>BTPG01000001.1:43330160-43350160 GCA_036245525.1 Semisulcospira habei
CGTTAGATGATGATTTGAAAATTTGGGAAATATGTGCGCCGGGCTGAATGAGTTAATCCCTTCATCCCCACGGCCCCATTTCCCAGCTTTTGGAGGTGTCACCATACGACTATGCACCAGTTGCAGGAGATGGATCGACCATGATAATTCAAGGGTGATGTCAGATTGGCTTGGCGACTCATGGCGCCTGACTAATCTGGCACCGCCCTTGAATAATCATGGTCGACCCACCGCCTGCGGTCGCGTGGGGGCTGAACGGGTTCCATCTACCTCTATGTAGTCTAAGTGAAGTTTGAACTGAGGAGGGAAAGATTAAGCGAAGTTGGCAGATCAGTTAATGTTTATTCACGTGCAAAAAGCCCGTCGTTTGGCGAAGTTTAGTGCGAAGTGCGCGCGCAAAATTGCAGCCACGGATTCCAAGCCGTGTTTTCGTAGAAACACTTAGACCGGGCCCGCGACAGACGGTGTGTTTTCTCAGATGCTCTAACTCGCTTCGTTTTGACTTTATGGCGCATAATCTTACCTGCTGGCAGGAATACTGTTCCGATTTGGAACCGCCGAATGCCTGGCGAAGTAAAATATTTATCCACCTATCAAAATGGGGCGCACAGTCACGTGAACGCGGCCTGGAAGTTTGAGACGACTTGAAAAGACGGTGGCTTCTGTCAACACTGAATTTACAGCGCACTGCTTGATTGGAACAGACAGACTGTTTACTTTTTCACCAGTAACTCGAGAACTGCGGGGGAAATTTTGCCTGCCTGTCTGCAAGTGTGTACACGTTCGTGCGCGCATGCGCGGACGCCACTCAGAGAGTGTGTGTGTGAGAGAGAGAGAGAGAGAGAGAGAGAGAGAGAGAGAGAGAGAGAGAGAGAGAGAGAGAGAGAGAGAGAGAGAGAGAGAGTCCATTCAATATGGGGTCAGAATTATCCAGGGACAAGTAACCTTGATTGGTGACTGGATTGAAGGTTACATGCAGGGAATTGCAAACAACAGGACGTCAGTAAAAAGTGTCCTGTCTCCGTGGATCACTCCCATGCCTTACCCCAGGGCAGTCTCCGTTTGAAGATAAGTTTCGATCACCTAGCATGAGGCACAGATTCTCAGCAGCTGGCCTTTCCACTGCAGGAGCTCATGGACATCTATGTTTCGTGCACGTGGAAGGCCATGTCCGAGTGCTTTTTTTCTTTTCCCTGCATGCAGTTCGTTAGGCCAGCTAATGGCGGGCATGTTTTTTGTTCTTTTCTCTTTTGTAGTTTTTCTTTTCGAGTTTAGTTCAGTGCCGATGCCTTCACGACGGAGTCCAACATCAGCTACGAGTAGAAAGGCAATTGTATTTTTAAAAATTCCAGTTCTGAAATTAAATTCTCAGTTTTTTCATCGCGTACCCCGGCAATTCCCATCCTATCTTTGTTGGTGGGGGTGGGGGTGGGGGAGAGGTGGGTTGGAGGAGAAGGGATGGAATGAGAAAGTTTCAGAGTGTAATTTACCAGTGTGGCAACAGACTTTTCACGTTTCAGGACATAACCAAGACCTTTTCACTAATTACGAATATCTTCTTTTTTTTTTTTTTTGTCTATCACGTTCGCGACAAATACCTCTTTCAACGATCACGAGGTGAAAACATTGCAATTACGAATCCCGAGAGCCCTCAAAACGTCAATCACGCGTCACGATTTCAGGGCATACCCCCTAAACACATTATTTTTCGGACGCTGTACGGGACCCACTCCATAGGCTTCCTTGCGCGACGAAGTGTAACCCGTAAGGCACTGACATGCTACGACACGATGTGGTTAGACCTTGGTAGTTTAAGGGTGGTGTCAGAATAGCTTGGCGCCTGTAGGCGCCAAGCTATTCTGACGCCACCCTTGAACTATCATTGTCGATCTGTTTCCAGAACTATGACGCAAACCTTAAATAATACCTAATGTATATACAATTCCATCCGGAGGATGTAACGAGTTACATAACAAGATCCAGTGTCTGGCAGCAGTTTTCTGAGGATCACAAACGTTTGGGATCGGAGGGCAGATCGAAAATGATAGCTAAAGGGTTGCGCCAGGCGCCAAGCTATTCTGATACCACACCACACTTGAGCTACCAAGGTCGATCCATTGTCAGTGCTGAAAGGGCTATCAGGGTTCACAGATGTATCCGTCACGTGACAAGACAGCTAATGCCTTCATGGCCACAATAGTCTCGCACTGGCGACAGCAAGAGACATAGATCCTCATGAGCCCCCGCGAAACGCGGGCGCTCATGAGGATCTATGTCTCTTGCGGATGACGTCTCTCCATGGCGGCCCTTGAGGATCTAGGCCTCTAAGTCTGGCAGACGTACTATTACGAAACCCATAATCTGACTGCCCTTTCAAAATCGGTCTCAGAATTGCACTGACTTCAGTAAAACTTCGTCCAGGAATTACGATACATAGATCCTCACAAGCCCTCGCGGAATGCCGGGGCTCATGAGGATCAAAATCTTTTGCAGATGGACCCTCAGCGTATAATCTGGCTGGCCTCAAAATCGGTCTCCGAATTGAATCTAACCTTCGACATTTTGCACGCCTCGGATGATTGGCTAAGTGCTGGGATTGCAGAAAATTCGAGCGATCAGCACGTGCAATTGGCAACGCCGGTGTCCCGGCTTGTGGTTACCCTACCGGTGTCAGCTGCTCGTATAGATTCAAACGATGATGTTAACCTCATATCTCATTCAGCCGCATTTCCCAAATTTTGGAGGCGTCATCTAATGACTATGCACCAGTTGCAGGAGATGGGTCGACCATGCTAATTCAAGGGCAGTGCCAGATTAGCTTGGCGCCGACACTCGCCAAGCTAATCTGACACTGCCCTTGAATTATCATGGTCGACCCATCTGCTGCTGTAGTGCGTCAGCGCTGATTGGGTTAAACGTTAACACGATCCAAATGAAAGAGAAATAGATCCTCAAGATCCCCGCAACAGTTGGTGAAAAATCACTGTATATCCACGTTACTTGAACATCTGGGGCTCTGAGACATGGAGTTCCCTCACATTATCTACGTTACCTGACCATCCGGGACTCTGAGACATGGAGTTCACTCACTTACATTATCCACGTCACTTGAACATCTGGGACTCTGAGACATGGAGTTCACTCACTTACATTATCCACGTTACTTGAACATCTGGGGCTCTGAGACATGGAGTTCACTCACATTATCTACGTTACCTGAACATCCGGGACTCTGAGACATGGAGTTCACTCACTTACATTATCCACGTTACTTGAACATCTGGGGCTCTGAGACATGGAGTTCCCTCACATTATCTACGTTACCTGAACATCCGGGACTCTGAGACATGGAGTTCACTCACTTACATTATCCACGTTACTTGAACATCTGGGGCTCTGAGACATGGAGTTCACTCACTTACATTATCCACGTTACTTGAACATCTGGGGCTCTGAGACATGGAGTTCACTCACTTACATTATCCACGTCACTTGAACATCTGGGACTCTGAGACATGGAGTTCACTCACTTACATTATCCACGTTACTTGAACATCTGGGGCTCTGAGACATGGAGTTCACTCACTTACATTCAAGGTGTCCCGCAACGATAGCCGCGGAAGCGTTGTAATAGCGCTGCCGCCGGCAACGCTATACGACACTTCCGCAGCTATTGATGCAGAGACGCCTTGAATGAGTTAACAAAGATTTCATAACACATATTTGCGTCATCTGGCATGAAAGGGTTAATGTTTGCACTGCCAGGTGTTTGGGTGGTCTGCTTCTTTCACTGTCAGTTCAGTTCCTTCAGGATGGGGATCTCTGCATTCGGAAAGCCCATACGCGCTCCACTCCACCCGGTCTCAGAAGTCTTTCCAGAGTTCTGTTCGATAGCCACGGTTGACCTGAGTCACTATGGATCTTTCATACTATTTCAAGTCTGACCAACGTCTGCTCCTTCCTCCACACCTCTACTCCTGAGTCATGAATTGTAATTGTGTTGTGTCATAAATCGTGAAGACGATGTCAACCCCAACCCCACCCACCCTTACCCCCATCCCCCTCCTCACCTCTCTTCTTCTTCCTCCATACGATTACATGGGCTGATAAGAAGCTGTGTCTTTTTCAGGTGGAATGTTTAGAACGAGGATCTGCAAATGTCTGTCATGATATTTACTGAACAGCTTGTAACTCCGTCGCTGATGTCATCGCTAATTGCGCGTCTACACCGGCTATAAGCTGACCGACATCTCGCGTCTACACCGGCTATAAGCTGACCGACATCTCGTGTCTACACCGGCTATAAGCTGACCGACATCTCGCGTCTACACCGGCTATAAGCTGACCGACATCTCGCGTCTACACCGGCTATAAGCTGACCGACATCTCGCGTCTACACCGGCTATAAGCTGACCGACATCTCGCGTCTACACCGGCTATAAGCTGACCGACATCTCGCGTCTACACCGGCTATAAGCTGACCGACATCTCGCGTCTACACCGGCTATAAGCTGACCGACATCTCGCTTCTACATCGGCTATAAGCTGACCGACATCTCGCGTCTACACCGACTATAAGCTGACCGACATCTCGCGTCTACACCGGCTATAAGCTGACCGACATCTCGCGTCTACACCGGCTATAAGCTGACCGACATCTCGCGTCTACACCGGCTATAAGCTGACCGACATCTCGCGTCTACACCGGCTATAAGCTGACCGACATCTCGCGTCTACACCGGCTATAAGATGACCGACATCTAGCGTCTACAACTGCTATAAGCTGACCGACATCTGCGTGAAGAACACTGCTGTAAATGAGACCAAAATAGGCTTAAAATCACAGGACTAACAAGAGACATAAATCCTCATGAGTCCCCGCGACTGCGGTAAGTTAGTGCGACTGCGGGTTGATGAGAGTTTATGTCTCTGGCAGCCGGGTAACGTTAGTCTTGCCCCGGCAATCAACGGGTTAAAATGATTTGCAAAGGCAGCAATGTAAAGTTCCCATTTTGAATGCTGTTCAGTAAACATTTACATAAATTAGGAAGTTTAATGGAGAGTTTCAGACCACACCGGACGAATTGCCTACTGCAGTACAGCACAGTTTGCTCGTATTACTATGCACAATACCACAATACAATGTTCTTATTTTTAGTGCTGTTGAGCAAACATTTGTATAAATTAGGAAGTATTAACTCATTCGAGACGAACGGCATCAGGATACGCGGCTGAAGCTGCGTATCCGGAAGCCGTTCATCTCGAATGAGTTAACAGCGTATTTCTCACCGGACAACTCAAATAGAACGAATTATGCAGTGTCTCTTCCTCGTATGAGCGTGTGAAAAGCTGGCCGTATGTTGTGACTGTTTTCTTCTGTTGCCACTTGGCCGCTTTGCTCCGTCTGCTCAATCCCCTTAACTTTATCACCCTTCGATTTCTTTTTGACTCTCTGGGTGAAGAGTTCCTTCATGGGTCGTAACCCTTACAAGGCGTCGAGGCAGGGGACGTAAATCATAAAAAGCTTGCAATGGTCGAGATATTTTTGCCCATCAGTGACAAATGTATAGTACATCTGTCAAAACAGGAGGATGCCTTCTCCAGGGCTTTAAAGAATGAGGTGGGGTAGGGTGGGGGTGTGTGTTTCAACCTTCAGTGCAGAAACATGGAATTAAATGGGTCCCAGCAGTTTTCGGGGGCTCATGATCTTCCACGCCTTTTGTTCGCAAAAGTTTTATCTCTTTGCTTTACGCATGAAGAGGAGGGACGCCCATATGGACCTCTGTGGACAAGGAGAAAAAAAATCTTCCTTTTTTTTTTTTGGTGTGGAGTGGGGGTGCTTTTTTTTTATTACCCTGCGACTGAACACACAATGGCCTGCATCCGCTGGGGAACACAGTTTTTAAGGAGGCATGACTATTCATGGAATTGGCTCAGCCCGAGGTAGAGATCTTCATTAGCCCCCCGCTGCCTGCAGACACTCATGATGATCTTTCTTTTGAGCAGATTGAAGGCATTCGCTGGAGAGATCTTTGGAAGTCTGGAAACTTGTGGACAGTTTTGCCAGATTCTGCTAACACTTTGGACTCAGTAGTGTACAGGCTAGATAACGCTCTCCGCCTGCGAGACAAAACAGTAAATTATCATCCATAAGAGGCATAGATCCTCATGAGCCCCTGCAAATTACTGGGGCGCAGGAGGATCTATGCCTCTTGTAGATGGTTTTAGTCCAGTACTGTCTAAGTTCTACCTTAACCCCAAATAACATTCTCAAACTGAGAATGTACAGTGGTTCCGATTCTGTAAAAAAAGAAGACAAGGAGATTCATTGATGCAACCCGAAGACACAGGGCGGCTGCACGGCCGGCTCATGAGAATCTACGCTCCCTCGCAGATGAGTCTATGAGAACCTCCAAGCGCTTCCCTGGCAATGATGTTCTCGGAAAACGTTCTGACACCTGCCGTAATTTGCCAAAAGGCAGTATATCGATGTGTTAAGAAAAGCGAGAATTTCACTATTGTAACTACGTCAATATCGCTATTCCCCCAAACAGACGTGTTGCCTTTCGCCCAATTGACGGCAGTCCTCGGAGCTGACGTTGCAGAGGAAATGCGGCGTGTCGCGGAAGACCGACTGATGCGAATACCATGGCAATAACGCTCCTCAAACGACCGAGAGGAGTCTGTTCTTCTTCTCAACTCCGCAGGAGGGAGGACCCAAACGCCAGCGAACAGCCTGCTGGTCCATCCCTCCCCGTCTCTCTTATGAGCCCGTGCAGGATGAGATCGGAGACCCAGCAAGAGACATAGATCCTCATGAGCCCCCGCATTCGCGGGGGCTCATGAGGACCTATGTCTCTTGCAATTGAATCGTGTTCACTTTTTTTTTCTCAAGCAGGAAAGGAGTTACCGTGAGGGGGAGAAAAAGGGTCTTTAAAAAATAGCGTCTGATAGCGGTACCAGTTGTCAGCGTACACTCCGATAACCTTCAGTTTCCTACGTGTGAGGAACACAGATGTAAACTGTAGATCGCCCTTCTGTCAAAAATACATAACCTTTTCTCTGTGAAAGTTAGTTAGCATAAATCCGCATAAATTTGCCTACATTTGAAATCTGAAGACTGCATTCAAGTCGCTAGGGACTGATCTGGCGACCGCGACAGCCCTCAAAGGTGAAGCAGGAATGACGCTAAGCAATCAAGCACTGCACTCTAGCCATCACGACCAATCAATCTCTTAAGGCCAAGCCACACATGCCCGATTTTGAGGCCGATTCTTGAGCAGTTTCGAATCGGAGTGTGATCGGACCGGACTGCAAAAACGTGTGCACTGCCACACATTCCCCGACTTTATTTATCCGACCGCTGCTAGTTTGGACAGTGATGATGATGTGCTTGCATTATCAGCAGTTTTACATCATATTCGGGAAGACTGAGACGGGCGAAACATCGGCAACGAAGGTGGTTTACTGATCTTCCGCCATTTGCAAACTGAAACGACGTGCTTTGCGAGACGCGCTCTGATTGGTTGAAGCTTACAATCGGGACCGATTCGGATCGGAAAAATAGAGCAGTTTCTAAACACCCGATTCCCAGCCGATTGCGATCGGATCGGATATATGACGTCATCCGATCGCAATCGGATCGGAATCGGCTTCAAAATCGGGGCACAACCGGCAAGTGTGGCGGGGCCTTTACAGCTGGCACCGAAAAGGAAAGAGCTACAAATCACCGCACACCTCTTCAACCTACAGAACCTCATTATACTCTGTGCCGTCTGCAAGTCAACTCTTTCAAGTCCTTGTTGGACACGTCCTCTCTGGGGTTTGATGTTGATGTTTGATGTTGATGTTGATGTTTGATGTTGATGTTTGATGTTGATGTTTGATGTTGATGTTTGATGTTGATGTTTGATGTTGATGTTGATGTTTGATGTTGATGTTTGATGTTGATGTTTGATGTTTGATGTTGATGTTGACGTTTGATGTTGATGTTTGATGTTGATGTTGATGTTGATGTTGATGTTTGATGTTGATGTTTGATGTTGATGTTTGATGTTGATGGTTAATGTTTGATGTTGATGTTTGATGTTGATGTTTGTACCATAACAGACACGTTCACTTCCTTTCGTTTTCAGGAACATTCACGGAAAATCTATCGACCGTGATAGTTCAAGGGTGGTGCCAGATTTGCGTGGCGCCTTCTACTATCACGATCGATTTATCATTTGATATCATGCTTCTCTATCTCAGATGTGACACGTCTCGCTGGAGGAATTGAGCGGGCACTGAGGTACACGCAGAGCGCTGGCGTGGAATGTGCGGAAAGCCCTTTCTGGGAGGTGAAAATGAAGGCTGGACTGAAATGCTGTGAAGTGTGCAAGGTGTCGACAGAAGTTTGGAAGGTGAATAACTGCAGGCGACGGATTGATGCATGGCGAACCTCTACCGCGAGTGTCGCCTGCCATGTTCCGCTGTCCTTTCCGCCAGTCTCATTCTGTTCCCAAGCGTGTGGATGGTTCCAGAGTGTTAGTGTATTTTTGTAGATATTTAATTTACCGCCCATGTTGGTCCATCCGGGTGCTCACCTAGTTATAGCTGTCAACAATACATGAGCTCATCACACAGAGAGTATTATTTTCATTACGAATCCAGACATCATCAACAACTGACATGAACAACAACAACAAAAACAACAACTACAGCACAAACAACACCAACAACAAAGCAACAACAACTACTGACTTCAGCATAGCAACATCAACAACAACAGCAACTACTACTACTACTACTAGTACTACTACTACTACTACTACTACTACTACTACTACAACTACTACAAACGAGCAACAACAAAACAACAGGAACAACAACTACTACAGCAGCAAAAACAACTGCTACAACATAGCGACAACAACAACAACAACAAGAACAAAAATTCACGACTGCGTATCCGAAAGCAGCACGTGCCCAGAGTGTTAATTCTGATCAAGGCAAGTCTACAAGTCTGCAAGTCTGCAAGTCTACAAGTCTACAAGTCTGCAAGTATGCAAGTCTACAAGTCTGCAAGTCTACAAGTCTACAAGTCTGCAAGTCTACAAGTCTGCAAGTCTGCAAGTCTACAAGTCTACAAGTCCACCGGCAGTTTGTCCGAATTTCCTGTGTCCTCTGGATTTCAGGACGCGGGTGTCGGTGAACGTTACAGAGCAGCGAGCGTATCTCTTTCTGTTTTATTAACTGCTTTCTGTCGTCGGTCGCAATGGGTCCGAGAATATTTTGCTTTCTTGGGGTGAGTGGGAGGGAGAGTATTTAGGCGGGGGAGTATTGGGGGGTGGAGGGGGGGGGGGCTCTCGATTCCGTCCACAGACTTGATGTCCCAAAATCACTCACAAAGCTGTGTGTATTGTTGTTTCCATCGAGGTGACATGTTTCGCTGCGACGGGGTGTTGACCCAGTCACGTGTGTTGTCACGTGGTGTGAAATGAAACTTGGAATCAGCCCCGGTGACGCCAGGGGCCGGAAAAAAACATCGCCCTCTCTTCCCTGGGTGTCGAGTGGCCTCTCGCGTTCCCTCTTGTAATTAGGGACAAGATGTTGGCCTGCCCAGCAATTAGTGGACAAAAATGCCCCCCCCCCCCCCTCCCACACACACACACACACATACTTGATCACGACTCCCAGACCCCGAAAATCTGGATCGAACTAAATGAAGGAATGTGTGCTGCCCAAAGTCAACTTTAGTGAAGTCAGATGAAACATTTGTTTCAAAACCTTAGTGTGTGTGTACGGGGAAAAAAGAAAGAAACTTACAAAAAGGAAACAGCCTTTACACAAACCAAAAGTGCCTTGCTTGCTTGCGACTGCGTGTGTATGTTGGTATAAGACAGGACAACATAACGTGTGTATGTTGGTATAAGACAGGACAACATCAAAAATCTAACGTTGTTATAGCCGAATTTTTAAGTCCCTTCTATTTATAGAAGGGACTTTCTTAGGACGGGTCGCGGTGGGGAGAATTTAATAGCATGTCCATGATGTCAAAGGTGGGAAGGATAAACCTCTGACAACTGAAGTAACAAGATAAAGATTACGCCATGTCTAGTTACGCTAAACTCGCTGCTGAACGAACATTTCGCGCGAAGCGCCGTATATGCGTATGTGTGTATGTGCGTATGTATGTATGTATGTATGTTTGTGTTTGCGTATGTATGCAAACAAGAGAATCTCCGATATTTCTGTACACACAATCTTGAAACTTGGCGAAATACTTTCTTAAGTGGGTGGCTAAGAGAGCCTCCGAGCATATTGTAATTGAATGTCTCATTGAAGACATAAACAACCGTTTATAGGAAGTCGGTTGACCCAGATTAGAGTCCGTAATTTTTGTCGTATTTACTTGAACTTTTTTGCATATAGCTAGTTTGTAGAAAGACATTGGATGAGTCCGTTAGTCAGCTTTGTATCCTTTCAACTTCTTTAGTAAAAAAAAATATTTCTTTTCAGAAAAGAATTAAAACACTAAAAAAAAAAACCCACTTTACTTCTAGAGAAAGTCAGACAGTGGCGGTGACGTAAAAGAAGCAACTCCGTCTCCACGCAGACACTGACATAATACTCAAATATGACATCATTCTCTCTCTCTCTCTCCTCTCTCTCTCTCTCTCTCTCTCTCTCTCTCTCTCTCTCTCTCTCTCTCTCTCTCTCTCTCTCTCTCTCTCTCTCTCTCTCTCTCTCTCTCTCTCTCTCTCTCTCAGCTCACGACAACACTGCTATCCGGCAAACGCCCGAGCACAAGGAGCCGGTACCAACACCCCGACCCTCTCCAGGCTCTGACAAACCCACCGACCGTACTGGGATTCCAGAGCTAAAGCCTGTCACCCAGACGCTGTTTTAGGTGACTCTGTCCTACGCGGTCTGCACGGAAAGCTGATGTCCGTCACTGGCACTGACAAGGCACAGGTCGTGTCAGTGTCGGGCCTCGACAGAGCCGGCATTCTACAGCGCCTTCATGATGCCGAACCCACGAATACAGTCAGCACAATCGTCATACACGTTGGCATCAACGACTGTAAGCTTGGGTTCGTCATCGGCAAGAAGGGCTGGAAGGATGTGATTTCTGCTGCCAGACGAGTCTTCCCCAAGGCAGAAATCTCCATGTCTTCCATCCTGCCCACGAACAACCAGCGTCAGCAGCCAGACCCATGTATCACTGACACCAACCTATGCCTGAGGGAAATGTGCGCATCCCTCAAGGTCAAGTTTGTTGACAATGACTACGCCTTCTCTACAAGAAACGGCGAGGTAAAGAGCGGCTGGTTCAGAGACGCCATCCATCCCAACAAGCGGGGCACCAGTGCTCTCGCTGTCAACATCAAGCGTACTCTGGCCGCACCTCCAACAACGCAGCCCGGCCAGAACCAAATCACCCAAAGTCTCGCCACCATGAACAGCTACCTGGGCACGGTGACACACACGGCAAGTCTGGTGCCAAAGACAAAGAGCCTCAAAGTGACCGACGCTCTCAGCGCCCAGTCAGTTCCAGCCTTGCACCCCGATTCCGACAGGAGCATACTGTGGAAAAAGACTGCAGTCAAGCCGACTGCACGCCGCTAGTCACTCAACATAGCGGTGGAGCAAAGGCCGGAACTGCTCCGGAACAGAAGTCACAGCGGCCACCCTACGGTTACTCCACACCAACCATGGCCCCCCCCCCCCCCCCCCCCCCCATCTTCGTAGCAGACGGCCGGCCGGTGTACCCGTACTCTAATCCCTCCGTATTTCCATATCCTCCACTACCCCCGCCCCCAGGAGTGCCCCAGCTTAGTGAAAGTGACTGCGCAGCCTTGTTTTCTCTGCTGCAGAAATTTAGACCACGCGCCGGACATTAGGACACGAGTCTCTAGATTGACAGCTTGTGTTAGACAGTCATAGGACACACCCTTCTTATTTGACAGCGTGTATTTCAGACAGTTTTTGTTGTTTTTTAGTAGTTTTCTCGCAGCCTTGCCAAAGTTCTATTGTGCGTGTTTCGTGGATCTCTTTGTGACATTAATCCTCGAGTCGAGCTGAATTGAGCTTCTTTTTTTTTTTTTAATCTAGAATTACATTTTCGACTTTAATGACTGCGGTTTTGTTCTGTCCGTAGTTAGCTGTGCTTGATTTTAAAGTCGCAGTGACTTTTTGTTGTTGTTGTTGTTGTTTTGCTTTAAATTATAGAAGTAGATTTTATTTTGATGTGCGATTATTACTATAATAGTAGTTAGGAACTGCAGCATCGGGCGAGCGTGCCTAGGTGCGCATGGAAGTGTTTTTTTTTTATTTTCTGATTCTTTCTACATAGCTGTCGAGCCTTTTATTTTGTATCTGACATTACCAAGCAATTCGAACTCGCAGCGGACTCTGACCACGAGAGTCAAAAACATTTTAATTGTGCTTTATTGTTGTTGCTGTTGTTTTTCCTACGTTTTCTTGTCGCTTTCTTATTCATTATACATTGACATTATTTTTATTATTTTTTTGGAATATTATTGCTACGTTTGTTCTGTTACCAACATGCCAAAATATAATGTAAAAACTGCCCCACAACGACCTGATGAGTTGAGAATTGGTCACCTCAACATTTACCATTTAGTTAATAAGCGCGAATGGCCAGGCACTCCTCACAGATAATACCTCCATCTTGAACCGCTGGTCGGAATACTTTCAGAGCCTCTTCAGCGCTGAGCGCACTGTTCAAGAAGCAGTCGTCCTACAAATCCCACAGCTCCCAGTAAAAGTTGAATTGGACGAACCGCCCACCGCTGAAGAGACCCTCACAGCCATCCACCAGCTCAAGAGTGGCAAAGCAGCAGGCATTGATGGAATACCGCCAGAGATCTGGAAACATGGAGGCACAGCACTGCACAACAAGCTCCATGACCTCTTTCTCTGCTGCTGGGAGGAAGGAACACTACCAAAGGATCTCCGTGATGCAGTCGTTATCACCCTGTACAAGAACAAAGGTGAGAAGTCTGACTTTTCCAACTATCGGGGAATTACACTGCTGTCCATTGCTGGAAAAATCCTTGCAAGGCTGCTCCTGAATCGGCTGGTACCTGCCATCGCTGAAGACCAACTCCCAGAGGGCCAGTGTGGCTTCAGAGCAAACAGGAGCACCACCGATATGGTCTTTGTGCTGAGACAGCTACAGGAGAAGTGCCGCGAGCAGAACAAAGGGCTGTACGTAACGTTTGTCGACCTAACAAAAGCGTTCGACACTGTGAGCAGGCAAGGCATGTGGCAGATCCTGGAGCGACTTGGCTGTCCCCCAAAGTTCCTCAACATGATTGTCCAGCTACACGATGACCAGCAAGGTCAGGTCAGACTCAACAATGACCTCTCAGAACCATTCCCCATTCTCAACGGCGTAAAGCAGGGCTGCGTGCTGGCACCGACCCTCTTCACCATCTTTTTTAGCATGATGTTGAAGCAGGCCACAGTGGACCTCGATGATGACGATGCAGTGTACATCAGGTATCGTCTCGATGGCAGCCTGTTCAACCTCAGACGACTGCAGGCCCACACGAAAACCCTAGACCAACTGATCCGTGAGCTGCTTTTTGCTGATGATGCTGCCCTCGTTGCACACACAGAGAGAGCCCTGCAGCGCATCACGTCCTGCTTCGCAGACGCTGCCCAGCTCTTTGGACTCGAGGTCAGTCTGAAAAAGACAGAGGTCCTCCATCAGCCGGCACCCAAGACAGTGTATCGCCCTCCTCACATCACCATCGGCGAGTCTGAACTAAAGTCAGTGCACCAGTTTACTTACCTTGGCTGCATTATCACGTCGGACGCCAAGCTGGACAAGGAGCTTGACAGCAGGCTGGCAAAAGCGAACAGCGCTTTCGGGCGACTTTTCAAGCGGGTGTGGCACAATCAACAGCTGAAAACAGGCACCAAGATCAGCGTGTACAGAGCTGTGGTCCTCACCACCCTGCTGTATGGTTCCGAGTCCTGGGCCCTCTACCGCAGCCAACTACGACTCCTCGAACGCTTCCACCAGCGCTGCCTGCGTACCATCCTGGGCATTCACTGGAGTGACTATGTCACCAATGTCGAGGTCCTTGAACAGGCTGAAACCGTGAGCATCGAGGCTTTGCTGCTGCGGACACAGCTCCGCTGGGCGGGGCATGTCTCCAGGATGGAGGATCATCGCCTACCAAAGATCACCCTGTTCGGCGAGCTTGCTACTGGACACCGTGACAGAGGGGCACCAAAGAAGAGATACAAAGACTGTCTCAAGAAGTCACTTAGTGCCTGCCAAATCGACCACCACCAGTGGTCTTCGCTTGCTGTGGACCGTGACACCTGGCGCTCCACTATTTACAAGGCAGCTGTCTCCTTTGAGGACTCTCGCAGAGCTAGCCTTAAGGACAAGCGGCTCAGGAGAAAGAACAGAGATGCCGCAACTCAGAACTCTGGCCATACCTTCCCCTGCAGCCACTGCGGTCGAACCTGCCTGTCCCGGATTGGCCTCCGCAGCCACGAACAAGCCTGCAGACGTCGTGGGCAACTCCTATAAAATCTTCGTTCGCGAAGTCCAGCCAAGAGGGGGGTGTATCCGAGTCGAGGCTCAAAAGCACTGTCAGGGATAACTCCATCTCAGTTCCAAACTTCTCAGTACTCCGCAGAGATGCCTCAAGTCCCCAGCACACTGGACTAGCAGTATATATACATGATTCGATAATTAGTAACGTTAAACGACGACAGGACTTAGAGTCAGCCGAAGTTGAAAGTTTATGGGTCGAGGTGAAAACATCTAAATCTCCCACAGTCCTGGTTGGCTTTATCTATAGAAATCCAGCAGCCAACTGGGACTGGTATGATGACTTCGTAGAAATGATGGATAAAGTTAATCAAAGTAAAGATAACATTGTTCTTCTGGGCGACTTTAACATTGACCTACTTAAGCCCAAAGGGCACCATGCTGCATGGGCATCAACAACAGCCTTATTCGGTTTAAAACAATTAGTTAAAAAACCCACTAGATCCACATCTACATCCTCAACCTTAATTGATCACATTTACGTGACAAATGACGATACAATATCAAATGTGCAGGTTCCCTCCTTAGCTGTTAGCGATCATAACCCAGTATGTTGTAACGTCTCCATGAAACTAGACAAGCAAAAAACTAAAAGACATAAAACTATAAAATATCGCTCCTTTAAACACTTTAATAAAGACGAATTTCTGTGACGAATTTCTGTGGGACCTGCACAATGCTTCGTTTACTGAGGTTTATGATCACCAATTGCCTGACAGTGCCTTGTCGTGCTGGATGGATCTGTTTCTCAGTGTACTCAATAAACATGCGCCAATACGTGAAAAACGAGTTAAACATTCCACCACACCACCGTGGTTAACAGCGGATATCAAGCAGGCCATGTCATTTAGAGACAAACTGAAAAAAGAGCATAAGTACGAAGAATACAAAAAACAACGCAAGCGTGTCAAATATTTAGTTAGAGCGTCTAAGAAGTCTTTTTTCCAACAAATGATTCGAGACAAAAAGGACACGGCAT
This sequence comes from Semisulcospira habei, assembly GCA_036245525.1. Lineage (NCBI taxonomy): Eukaryota > Metazoa > Mollusca > Gastropoda > Semisulcospiridae > Semisulcospira > Semisulcospira habei. Next base: position 43,345,721 of record BTPG01000001.1, read on the forward strand.
CTGTTTGGAAAGCTCTGAACGTCATAACAAAGGGTACATCAGCACCCGAAATCCCATCTCATATGTCAGCTGATATATTAAATAACCATTTCTTAACGACAGCCGAAATATTGGCATTGTCAGCTGCAAATAACAGTAAACCGTATGAAGTGTCGAGTTCTCTCAGAGAACACTTTAAAAAAAACAACTATATCAAATACTTTCACCATCCCTGATATTACAGTTGCGGAAGTCGGCAGATATATTTCTAGCATGCCCAACAAAAAGTCTGCTGGCATTGGTGGTATTGATAATGAAACCCTAAAAATCTCATTACCGTATACAGTAGAATCACTAACATATATTTTCAACCTCTGCATAAAGCAAAGTACATTTCCAACCATTCTTAAAGAAGCAAAGGTAATCCCAATCCCTAAATCAAAAGATCTTGAAGATATTAATAACTATCGTCCAATCTCCCTTCTGTCAGCTTTGTCAAAACCCCTTGAAAAGCACATTCAAAAACATCTCCTTGATTTTCTGGAAAAAGGTAAATTACTTAATATTCACCAGTCTGGTTTTAGACCGAAACATTCTTGTCAGTCAGCACTGACACATATTGTAGACAGCTGGCTGGAATCAATCAAGCCTGATGTCAGGAGCAGTTTTCTTAGACCTTAAAAAGGCGTTTGACCTTATGGACCATGACATTCTCCTAAATAAGCTAACAGTTTATCACTTGGACGCAACCGCTATAGCATTCTTCCGATCATATCTCGAAGACAGAAAACAAATGGTGTACGCCCATGGAAGATACTCTAAGCAAGGAAATATAAAATACGGCATCCCCCAGGGATCTATTTTGGGCCCTCTTCTATTCATACTATTTATTAATGGTCTACCGTTGCATATCACTAATTCTGACGTTAATTGTAATCTATTTGCTGACGATACGAGTCTTCATGTTTCTGGCAAAAAAACGACGGACATTAGCCATAGTTTACAATGCAGTCTCAATGAGGTATCTGACTGGTGTAGACAGAACCATATGGTTCTTCACCCAGCAAAAACAAAGAGTATCTTAATCGCCACGCGGCAAAAACATCAACGCCGACTACAGCCATTACAATTACAATTAAACGCTGAACCTGTTGAACAAGTCACTGAGCGTAAATTCTTAGGAATACATGTTGATGATCAACTGTGCTGGGAGGCCCATATAAATGCTGTTTGTAAGACCATTGCTAAAAACACTTTCTTATTGTCCCAGCTTAGACAAGTAACGGATACAAATACCCGTAAATTGTTTTTTCATGCTCATATAAAGTCCCATGTTGATTATGTCTCCACAGTGTGGGACGGCTGCAGTGATGTCCACATGAAGAGATTAAACTCCATATACAAAAGAGCTGTAAAAATGATAGATAGACGCCCCATCCCTACCACAGACAAATTTAGATATTTAAACATTCTCGGTCTGCGTCAGCAACTTACGTTAAACAAATGCGTCTATATGCATAAGATACTGAATAATATGACACCCCAGTATCTAACCACTAAATTTATATCTCACCAAGAACGTGAACGGACCTCAAGAAACAATACCTTACCCCTACCACTGCCAAGAATTGACCTTTTCAAAACTAGTATGTCATTCTCTGGTCCGTTTGCTTGGAATTCCATCCCTGCACATTTGAAAACTATTACCTCACCAGGAAGTTTTAAAACAAAACTTTTTGATTACCTAATGAGTCAGACTTAGTACGTTTCTCAGGTACTGTAATATTTCCTGTACCTCACGTATTTCATACAGATGGTTTTTATATGTGTGTGCGCGTGTGTGTGTGTGCTCGTGTTTGTTTGTGCGTGTGGGTGTATGTGTGAGCGGCGCGCGTGCGTGCGTGTGTGCATGTGTGTGTGATGAGTATTATTATTTTTTCTGTATATAATGATGCTGTGGGCAGTGGGCAGATGTTCACATCTGCACGGGACATAGACGACCCCGCCCTCCACGAGTCGCCTGCTGCCTTGCAGGCCTGGCCGCTTGGCTGCGGAAAGGCTAAGGGAGGAAACCCCTGACATCAAAGCCCCCGTGTCTCCGTGGAAGGCTTTTGAGCAAGAGACTAGGACAAGGACAGTCTGATATAAAACCTACGACCCGAGGACCTCGATGCCATCGTCCAAGCTTGCTAGGCCATGGCAGATGAACCAAGGGTTTAAAGGGTGGGGCCAGTACTGCGCACACTGCACTCCACCAAAAAGCTCCACCGCGCAGGCTTTAGGAAACGTCCACGGACCATGACACTGACCATTCCAAGTCCTGTAGCGACGGGCGAGGGGCGAAACGGCAGGTGAAAGATGTCACTGGAAGCCGCAGTCTCAAACCTGCATGCAGGCGGTTCAGGATATTGGTCGCCTGATGTTGACCTGGGGATGACAACATCACTCGGCACACCCTGAACGACCAAGCAGCCTTCTCTAGGGACAGCACTGCTTGCTCCACACGGAGAGGGGCCTAGAAAAGGTGGCCTAACCAAAGCTCGTCCCCTCGCAACCCCAGTTGGCTAGCCGCGGTCAACGGGCATCTTCTCCTGCGGTCAAAAAACAAGAAAGAATAACGGATCCACTCTCATGACGACCATGACCGGACTCAACATAGCATGCTGGAACGTCCGTACCATGCTCGACAAAGCAGACAGCGGACGCCCTGAACGTCGCTCCGCCCTCATTGCCCATGAATTGCGGAGGTTAAACATCGACATCGCCGCGCTCAGCGAAGTACGCCTTCCGGACGAAGGCAGCCTCCAAGAACTTGGTGCTGGGTACACCCTCTACTGGTCAGGCAGGCCTGCATCAGAAAGACGGCTTTCAGGCGTGGGTTTCATGGTCAAGACATCCATTGCGACTAAGCTGGAAAACCTACCAACGGGCCACTCAGACCGCATCATGCCCATGCGCCTCCCACTGAGACACCAGCAGCACGTCACCCTTCTCAGTGTGTACTCCCCAACCCTCCTGGCAGAGCCTGCTGAAAAGGACAAGTTTTACACTGACCTGCGCAGCCTCCTACAGAGTACCCCTGCAGACGACAAAGTCATCATCCTTGGCGACTTCAACGCCAGAGTGGGCCAGGACTCTGAAGCCTGGAAAGGAGTCCTCGGCAAGCATGGCGTGGGGAACTGCAATGACAATGGCCGCCTACTGTTGGAGTTCTGTGCGGAGCAGCAACTGGTCATCACCAACACTACTTTTCAGCAAAAGGACAGTCGAAAGACCACCTGGATGCATCCTCGCTCCAAACACTGGCACCTTATCGACTATGTCCTAGTGCGTCAGAGGGACCGCAGTGACGTCCTCCTCACCAGAGTGATGCCCAGCGCAGAGTGCCACACTGACCACCGCCTTGTCCGCTGCAAACTCAGGCTCCACTTCAAGCCAAAACCCAAGAAATGGGGGCCCCCCAAGAAAAAGCTTGATGTTGCCAGCCTTCAGCGTGACGATGTGAAAGCTGCCTTTCAGACAGATTTACAGCGCAGGCTCAAAGACACAGCGGACCCAGTAGACTCCTCCCCTGAAACACTTTGGGAACAACTGAAAACTGCTATTGCAAAATCCTCTGCAGAAGTCTTGGGTTTCGCCAGAAAGAAGAACAAAGACTGGTTTGACGAAAACGATGTAGAGATCCAGGAACACCTAGCAAAAAAAAGAGCCGCCCATCAGGCCCACCTAGCCCAGCCTTCCTGCCCTGTGAGGAAGTCTGCCTTCCGCCTCGTCTGCAGCAGTCTCCAGCGCAAGCTCAGAGATCTCCAGAATGAGTGGTGGACCAGACTTGCACAGAGGACCCAGCTTTGTGCTGACAATGGTGACTACAGGGGCTTCTACGAAGCACTGAAAGCAGTGTATGGCCCCAGGCACCTGGTACAAAGTCCCCTGCGAAGCGCGAATGGCCAGGCACTCCTCACAGATAATACCTCCATCTTGAACCGCTGGTCGGAATACTTTCAGAGCCTCTTCAGCGCTGAGCGCACTGTTCAAGAAGCAGTCATCCTACAAATCCCACACCTCCCAGTAAAGGTTGAATTGGACGAACCGCCCACCGCTGAAGAGACCCTCACAGCCATCCACCAGCTCAAGAGTGGCAAAGCAGCAGGCATTGATGGAATACCGCCAGAGATCTGGAAACATGGAGGCACAGCACTGCACAACAAGCTCCATGACCTCTTTCTCTGCTGCTGGGAGGAAGGAACACTACCAAAAGATCTCCGTGATGCAGTCGTTATCACCCTGTACAAGAACAAAGGCGAGAAGTCTGACTGTTCCAACTATCGGGGAATTACCCTGCTGTCCATTGCTGGGAAAATCATTGCAAGGCTGCTCCTGAATCGGCTGGTACCTGCCATCGCTGAAGACCAACTCCCAGAGGGCCAGTGTGGCTTCAGAGCAAATAGGAGCACCACCGAT
>BTPG01000001.1:43355160-43392660 GCA_036245525.1 Semisulcospira habei
CATTTGCGGGTTCCACACTGTGGAACTCACTCCCACATGACGTTAAAGCCACTCCGACATTATCTCGTTTCAAGACAAGTCTTTATAGATATCTGACATCACTTAACTCATTCTACCCCAGACACACCACAGCAAGATAAGGATCGACTATGATAGTTCAAGGGTGATGCCAGAATAGCTTGGCGCCTATGGGCGCCAAGCTATTCTGGCATCACCCTTAAACTATCATGGTCGATCTGTGTCCTGCACTGCAATGCAGTCTTCAGAGAACAACGGCAAGATTTGGGGATTTCGGTGTTGGGGTAGAATGAGTTAAATAATAATATCTAGTTAAACGTAGACACACGAATCTACGTGTATATTCTAACTATCATGTGTATGTGCGCGTGTATGTATGTGTGTGTGTAAGCATGTGTGTGTGTGTGTGTGCACACGCGCACGCGTGTGTGCGTTTGTGCGTGCATGCGTGTGCTTGTATTTAGTGGACTGTATATTTTGTATCACTGTGCTTTGATGTCCCCGTTTTATATATTTTGTACTTAGTTAGTCGTAGTTTTAGCAACGGCAGGTACGAAAAATGATATAGTCACTGACTGTGTTAATATCTTCACCGTTGTAAAATAAAGATTCATTGATTCATTGATTAATTGATTCATTGATTTATTGATTCTCTCTCTCTCTCTCTCTCTCTCTCTCTCTCTCTCTCTCTCTCTCTCTCTCTCTCTCTCTCTCTCTCTCTCTCTCTCTCTCTCACAAACATGCGCGCATCTCCAGGAGGAATAGATCCTTATGCCACCTCCAGACGCATGAGGATCTATGCCTCTCAGAGATGTTTGGGGCGCGCGCGAACACGCACTAACACGCACACACACATCGACGCCCTTTCAGAAGAGCATGCAGGTGACCCGTGTACTTAGTATATCATGTAGCTAGGTAAAGTCAACCTGCTTTCATACAAATTATAGAAAGACTGAAATTGTACCATGAAGTTCTAGTTTTGTCACCATTTTCTCAAGCCTGTGAAGCGAAAGTGAAACTCATATCACGTAAAATATAAAATTACGTAAAAACTAAAACTTACGTCAGGACAAATGACGTTTGACAAATCAATGACGCGTATGTCCTGCGCCCCTTATAGAACTCACTGACGTATTGGCAGATCTGCGAGACTTTATCAAATAGGAGATAATTCAACATCAGAATCTGGTCAAAGACAAAAGGTAGAGACCATTGACAGCGAAGACAGCTCTCATATAGAAGGGACTTTGTGGGTTATGGTTCATCCCATCTTGTTGTTATATCCGACTTGACTATAACCAAAGTACATTGCATCAGTGTAGGTGGCGTGCATCATTGCGTTTTCACACCCAGTTGTCATTTGTCATTCCGTTACTCTCCGCCCTGCCCTCCCGACACCCCCTTTTCCGGCACCCCCCTCTCGTCCTTCTAGCCCGTCTCTCAGGATGAAGTCCTCAAGACCATAAAGTCCATGCCTCTCAAAACCTGCGAACTAGACCCTCTCCCAGCTTCTCTCTACCGGGACGGCCTTACAAAACTTCTGCCATTCATTACCGACATCATCAACACATCTCTAGAGAACGGCTCCGTCCCTGATATCTTCAAGTCCGCCATCGTCCGTCCTCTCCTCAATAAACACAACCTCGACCCAAACGAACTCAAAAACTATCGCCCAGTCTCCAGTCTATCTTTCCTGTCCAAGCTTCTTGAGAAGGTCGTTCTCAACCAGCTCAACCTCCACCTCGCCGACAACAACCTCCTCAGTCTCTTCCAGTCTGCCTATTGCAAACATCACAGCACTGAAACAGCCCTTCTACATATCTTAAACGACCTGCTTCTCTCCACCGACTCGGGCAACATCTCCCTTCTTACGCTACTCGACCTCTCTGCCGCCTTCGACACTATAGACTACTCTATCCTCCTCCACCGCCTTCACCACTCCTTTGGCATTACTGACTCTGCCCACTCCTGGTTTCTCTCCTACCTCTCCGACAGACAGCAGTCCGTTTCCATCGACGGCGTCTCCTCCAACCCAGTCACGCTCTCCTGCGGAGTTCCACAGGGGTCCGTCCTGGGCCCGGTCCTTTTCACACTCTACACGTCTCCCCTGTCCAACATCATCCAGTCTCACCACATATACCACCACCTCTACGCTGACGACTCACAACTACTAGACAAAGACAAACATGACAACACTCAGTCACTACTGACTCGCATGGCTGACTGCTACGAAGACGTGAAAAACTGGATGACAGCAAACAAGCTTAAACTGAATGACGACAAAACGGAAGCCAAGCTGGTAGGCACTCGCCAGAAACTTTCCCAGCTCCCTCCCTCCCTCCACCTTCAACTCGACAGCACCCCCATCTCCCTCTCTGACTCGGCCAAAAACCTCGGCGTTATCCTCGATTCCTCTCTTTCCATGACCAGCTTTGTTTCGGCCACGGCCCAGACATGCTACTTCCACCTCCGCCGCATCGGTCAGTTTAGAAAATACCTCACTATCGAAGCTGCCACCAAACTTGCTGTATCTCTCATCCTATCTCGCATCGACTACTGCAACTCTCTCCTTTCCGGCCTCCCTCACTCCACCACTTTCACTCTCCAGCGCGTCCAGAACAATGCTGCCCGCTTCGTCCTCAGAAAGAAAAAGTCCGACCACATCACGCATCCAATACAAGATTCTGTCTCTCTGCTACAAATCCCTGAACAACTACGCTCCCGCCTATCTCTCAAACCCACGTCCTGAGAAAGCCTTGTTGCTGTCGGGACGTTAAGCAATGTACAATCAATCAATCTCTCAAACTTACTTCACCCCTACACTCCTCCCCGCTCCCTCCGCTCCGCCTCCGACCCTCTCCGCTTCCACATCCCCCGCACCAAACTCAGCACTTTCGGCCCCCGCTCCTTCTCAGTATACGGTCCATTCACCTGGAACACTCTCCCACTCTCTCTCCGTCAGAAACACTCTCTCTCTTCCTTCCAGTCCGCCCTCAAAACTCACCTCTTTCAACAGTTCTAGCACTATACCACCACACTCCCCACCCTAAGCAGACTGTCGTAATGTATTTCACTATTTGTGTCTAAAGCGTGCGTATGCGTGCGCGAGTTCTGAGTGCGCGCTTAAAGTTATAATTATTATAAGATAAGCTCATTATAAATACCGTAATTATTATTATTATTATTTCGCAAAGTATATAAGCCGTATTTCCCGACTCCACACTTTTCAAGCTTCACCCTTGAGCTATCGAGGTCCAGCCAATTCCAGCCTCTTTTCCGTCATGTTTTGCAGAGCATTCAAAATTCAGTCATTTGGCATTTGGAGAGCAATAGCAGGGATAAAAATATGAGGTGCTTGCAGACACACAAAAACAGACAGGCAAAACAAAAGCAGCGTGTAATTTATGAGGCGAGTTTGTACTGGTGAACGCAGGATGAATCAGTGCAGTAGTCTCCCCTTTCTTACGTATGTGAAAATGACATTATCAGAGGGCATGCTCTCTGTGTCCTAAAACTGAACATCTATAGAATGGAAGATGTTTTAGGAATCATGAACATTTTCTGTGGTAAACTGTCAAGGTTATTGAGTGGTGGGAGTGGGATGGATGTGCGTACGGAGAACAGGGGCCATGTTGAGTGGGGGTGCCGGTTCGGGAAGGGGGGGGGGGGAGATTCATGTCTAATGCTAAGTAATAATGCGAAGTAAAACCAAAACGTTAAACACTGCTTCAGGGGGCACAGATTCTGCAAGGCTTCAGGGGCTTATGAGGCTCTATGCCTCTTGCTGACATAGACTGGCACCATTTACATTTCTTTCTCTACGTTCTTTGCGCGATGTTCAGGCACTTTACCCCTTCCCTGCCGGTCATCACGGCCTTCGCGTCTGAAGACTCAACACACTCACCGACATTGGCGTCAGTGGAGGACACAACTGAAATGCAACCAAAAAAAATGGACACACCCAACGTAAGACCAACAAGAGACATAAATCCTCATGAGCCCCCGCGACAGCGGTAAGTTGGTGCGACTGTGGTAAGTTAGTGCGATTGTGGTAAGTTAGTGCGACAGCGGTAAGTGCTCATGAGGATTTATGTCTCTTGCAGATGGGTAGCGTTCGCTTTGCACCGGCAGTTATAAGGTTAAGTTCGTGGCTGTTACCAGTATCATGGAACGATTGGCCATGCATCCGTTTCCCAATTCAGACCTTCATTTCAGTGTGCTATACATTCACTCTTCTCCCCTTCACTGACGAGAAAGCATAAACACCAGCTAGAGAATAACCCAAAGCACAAACACCAGCTAGAGAATAACCCAACCAGCTAGAGAATACCCCCCACCCCCCACCCCCCACCCCCCCCCCAAAAAAAAAAAAAAAAAAAAAAAGAAAAAAAAAAAAAAGAAAAAGAAACAAGGTTAGGAAAGACAAAACTTTACAACACAATGTATTAATATTTGAAAATAAACAAACAAATACGTACACAGTCTGCAACTTATTTTCTCGTGGTGGGAATGTGTAACAAGGTACAGATTGCGGGGGCTCGTGAGGGTGGTACAGATTGTGGGGGCTCGTGAGGGTGGTACAGATTGCGGGGGCTCGTGAGGGTGGTACAGATTGCGGGGGCTCGTGAGGGTGGTACAGATTGCGGGGGCTCGTGAGGGTGGTACAGATTGCGGGGGCTCGTGAGGGTGGTACAGATTGCGGGGGCTCGTGAGGGTGGTACAGATTGCGGGGGCTCGTGAGGGTGGTACAGATTGCGGGGGCTCGTGAGGATGATGGTGCGAATGTCACGTGTAACAAGGTACAGATTGCGGGGGCTTGTGAGGATCTATGCCTCTTCCTGAAGCCACTTTTGTGTCCAAGTTTATTTGGACGGTTTGTGATATTTGTCGTTGAACTGACAATGATTAAAAAAACCAAACCTACAGTCTCCGGCAACTGAGAGTAAATGGGTTGAATTAACCATGATACCAAAGTTTACCTTTGTACCGAAGTTTCACGGCTGTCTGGCCGGTGTTTTGCCACTCACTGAGAGGCGGACGATTCAGTGTTCATCGCCATGGTCATGACAGGCTCGTCAGTCCCGAAAGCAGCCCAATGATTCTTTGCAGCGTCTGTACCCCAAAAGCAAAACGTCTTCGGGGCCATGACGGCAACAGTGGGCCCGCGCACAGTTGTGCCCTGACCCACTGCGGCCGTCGCGGGCCCGAGGACCGTTGCTTACTGGGTAGCGGCTCCAGACATCGATTCACCTTCAGTTGACCATTGCACCCTGGTTTGACAGCTGTCTAGATGTTAATCATGTTGCTGGGAATTGAATTTCCGTCAGTGTTTGTTGCCTTTACAGTCGTGTGTAAGAGGCATAGATTCTCAGAAGCGTCTGGAACCGATCTAGACATCGACTCCGGCAGCTGCCCATTGTACTGCAGTTTGACAGCTGTCTGGGCGTGGATCCTGCCGCTACAAATCGGAAATCTTCAGTGATCGTTGCTTTTCAAAGCCCCCTCTACGTAGATGGAGACGGAACCTATAAGAGTTAGGTCCCCTGACAGCGGCTCTAAGAGCCGCTGTCAGGGGACCTAATTCATATAAGTTTTTTCACGAGTTATGCCCCCTAAAAATGACAGGTTGGCATTACTCGCATATAGAAAATAAGCTAAAGAAGAAAGAAAGAAGCATTGAAAAGACAGTTACAACAGATATTTTTGTTCAAAATAGACAAACAAGTATACAATGTGCTACTTATTTTGACAGTTTGAAGTGTTTCACGCTAAAAAGAAAAATAGCGAACTGGATACTTCTTGCGTTCTTCTCTGCATTTTACACGCTTGGCAGTCTTGATGTGATACTTGTCATCCGGTATCGCGCCTTTCCGTTCACTGAGATTTCAACCACGTTAAAACGGCGAACCTGACCACCCAACTGCCAGAGGTACAGACGCTCATGGGCCCCCGCATTTGTGGGGGCTCATAAGGGTCTATGCTTCTTGCTGCATCAGTTTATATTTGAGTTCGCAAGCCGAGCAGTCATCGGGCATTTAGTGCAGTCATCAGGCGTTTAGTATGTCTTGTGACAAATCCGGGCTTCAAGTCTTCACTGCCGGTGGAACCAGAAACCGTTTTGAAATCATCGTCAATTCCAGCGTTAAAGATCTCCGGCCCGACAAAGTGCTTTCAGCAATTGCGGGGGCTCTTGAGGATCTATACCTCTTGTAGTTAAGTGATGTTCCATTATTCTTTGAAGTCATGTGTTTAAATGCATCTAGGGTTTTAATGGTTTCCTCTGCACCTGCAAATCAAGGGCACTTGAACAATATGATACATGCCTTGACCCTAATTTACAATTCCAATCAGTACAAACAACAGCCAATAAATTAAAACCGGCGTTTGAAGACTTTTTCAGGTGTAAACACCTCCGTGGCTGCAAGAAACAAAAGCATTCAAGGTTCAAGACTCCGTGAACACTTGGGGGGAACCATTTCATCAGCATGGCTTCAGGACAAAGCAATACCAATAAAATATGCATGTATATGAGCACGCATGCCAGTCCCAAGTGAATACAAAAATTGATACATCTTAAACAAGGCGCATTCAAACAGCTCCAGGCGCGTTTTCAGTTTTCTAACTTTTCAGTAGAAAAAAAGTCCATTGAATTTCTATTTGTTTGCCCATAAAATGCACTTTAGTAAACTGTAAGGTACTCGCCCTTTCAAAGCGTGGTTGAGGTGTAGGTGGGGTGGGTTTGGTTGGGTTTTTTTTTTCATTGGTAGTCACGTTTTGGTTTTCTAAGTCATGACTGAAAGAGGTCAAGTCGCTTAAAAAATTATTTATTTATTTATTTATTTATTTATTTATTGGTTCATTTATTCATTCATTTATTCATTTAATTGTTTGTTTGTTTATTTATCATTTTTCAGTACGTTGCAGGGATTTGAACCTGCAATCTATTTCTTGTATGAAAAGACTAGTCGTAAAGGTGTTGTTTTCTTTGTTAGGATTTCCTCGCATTGTACACGTTTGGTCGTCCGGTTGTGGGTGTGGATCTCCCATGATGCTTGTGGGTGTGGATCTCCCATGATGCTTGTGGGTGTGGATCTCCATGATGCTTGTGGGTGTGGATCTCCCACGATGAGAATGAAATGGACACACAGGCCTACGTGGTGTAGTGAAGCGTTCTACTCAGGTCCGGCATTTGCACGGTACACCAATTATTGGAGTTTCTTGGTACTGCTTACTATACTGTAGTTATTGATGCTTCTGCTAGTGTAGCTACTGTAGCTATTGTAGCTTCTGCTAGTGTACCTACTGTAGCTATTGTAGCTTCTGCTAGTGTAGCTACTGTAGCTATTGTAGCCTCTGCTAGTGTAGCTACTGTAGCTATTGTAGCCTCTGCTAGTGTAGCTACTGTAGCTATTGTAGCTTCTGCTAGTGTAGCTACTGTAGCTATTGTAGCTTCTGCTAGTGTACCTACTGTAGCTATTGTAGCTTCTGCTAGTGTAGCTACTGTAGCTATTGTAGCTTCTGCTAGTGTAGCTACTGTAGCTATTGTAGCTTCTGCTAGTGTACCTACTGTAGCTATTGTAGCTTCTGCTAGTGTAGCTACTGTAGCTATTGTAGCCTCTGCTAGTGTAGCTACTGTAGCTATTGTAGCTTCTGCTAGTGTAGCTACTGTAGCTATTGTAGCTTCTGCTAGTGTACCTACTGTAGCTATTGTAGCTTCTGCTAGTGTAGCTACTGTAGCTATTGTAGCTTCTGCTAGTGTAGCTACTGTAGCTATTGTAGCCTCTGCTAGTGTAGCTACTGTAGCTATTGTAGCTTCTGCTAGTGTACCTACTGTAGCTATTGTAGCTTCTGCTAGTGTACCTACTGTAGCTATTGTAGCTTCTGCTAGTGTAGCTACTGTAGCTATTGTAGCCTCTGCTAGTGTAGCTACTGTAGCTATTGTAGCCTCTGCTAATGTAGCTACTGTAGCTATTGTAGCTTCTGCTAGTGTACCTACTGTAGCTATTGTAGCTTCTGCTAGTGTACCTACTGTAGCTATTGTAGCTTCTGCTAGTGTAGCTACTGTAGCTATTGTAGCCTCTGCTAGTGTAGCTACTGTAGCTATTGTAGCTTCTGCTAGTGTACCTACTGTAGCTATTGTAGCTTCTGCTAGTGTAGCTACTGTAGCTATTGTAGCTTCTGCTAGTGTAGCTACTGTAGCTATTGTAGCTTCTGCTAGTGTAGCTACTGTAGCTATTGTAGCCTCTGCTAGTGTAGCTACTGTAGCTATTGTAGCCTCTGCTAATGTAGCTACTGTAGCTATTGTAGCTTCTGCTAGTGTAGCTACTGTAGCTACTGTAGCTTCTGCTAGTGTAGCTACTGTAGCTATTGTAGCTTCTGCTAGTGTAGCTACTGTAGCTATTGTAGCTTCTGCTAGTGTAGCTACTGTAGCTATTGTAGCTTCTTCTAGTGTAGCTACTGTAGCTATTGTAGCTTCTGCTAGTGTAGCTACTGTAGCTATTGTAGCTTCTGCTGTGTAGCTACTGTAGCTATTGTAGCTTCTGCTGGTGTAGCTACTGTAGCTATTGTAGCTTCTGCTAGTGTAGCTACTGTAGCTATTGTAGCTTCTGCTGGTGTAGCTACTGTAGCTATTGTAGCTTCTGCTAGTGTAGCTACTGTAGCTATTGTAGCTTCTGTTAGTGTAGCTACTGTAGCTATTGTAGCTTCTGCTAGTGTAGCTACTGTAGCTATTGTAGCTTCTGCTAGTGTAGCTACTGTAGCTTATAAAAGTATACTGCAGAGCAAAAGAAATGCGACATGATTGGAGTCACCTGAAACACTTCGGAAAAATTAATATTCATTAGATTCATCGGAAATATTGAAGTGTTTTGATGAATCTAATGATTATTATTTTGTTGTTGCTCATTCTACAATAAAACTGTGTATCTCTGATTTTGGCCTGGCTGTCATATATAAGGTCGAAAATAACAGACCACTACACAATTTTATGAGTGCCCACTATCCCCCAGCCCCCCACCCCACCCCCCTTCGCCCCTCCCTCCGCCCCGCACTTTACCATTTTATCCACTAGTTATGAAGCGTGAATTAAGACTGAGTATTTGACGCTTATTTCTGTGCTGGTCTGAGAGTTTGGACCTTACCGTTGCAAGCCGATATGACCAAACTTATATACCGACACACACTATGAAACGTCATCGCGAGTGGCGTTCGATTGAAGCGTCATTTTAACCCCGTCACTGCCCAGAAAAAAATAAACGCGACACAACTTCAAGAGACATAGATCCTCATGAGCCCCCGCGAATGCGGGGGCTCATGAGGATCTATATCTCTTGCAGAGACCAATTTGCATCCATGTTCCTTGGACGATAGCGTTGTGGCTTTTTGGTCGTTGAATGAAGAAACATGTCAGTTCAGGAACAAACCATGCGTCTGTCTACGGGATTAAGTGAGTATCTAACTGATGGAGGCGGTAGGCCCGGACAAACCATGCGTCTATCTACGGGATTAAGTGAGTATCTAACTGATGGAGGCGGTAGGCTCGGACAACTAACCATGCGTCTATCTACGGGATTAAGTGAGTATCTGACTCAGTGATGGAGGCGGTAGGCCCGGACAAACGATGCGTCTGTCTACGGGATTAAGTGAGTATCTGACTGATGGAGGCGGTAGGCAAGGCTGTTATGATTACAGCCCAAACTCGTGACAAATTCTCCCCAAACCGGTGTTTGAAATGATCGACTGTGTGGATGAAAACCTTTGGATATTGAGCCAGACCTGGTGCGCAATGTTACCGTTGTCCAATGCGGGCTTTAGAGAATTCTGCAAACAGGAGGGAATAATCCAAGTGAATAAGGGGTCCCCGGGCCGACTTGAAAATAGTGTGGTCAAGCATTTTCTCTTTCTCCATACACTTGCTGCCTGACCGTCTATTGTATTGGCGCTGTCGCTAGACGCTATTGACGCTGCTGATTCTATGACACTGTCTTAGATGTGTGTATGATTAATGCTATGCGCCAATTTATTTCCCTTTTTTCTGCATCGGTGGCAGTTATAAATTCTCAAACGCCAGGTTTAAAAAATAAATAAATCAACTATTGTCTTTGTTAATTTTTGTCCTGCATTTGTTTCTTGTATGATGCGTTTGTTTTCCTGTTGTGTTATGTTTTGTTTACAGGACAGCTTGTAAGAGATTCATCATCATCATCATCATCATCAATCTCTCTCTCTCTCTCTCTCTCTCTCTCTCTCTCTCTCTCTCTCTCTCTCTCTCTCTCTCTCTCTCTCTCTCTCTCTCTCTTTTGCCTGGTTGAAGCGTTGTGACGATGGACTTCATGACACCATGCATTATGACGTTGGATGTTGTGTCCGGCCTGTGCACTTCCAACTTGTGTGTGCTTAACCCCTTCACTGCTGAGAAGCACTGAACAAGATCCACGCGCAATACAAAAAGACCCTCGTGAGCACCAGCAGTTGCCTAGTTCATTGGACGGTAAGGGATCTAGTTCATTGGACGGCAAGGGATCTAGTTCATTGGAAGCTAAGGGATCTAGTTCATTGGACGCTAAGGGATCTAGTTCATTGGACGTTAAGGGATCTAGTTCATTGGACGGCAAGGGATCTAGTTCATTGGACGCTAAGGGATCTAGTTCATTGGACGTTAAGGGACCTAGTTCATTGGACGCCAAGTGATCTAGTTCATTGGACGGTAAGGGATCTAGTTCATTGGACGGTAAGGCATCTAGTTCATTGGACGGTAAGGGATCTAGTTCTTTGGACGGTAAGGGATCTAGTTCATTGGACTGCAAGAGACCTATTTCATTGGACTGTAAGAGATCTAGTTCATTGGACGGTAAGGGATCTAGTTCATTGGACTGTAAAAGATCTAGTTCATTGGACGGTAAAGGATCTAGTTCATTGGACTGTAAGAGATCTAGTTCATTGGACGGTAAGGGATCTAGTTCATTGGACTGTAAGAGATCTAGTTCATTGGACGGTAAGGGATCTAGTTCATTGGACTGTAAGGGATCTAGTTCATGGACTGTAAGGGATCTAGTTCATTGGGCGGTAAGGGATCTAGTTCACTTGACTGTAAGAGATCTAGTTCATTGGACGGTAAGGGATCTAGTTTATTGGACGATAAGGGATCTAGTTCATTGGACGGCAAGAGATCTAGTTCATTGGACTGTAAGAGATCTAGTTCACTGGACGGTAAGGGATCTAGTTCATTGGACGGTAAGGGATCTAGTTCATTGGACTGTAAGAGATCTAGTTCATTGAACTGTAAGGGATCTAGTTCATTGGACGGTAAGAGATCTAGTTCATTGGACTGTAAGAGATCTAGTTCATTGGATTGTAAGAGATCTAGTTCATTGGACTGTAAGGGATCTAGTTCATTGGACGGCAAGAGATCTAGTTCATTGGACGGTACGGGATCTAGTTCATTGGACTGTAAGAGATCTAGTTCATTGGACTGTAAGGGATCTAGTTCATTGGACTGTAAGGGATCTAGTTCATTGGACGGTAAGGGATCTAGTTCATTGGACTGTAAGAGATCTAGTTCATTGGACTGTAAGGGATCTAGTTCATTGGACTGTAAGAGATCTAGTTCATTGGACTGTAAGGGATCTAATTCATTGGACTGTAAGAGATCTAGTTCATTGGACTGTAAGGGATCTAGTTCATTGGACTGTAAGAGATCTAGTTCATTGGACGGCAAGGGATCTAGTTCATTGGATCTATGGCTTGAATTAACCCGTTTAACCCCACGCCACATTTCCCAAATTTTAGAAGTGTTAACTAACGACTATGTTGCAGTTGCAGGAGATGGATCGACCATGATAATTCAAGGGTAGATCTAGATTAGCTTGGCGCCTTGCGCCAAGCTAATCTGGCACTGCTCTTGAATTATCATGGTCGATCCATCTTCTGCTGCGGGGTGCCGGAGCTAAATGGGTTAACACAGATTTTAAAAACATAATCCGCGGTTATGGACACTGACGGGGTTAAACTTAAGAGTCGACAGAATTTTGACGTCAGAAGTCAGAGGGGGAAAAAAATCCTTTCAAGAAACTGAGGAACTTGAATCCTCCCCCTACCCGTCCCCCGCTACCCCCCTTCCGCCCCCCACCCCCCCCCACCCCCCCCCCCCTTCTCCCCATCCACCTCCCGGCCTCGAAACAGCTTTTTCCCCTTTCCACCTCATTTGGAAGCCGTGCGCCTGCGCAAAGCGTGTCAACACGTGGTTTTGCCATCTTCATCGAAGCGCCATCTAGCTCCTGGCTTTCACCCAAAAGCAGAGTTGCCGTTCTTTTGGATTTTTACCCCATGCGAACGTGACTCGTGTAACGTGGTGTTAGTGTTGTGTGTCACCGTCATTCCTTACGTCTGTCGGAGTGATTCTTGCAAAAATCCAAACCCAATAAAGTGACACTCACCCAGGGGAATTTTTTGTCCTCCTTTAGAAAAATGCTTACTTCGATTTTCAGACAGAGGGAGGCAACTTATTTTTTATGTAATTTATTTATTTATGTATTTATGTATTTATGTTTTAATATAATAATAATAATAATAATAATAATTATAATAATAACAACAACAACAACAACAATAATAATAATAATAATAATAATAATAATAATAATAATAATAATAATAATAATGTACATTTATAAAGCACTTAACCTCCAAATGAATGGTGGTCTAAGCGCTTTACAAGATCAAAAATCACAAAACAAAAAGTACAAGAAAGAAAACGCTACAATAAATGTTACAAAAACTAAAGTGACACATATCGAAAGCTCACACTCACACATACACACACGCCGTTACAAGAACAGTTACTGCCAAAGATGGCTAACGCACTGAAATTGCATCTAACTATTCACCTCTTTTTAATTAGAAATGATGGGTGCGGCCATTTTGAACATGACCTTCGACCTACTGGGGACGACTTCCGGTTTTGCTTGCAAACATGGAAGCTGTGAATACAAAACCCTACACAAGTTCCCGATCTAGCGGCCGACATTGCGCAGTAAAAGGTTGCCACAACAACGAAAAAAAGCTGTATGACTTGTTGCAAATGCCATGTTTTGACCACAAACCTTTCATTCGCCGTTATTGTTCGTGTTTGAAACCTTTTTGTTTGTAAAAATGTGTATCACATCGCACACTATCCGATGAAATGGCCTGTTTTTTATCGGCCGGCCGTACACACTCGAGCGACACAAGTCAGTCTGAATTTTTATGTCTAGTTCATGTGTGTTTCGAGGAAGTTTTGCTTTAAATTGCCGGTACTCCTCATCGTCAGCGGACCAAACCGTGGCGGAGATAGTTATTTTGCGCAGCGTTTTGTTGCACGTATCAAAATCTCCGTTGAAGTTATATCCCCATATTTTTGGTAGGGATTAGGACTACCGACTCTAAGGCCTACCTACTGATGCCAGCAGGTTGTTGTCTCACTCACGCCCTGATATTTTCATACGGTTTTTGTATCATGGGCGTGTGTGATCTTCAACTTTTGTGTAAATGTTGGGTTTTTTTTTTTTTTTTTTTTTTTTTTTTTTTTTTTTTTGTTTTGTTTGTTTGTTTGTTTTGTTTTTTGCTTTTTGTTTTGTTTTTCCTCCAACTTTTTATGTTCTGTCAGTACAATAGTGAAACTTATTTTGTTCTGTTTTGTCGGTACAATAGTGAAACTTGTAGTAATGTACCCAGTAATTCATATTTATTGTCATGCTGATAAAATTAAAGAGTTTGTTGGCAGATTGTCAATTTTTTTGTGTTTGTGTCATGAATTATCCTTAGAATGCATTACTCGCAATTCTTTCATTGTTTTCAGTATTATTATATTAATGTATACATGTATGGTGCAGCAATACAAGTTTTGTTGTCTCAAACATTTCATAAATAACATGAGAATATTTTGCCACCCAAAAGTAGAGACCAAACAAAGTGTAGAAATAGTGTTATTAGCTTGAGATACACTTGAAAACAGAACACTTAAATAACTACATGGCTACACAAAATATCTATGCATATACACGAAAACTTCGCAAAAAAAATTTCCAACGCGCACACGTAAACACTTCTCTGAAAGGCCAAACCGGAAATGCTACACAGCCGAGCAACCTGTTAACCGACCCATTTGAGAATATTACCGTTTGGTAAAAAAGAGGTGAATACGCATAAGAAAACAGATAGGTCTTGAGCAGTGATTTGAAAGCAGAGTTGGGGCATGTCTGACATGGGCTCAAAGGTCGTTATGTATTTATTATTATTATTATTATTATTATTATTATTATTATTATTATTATTATTATTATTATTATTATTATTATTATTATTATTATTATTATTATTATTATTATGTTATTATTACTAAATCCTATTTATTCATTTGCGAAAATGCTGCCTCAAAGTATAGTATAGTATCAAGTTTATGACTTTGATTTGTAATGAGGGGAGCATGGTAGCTCGGGTGGTAGACAGTTCCACCCTCGTCTGAAAGCTCGAACCCAACTGGCGTCAAAATGTTTTCAGACTCTTTTCGATGCCCGTCTTTGATATCACTTCGTTTTGGACAAAAGACTTTAAGCCCTAAGCGTTTAAAATTTCTCGATTTCTGATGTTCGATCCACTTACCGCAACTTTCACAATATCACGGAAGATATATTCACCCCAACTTGTCTGTAATAGTTAAAGATACCCGTGACGCGTTAGCCATTTGACAAATGGAAGAAAAACACGCAGCGCAACAAACAACTGTAATATTCTCTCCATTCCATCACTCACTGTCGAGGGGTGAAAACACATTTCTTATCCACCTCTACCCCTCTGCAAGAGGCATAGATCCTCATGAGCCCGCGCAGAATGCGCGGGTTCATGAGGATCTATGCCTCTTGCTTGTCCGTAGTTAATGATGTAGGCCTATTTTTGCGTCCCCGAGTCAAAAAATCATCAATCTTCATCATTTGAATCGAGAATAGAGAGAGCGAGAAATGCACGCGTTGTTGTGAGTTTTTGCGCCTGTTTGCATCGCAAAATGGCCGAGTCCGTGTCAGTCTCCCAGGTATAATGATCATTCTTCATGTTCCAGCCCTCCAGTCCTGTAGTGAAATATCTGCAGTAATACCAGACATCACCCGACACGGCACCCGAACGCCCCCTACCTCCCAACCCCCACTCAGCTCACCCCCCCTCCCCCCCCACCCCCTCTTCCCACTCATGCAGCAATCTGAATTTAATGGGCATGTTTCAAGTCTTTTCTTCTGCCTTTCTTGAGACAAGTTATTGTTCCCGTCGTGTCTCGCCACGTGCTGTCCTGTCAAATATATAGCTGCCTTCCTGTGGTATATTGCCTGATATCGTCTAATCTCGAGGCCTATCTGGTCTGATCTGGTCTGATCTGATCTTATCAAATAAATCGTTCTGGTGAACAAAAGATATACGGGTCGACGTCTGTAAATCAGGGTGCCATGATCAACGTCAGTACAATGTCTGACCAGTAAGTAAAGAGTCCTTGGGCCAAGCAATCAGCCTAATCCTATCTTGTATACAGACCAGCAAAAAAAAAAAAAAAAAAAGCGACATATTTGGAATTTTAAAAAATGGCGCATTTTTTTTCTCTCGTCAGTATACTATGGAATGCATGACGAGGCGCCGCAAAGTCTTTCTGAGACAGTTCTAATACGATTTGTTTTCTCGAACTTGACCGTCCCCATCGCACCATCACCTTACATTTCTCCTGCACATGTCTGCAACACCTTGAGTACCCCACGCCCACCCCACCCCACTGCAGCCCGTATCTCAATCGACCTGCAGCCTGCATCCCCTCCCTCCCCCTCCCCCCTACATTCTTTCTTCCTCTCTTTGATATCACATGAGACTGTTGGTCTCCGTGCGCAGTATAAGCAAACTGTTCCCTCTGTTCCCTTTGCAACTTGTTTCTTTTCTCAAGGGTGGGGGGTGCGGAGGGGGGGGGGGGCGGGGGGAGGGTGGTGGTGGTGGTGGTGTTGGTGGGGGAGGGGGGGAGGGGGATACTGTGTGCTGCTACATTTGGCTGGCCACATACCTTGTTCCTTTGCTCACTCGAAGACATAGCTACCCTAGTCTCCATACGTTTTGGCTCACTGGCAACGTTTTGCACTGACGTGCCAATACGCGGCACACCAAGCCGTAAGCATCAAACACGTGCCGTGACGGGTATCGGTGGTGCGGCAAAGGAAGGTCAACGTGGAAATCTGTCGAGACGTGCCGCAGCCCGATTCGCGGCGTAAGCACACACACACACACACACACACACACACACACACACACACACACACACACACACACACACACACACACACACACACACACACACACTGGCGTAAGCCGCCAATCCGAATGCGACACTTCTGGAATGTGTTAACGTCTTGTGCGCAGGACCGACATTATAAAAGTCAACGGAAATTAAGACTGAAAAATTGCCGTACGGCTAACTGATGACAAATTCTCCCCAAAACGGTGTTTGAAATGATCGACTGCGTGACCAAAATGTTTGAAGATTGAACGATGGAGCCAGCGAGAAGTGGTGAGAGGACAGGGGAGGGCCGGGGAGGGGAAGGGGTGAGGGGGGCTTTGGGTTGTACGTTTTTTTGCTGCGCGTTTTCTCTTCCCCTGCGTGGAGTTGGAGCTTCATCTTGACTCCCCTTCGCACGCGAACAGAATGTTCACTGTTTGTGTTTTTCGCATTGAACTTTTCTTGCTGAATTCTGGAGGCGCTCATGTGCGAAAACGCTCACACAGCTGTTGGTTCAAACCCCAGCGGCGTGTTTCGTCTGAGAGGTTCTGTGTTGTAAATAAGAGACAAACGGTGATCAGCTGCAGGAGCTCACTAGGATCTAGACCTCTTGCATGTTGAAAGTGTTTGATGGGGGGTGGTTGGTTACAAGATGGTGCGCGGTAAAAAGACGGAGTCCCATGGGGGATGTTGGTTGTCATAGCAACGCACGCGCGCGCGCGCGCACACACACACACACACACACACAGAGACACACACACACACACACACACAAATACACACACACATACACGCGCGCGCACGCAGGCACGCACGCACGCACACACACACACACATACACACGCACGCACGCACACACACACACATACACACACGCACGCACGCACACACACACACATTTTCTACGAAGAAGGAAGCATACAACCATCAAATAGCAAATCCAGACCAAGTGTGTAAACTCATCAACTAGCAGGATAATTATGTTAGAATATCAGTCACAATACTACGTTAGAAAAAAAGTTATTCCGGTCCTATTCAACTGACATTTTCGTTCCATATCTTCTCGTTATGTGTCGCGGGCTGCAAATGACAATAAATAAGTCATCATCATCATCATCATCATCAGTCCCTTGCCCGAACTGGGCGTTGGGGGGACTGAAAGGCAGCAGCAACAGACAGTGCTCTCCACTGAGTTCTATTTTGGGCGGTGGCAAGCAAGTCTGGCATCTCGAGTTCGGTCCATTCTTTTATGTTTGCGACCCAACTCTTTCTCTGACGACCTCGCCGACGACTTCCTTCGAGAGTGCCTTGGAGGATAGTCTTGGACAAGGTGTTGTGTCGGGTCACGTGGCCAAACCAAGCAAGCTTGCGCCGTTTCACGGTTGCCAGAAGGGGTTCATGTGGGCCCACCAAGGAAGTGACGATGCTCCGTACATATTCGTTGGTCTTGTGCTCGCGGTACGAGATGCGGAGCAACTTCCTCAGGCACTTGTTCTCAAAGGCCTGGATTTTCTTTTCTGAGTCTGCAAGCAGTGTCCAAGTCTCACAGCCGTAGAGTAGAATAGACACTACGAGGGACTTGTAAAGCCTGTACTTGATGGTGAAGCTGATGGAGTTACTTCGCCATATCCTGTCCAGCCTGGCCATTGCGGATGTTGCTGTACCTATCCTGATACGGATCTCTGCTATGCAACTACCGTCTTTGGACAGGGTGGCTCCCAAGTACTTGAAGCTATTGACCTCTTCTAGCTTCTGGCCGTTCATGTGAATGTTGCTGCTGCTGTCGCTTGTGGTGTTGATCATCACTTTGCTTTTATCCGTACTGATCTCCATGCCATAAGACCCTGCGCTACTTGAAAGTTTGTCTGTCAGGTTTTGGAGCTCACTATTGCTGCCTGCCATGAGGTCAATGTCGTCTGCGAATCGAAGATTGCACAGGGATCTGCCACCAATAGAGATTGAAGTATGGTGGTCGTGGAGGGTTTCCTGCATGATCTTCTCCAGGAATATGTTGAAAAGGACAGGAGAGAGCAGGCATCCTTGACGGACACCGATCGTCGTCCTGAAGAACTCGTCTGACTGATTGTTAAGTAGAACCGCGCTGCAGGCGTTCTTGTAAAGCGCTTCTATCATTTGGATCACTCCCTCCTCTATGTTGAACGATCTCATGACTTGCCAGAGTCCGTCGTGCCAGACGCGATCAAATGCTTTCCTGAAATCAATGAAGTTGTGGTAGAGTTCGCGCTGATGCTGCAGATGTTTCTCGATCAGGACGCGGCAGTTGAAAATCTGCTCTACAGTGCTTCTTCCAACTCTGAAGCCAGCCTGTTCTTCTGCCAGCAGTTCCTCGGCGAAAGTTTTGAGGCGGTTGAGAACGATTCTAAGCATTACTTTGCTAGGGTGACTTATCAGACTGATAGTTCTGTAGTTCTGGCACTGTTTCAGGTTTCCTTTCTTGGGGAGCGGGATCACTAGAGACTGTGTCCATTCTACTGGCCATTTCTTTTGCTCCCAGATCTTTTGACAGAGTGTAGTGAGGACCTTCGTTGTTACTTCTCCTCCATGTTTCAACAGTTCAGCAGGTACGTTGTCTACACCTGGAGACTTTCCTCCCTTCAGGCCGCGTACGGCTGCTTCCACCTCTTCAGCTAACACTGGCAGGTCTTCAGCCTTCCTGGCCCCAGCCTGGTTGTTTTGGCGGATGCTGGTGTCTGGCTAAGTAAATAAGTAACATTGTTCAAATACGTCACATCCGTTTCCTGTATAAGTCCCATACGTTTCCTGAAGATATAAGGCTCCTTTCGCTTTCTGTCTTCATGACACGGATGTGCAGTATTGGAATAGTGCTAAATAAAGCCCTTTGCGCATGTAGCCACGGGTACTGTTTTTCCTATACTGACGCGCAGAAGAAATGCGACATTTTTGAAATCATCGGAAACACTATAGTGTTTCCGATGATTAAAAAAATGTCGCTTTTTTTTTTTTTTTTTTTTTTTTTTGGGGGGGGGGGGGGGGGGGGGTCTTCGGTATACTTTATCGTACACCGCGCATATAATGGACAGCACACTCGTAATTTACAGCGCTCTTCTCTATGGCGGGCTTTGAGTGCTATATTTGCCGATACAACGAGTTATCATTGTTGTCTGGCCTTAACTAAGACACTTCTACCCTTCTGTTCACACTGTGAGTAGGCACACATACCACACATACCAGCAGTTTCTCACTGCCTTTGAGCGTAACGGAAGAAACTCTTCTGCGTACAAAACAGAAGAAGAGCACAAAAGTCTTTAATTTTACGACATACAAACATAAGTTAAGTTAGCTCTTGTGTCCAGCATTATCATACAGTTGTGAGACATACAAACATAAGGTAAGTTAGCACTTGTCCCAGCATTATTGTCAGACATACAAACATAAGTTAAGTTAGCACTTGTCCCAGCATTATTGTCAGACATACAAACATAAGTTAAGTTAGCACTTGTCCCAGCATTATTGTCAGACATACAAACATAAGTTAACTTAGCACTTGTCCCAGCATTATTGTCAGACATACAAACATAAGTTAACTTAGCACTTGTCCCAGCATTATTGTCAGACATACAAACATAAGTTAAGTTAGCACTTGTCCCACTCGGCATTATTGTCAGACATACAAACATAAGTTAACTTAGCACTTGTCTCCAACATTATTGTCAGACATACAAACTATAAGTTAAGTTAGCACTTGTCCCACTCGGCATTATTGTCAGACATACAAACATAAGTTAACTTAGCACTTGTCTCCAACATTATTGTCAGACATACAAACATAAGTTAACTTAGCACTTGTCTCCAACATTATTGTCAGACATACAAACATAAGTTGAGTTAGCACTTGTCCCACTCGGCATTATTGTCAGACATACAAACATAAGTTAACTTAGCACTTGTCTCCAACATTATTGTCAGACATACAAACATAAGTTAAGTTAGCACTTGTCCCACTCGGCATTATTGTCAGACATACAAACATAAGTTAACTTAGCACTTGTCTCCAACATTATTGTCAGACATACAAACATAAGTTAACTTAGCACTTGTCTCCAACATTATTGTCAGACATACAAACATAAGTTAACTTAGCACTTGTCCCAGCATTATTGTCAGACATATAAACATAAGTTAAGTTATCACTTGTCCCAGCATTATTGTCAGACATACTGAAAACATTTATAAAGGCGGTATTGCGAAGTATTAACCTTTTACTACCGGGAACAGATCGCTTTAAAGAAGGGAACGTAGAACAGGCACAAGACACGTATCACTATGGAAACTTCATCTATCTTTACAACGGTCACGTAAAACCAGGCATGCATCGCGATATATCCATTTAACCCCTTCACGGCTGAGATACAGACAACGCGAGCCAACTGCAAGAGGCATCGATCCTCATGAGCCCCCGCAATTGCGGGGGCTCATGAAGATCTATGCCTCTTGCTGACGCCACTTGGAAACCACGGCGGGGTCTCTTCGGCGATGAATTTAACAAAGCTTCAGGAACACAGCCTGCGTCCATTTTGAGTGAAGGGGTTAAGATTACGCGGGATACGGCTGGGCTTGTGTGGGTGAGACAGGCATAAGAAGAAGGGGGTGGAGGGTGGAGGGTGGAGGGTAAAGTACGTCTCAACACTTTGACACCCAAAACTATGCAACCGCAGGAAGTAAAGACTGGATGGACGGGCAAGGAAAATAATTCCAGTCAGTTTCAGCCCCGTTAGCTCTGCAACAACATTCCAACACAAAACATCTTTCCAGATAAAAATATACATTGTCCATACCTCTATACCTGTGAAAAAGGATCCCTGACATTTACGTCTATGTGCGGCTTGTTGAGGAGGCCGTGCGGGTTTAGCCGCAGTCAGTTGGAGCAAGCCTCCGTTTCTCTTCTTTCCATCTGTCGAACCAGATATATGACTTCCAGCCCCCCCCCCCCCCCCTCTCCTGCTTCACACACACACACACACACACACACACACACACACACACACACACACACACACACACACACTGTTGTAAAATCACCATGCAAGACCCTTTCATCTGCAAGAGGCATAGACTGTCATGTTCCCCTGAAAATCTATGCCTCTTGCTTAATCGAATCGGCCAATTTACATCTGTGATCAGACGGGGAGAAAATCATCAGGCATCCCATCA
Organism: Semisulcospira habei; assembly: GCA_036245525.1. NCBI lineage: Eukaryota > Metazoa > Mollusca > Gastropoda > Semisulcospiridae > Semisulcospira > Semisulcospira habei. The sequence continues at coordinate 43,376,648 of BTPG01000001.1, forward strand.
GCAAGAGACAGAGCCCTACTGCGGCAGCGGCTCGTGCGAAATATGTCTGTTGCTTGTAGACTTGGACCCATTGACATCTATGTCATCAGATAGAAGAATTCAGCTTGGTAAAATAAATGTTGAGTTCGACGAGAGAAATCATTCTAAAGCATAAACCTCGATGATCTCCTCCGCCTGTGCAGCAGCGAGGTAAGTTAACAGGAGAACTGCTCACTCAACATCAAGAGGCATAGATTCTTATGAGTTCCTGCGGTTACAGGGAATCCTGATAGTCTACGCCTCTTGCAAACGGACTCAGTTTTGCAACTCCAAGAGCTGAGAAGTTGGGGTTAGAGAGATTATTGCCGAACTTTTAAAAATATGTGGACATAAATGATAAGCTACTACCAGCAAGAGGCATAGATTCTCATGAGCCCCTGCCAATGCAGGGGCTCATGAGAATCTATGGTTCTTGCAGACGGAATCAGCGAGTGGCATGAGCGAGGGGGTTGGGAGTTGCGAGAGGGATCATTACCTCAGCTCCAAGGCGAGAAAAGGGAAATTAAGATGAAGTTGTCAGTTGCGAGTGGAACAGCCCGGCTAACCTGACATTGACTTTGTGTAGGGATTCTCACAACCCCGTCTCGCCGCCAGCTCTGCCTACAGCGATGAGAGACGGAGATTTACGGAGGTAGGACTTTTTTTTTTTTGGTTACACCTTTAATTGCGGAGTTGTTGAGATATTTGTTGTGGTTTTTGGAAATTCTGGTAATTCTCATGATTTATGTCATATTACAGTGGATGTCGGATAAAAGTGATATTCTTTATTCCCCCCCCCCCCCACACACACACACACACACACTCTATTTTGGCTGGGGGGGGGGGAGGGGGAGGGGGGGGCTGTACGGGGGGGGAGGGGGGGGGGAAGTCGGCGGGGTAGGGGGAGAGTGTTGGAAGGGGATAGGACAACCCACACACACACAAAAAAAACTTTCTTATGTTCGCCTTTTATTATAAGCGGAGTACTTTAACTTGACTCATTCGAGACGCGCCGCTTAAAGCCATGTATCCGGAGGCGGCAGGTCTCGAATGAGTTAAAGATGCTTTTTCCAGGGCGGGTTTTCGTAGCTATAATTTGCCAATACAATGGGTTCTAAATGTTCTTCCTCCCCACCCCCACCTCCCCCCCCCCCCCCCCACACACACACCCTTTCAAGAAAAACAAAAAAAAAAAAACAAAGAAAGAATGAAAAGAAAAGAAAATCAAACCACATTTCTTTACATCCAAACGTCATTGTAGTATTAAATAAATCACGAGAGTTACCCGAATGCCACACTATGTTTGTTCATAACAATTTAGCTGGATCATTTTGCAGGCGGAACAGCAAACACGTGGTAGAAATAGTCATTGTTCGTTGTTTTGTAAAGTCTAGATATCGGGACTGGACTAACAGGCCTGTATGTAAAGTCTGGACATTGGGACTGGACTAACAGACAGGACGGTATGCAAAGAACGCACTATCAGGATATTATACGCTGATGAGCAACATAATAATAATAATAATAATAATAATAATAATAATAATAATAATAATAAATAATAATAATAATAATAATAATAATAATAATAATAATAATAATAATAATAATAATAATAATAATAAAATGCAACATTCACCAATCGAGTAATCGGAAACACTGCAGCTTGTTCGATGACTCAAATTGTTACGTTTGTGGTTGTGTTTTTCTTTTGAGAGCATGATTGTGTTAATCATATGAAAGATCCGATATCTGTTTGAATATTTTGGATAAGAATTACGCACCTTTCTAGTTTAGTAGGATTCATTTTGCTTTGCTTGGACACCCACGGTCGGTTTATGTTGTGCAGCTACGATGATGCGTCTTTTCGCTACAATGTTGTACAGTTTGACCTACATTAGACTGGAAGGTTTCAAGGAGGGTCGCGATCTTTCTAGTGACCTCAGATATGACGTTAAAGTAAACATGTTTCGCAACAGTTAGCAATAATCATGGATTTTCCGGAACTAATGATTAGTCGAAGTTTGTAGAGAGTTGTAGGCAGATCTAGCATGTTCTGTTTATGAATATTAATAAGTTTTGGTTACGTTTTCTTTTCTGATTGGTTGAGTTGTGTGAATTTGCTGGAATGTTCTGGAAATCTGTAATAGTATAAAAGAGCGTGTTAAGAAATATGCGTACATTGTATGAGCGATGCAGTGTGTCAAAAGTGTTAATGCATTGTAGAGAAGACAGTGTGTCAGTGTTGGTGCTTTTGTGGATGCATTGTGCGGAGATCGCCGCATAGCTGCAATAAAATATTGTTGGAACTGTTACTCCATTGTGCTCTACAACCTAGTGCCACGTGTGACGCCGAGTTGCAGCTGAGTGAAGTTTCTTTACAAAAACCCTACGTACGTGCGTCTGGTGTGATTGCATCAGACTGCTACTACGACTACCACTTAAAACTAATGATGTCGCGTTTCTGTTGCTGTTCAGTGTACGATCAGCATCCCAGTCTTTTGTTTGATGTGTTTTTAAATCATGATAACGCTTTCACTGCCACTGGGCGCACAATTATAGCTCATTAACGCATTCGAGACGTGCCGTCTCCGGATACGCGGCTTGAAGCCACACTGACGTCTTGAATGAGTTAACAGTCGGCTTGATGCCGCGTATCCGGAAACGGCACGTCTCGAATGAGTTAATTCAAATGTACAGCGTCGGATATACACATGAACAACAACAACGCTGTACGAAAGTTTGGAATGGGTGAAACCTCTTGTGCATAGACAACACTCACAAGGAATGGGTGACTGAAACCTCTTGTGCATAGACAACACTCACAAGGAATGGGTGAAACCTCTTGTGCATAGACAACACTCACAAGGAATGGGTGAAACCTCTTGTGCATAGACAACACTCACAAGGAATGGGTGAAACCTCTTGTGCATAGACAACACTCACAAGGAATGGGTGAAACCTCTTGTGCATAGACAACACTCACAAGGAATGGGTGAAACCTCTTGTGCATAGACAACACTCACAAGGAATGGGTGAAACCTCTTGTGCATAGACAACACTCACAAGGAATGGGTGAAACCTCTTGTGCATAGACAACACTCACAAGGAATGGGTGAAACCTCTTGTGCATAGACAACACTCACAAGGAATGGGTGAAACCTCTTGTGCATAGACAACACTCACAAGGAATGGGTGAAACCTCTTGTGCATAGACAACACTCACAAGTAGGCCGATCAGTGGCTGCACCGAAAAGGAGTTAAGATGTCTGGCTGAGTGTCCTTACGTAACATGCTCACGTTCTGCCTCACAGCCTGAGTGACATTGAGAGCGCCTATGCCCGTCCCAGTCGTGTATGTGCAGGATTTGGCGAAGACTTGCGTAAAACAAACACGCAAATCCACGTGAGGTCTCGTGACGCGCGCCATTTTCACAAGTCCATAGGTGGTATTATCCTGCCGCCCCTACTCCCCCCCCCCCAATCCCCCCCCCTTATCCTCCCCCTCCTCTCTCTCCAGTCAGAGGCTTCAATTCCCGTTGGTTACTTTCCTTTGAGGAAGAGAGAGGGGTAAATGCCTGGGACAAATTGACACCTGAATGAGGTGTAGAGTTTGGTAGTCCCTGCGACGTGCACTGAAGCATTTTGCCGGGTGTACAGAGACGACTTTGTCACATCGGCATTGTTACGTAGTGGAGTCGTAGTCGTAGTATGATAAACACACCAGACGCACGCACGTAAGGTTCTTTTAAATAAACTTCGTTCAGCTGCAACCCGTCACACGTGGTTTAAGGATGTAGGCTACACTGGAGTGTCAGTTCCAACAATATTTTAATTCAGCGATGCGATCTCCACACAATGCATTCCCAAATGCACCAACACTGATACAATGTCTCTGCTGCAAATGTCAACACTGGCGACACAAAGTTTCTCATACAACATACACCACCGTTACGCTGCGTCTCTCACAATGTACACCCTATACGGGCCACGTACCTACGATAAACTGTGTGGGCCCTACAACTGACAATGCATGACAATGTACACACGTGCTTCCTAGCACCAACTTTTATAGTCGAACAACTTTCCAGAAAAATCTAAGGAATTCACACAACGCAACCAATCAGAACGGAACACGTAATTGAAACTCATAAATATTAATAAAAGAAGAAGTTTCTAGAATAACTACAATAGTCTACAAAAATTCGACTGCTCATTTCAGCCGCTAGAAGCTTCCGGACTAAACTTAGCGTATCATAACAAAACCAATTCCGCTATCTGCGCAAACGATACAGAATCTTACTGAAAAGGTACGTGATTCGTAACCATGATAGCTCAAATAAATATCGGACCGTTTCCAACGATTAACATGCATGCTCTCACAGAACAACACAACCACAATCGTAACAGGCATGCGTCATCGTAACACTCGGGATTCGTCATTGTGTAAGTGATATAAAACAGGGCACTTCAGACTAGCAAGAGACATAGTTTCCCATGAACCCTTCTACTGCAGGTGCTCATGAGAATCTATGTCTTTTACAGGTGGAAAGTCCCGCCTGCGGAACTTGTCTTCGTTACCCTGGCCGCGCTGACCTTTGACATGCGCGTGCTAAGCCGGACACACATACCGCATGCGCATGCAAATTACCCTGCAGCCAACGCCACCTGCACAGGAGCGGTAGGCCGGGTGTCGCCTGTGTCCCTCCGTCCGGTCGTGTCGTGTGCAAATATCTTGTTAGTTTTGTCGTGCTGATTGAAAACAAACAAACGAACAAAAACAAATGTCTCACTTTCATCCATCAAAATGAGTTGTCTTTTTCAACTTTATGTATAAAATGCAGGAGATGGATTGAGTGTGGTTGTTCAAGGGCAGTGCCTGATTATATCATGCGCTGTGTTTCTCTGATACAGTGGATAGAGGACAGCCTCAGTATATCGCGGTATCTGTCAGCCGTAAAGACACACCGCGCTATTCACGATCACGGTATGCCGGGACTGCGGAATTTATTTAAAACAGGGAGGAAGAACCAATTGGTATGCAAAAGGGCCTCGACCCGACGACAGCCTTAGCTGGGCCGCGCACGACAGTGACACACATACACGACAGTGACACACCACGACAGTGACACACATACACGACAGTGACACACCACGACAGTGACACACATACACGACAGTGACACACATACACGATAGTGACACACATACACGACAGTGACACATATACACGACAGTGACACACATACATGACAGTGACACACATACACGACAGTGACACACATACACGACAGTGACACACCACGACAGTGACACACATACACGACAGTGACACACATACACGACAGTGATACACATACACGACAGTGACACATATACACGACAGTGACACACATACACGACAGTGACACATATACACGACAGTGACACACATACACGACAGTGACACACATACACGACAGTGACACATATACACGACAGTGACACACATACACGACAGTGACACACATACACGACAGTGACACATATACATGACAGTGACACACATACACGACAGTGACACACATACACGACAGTGACACACATACACGACAGTGACACACATACACGACAGTGACACACATACACGACAGTGACACACACCACGACAGTGACACACATACACGACAGTGACACACATACACGACAGTGACACACATACACGACAGTGACACACATACACGACAGTGACACACATACATGACAGTGACACACATACACGACAGTGACACACATACACGACAGTGACACACATACACGACAGTGACACACATACATGACAGTGACACACATACACGACAGTGACAGACAGTGACACACATACACGACAGTGACACACATACACGACAGTGACACACATACACGACAGTGACACACATACACGACAGTGACACACATACACGACAGTGCGCGGGCCAGCTAAGATTGACGTCGGAGCCAGAGACCTGTGGGCGTTGTATCAGGAACCGCGCTACCACTGTCAGGCAGGATCGCTGAGGCTGACGTGCACTTTTCTTACGAAGCTGATTGTGACGCTGATATTGTAATCGCGCGAAGTTAGGATGAAGCAAGAGTGTTAGTTGGAATCTGCATCACTGGTGACGTATTCTGGTCTCTGGCGTCATTTTGAGCCTGTCCAAAATGAATTTGGAATAATTCGGACGAAAAGGTACGATATAACAGATCAGCACACCAATATTAATAGTTATTGGTCACAGGGGTTTAGTACACGGACCCTTGTAGGCCTTCGGGGGGTCAAACGAACAATTGTACCCCGAAGGTCGAGGGCCTGAGGGGTACAATGGTTCCTTTGACCTCCCGAAGGCCTACAAGTGTCCGTGCAGCAAGCCCCTGCTACCAATAACGTATTTGTTTTCATTCCTCCACTATTTTTGTAAAATAAACCAAGAAGAAATCTTCCGACCTGGATCGTGCTAGACATGACTGACTTAAAAGGAATATATATTTATACATAATAGACATGACGTAATTTAAAAATCTTTCATGACGTCGCCGTCTCCAGTAGTGTGCCTGTTGTTTCGAATAACACTAAGTAACTTTGTACTTTAGAACGTTTTGTGGTCTTTTGTAGAACAAAACTGGCATCCAAGTCGCGTCAGAAAGAGGGCTACTAAAAGTCCGCCATTAGTCGCTACAAGGGTTTTTGTGGCTCGGTCAGGTGGTACAGTTTGAGCTAAATAGATTGGTCGTGTGACGTAGAGATGAAAACAAGGGGTTTTATAGCTCGGTCATGTGGCACAGTTTGCGCTAAAGAGATTGGTCGTGTGACGTAGGGATGAAAACAAAAATATTTTGTAACACATTCTGCTCCCTGACAGAAATCCCCAAATTGGGAAGTTGCCCTCTGCAGGACATTATCACATCTCTACGGACAGATCGAGTATGATAGTTCAAGGGTGGTGCCAGAATAGCTTGGCGCCTACGGGCACAAAGGCTATTCTGGCACCACCCTTGAAATATCATGCTCGAACCATGTCTTGCTGTGGTATGTCGGTGCTGAAAGAGTTAATCCAGTGATCAATGGACATAACAGCTCTGCTTTCAAACTTTAAGCTGATGTTTTACAAGTTTCAATACGCATTAGATGTTCTTTGTTCTTACACGTACATGGCATCTGGGTCATTTTAACTCTATGCTGACCGAAAGGTACGAAACAACAGATCAGCACACCAATATTAATAGTTATTGCCCCGCCCCTGTCCGTAATTGTCAAACGCTCTCCTCCTTTAAATCACTTCTCAAAACCCACCTGGTGTGTGTGTGTGTGTGTGTGTGTGTGTGTGTGTGTGTGTGTGTGTGTGTGTGTGTGTGTGTGTGTGTGTGTGTGTGTGTGTGTGTGTTAGTGTGTGTATGTGTTGTGCGTGTGTGTGTGTGCGTGTTGGCTGTTAGCGTTTTCATTGTATCAGCGCTTAGAGCTACTTTTAGAATAAGCACTTAATAATAATAATAATAATAATAATAATAATAATAAAGGGGATTTGTTAAGTGCTTATTGTAAATGTAGCTATATTATTATTATTATTATTATAAAGTAGCTCTTATTATTATTATTATTATTATTATTATTATTTAGTGGCAGACTTTGTTATCTATGTTCTACTTCTTCTTTTAACCCTTTATGCCCCGGTCTCGAAATTCCAAATTTCAGTCAAAAGCTGCCGAGAAGACTACAAACAAGTTCAGATGCGGATCGACCATGATAGTTCATGGCTGGTGCCACAGGCGCCGAGCTGGCGTGTCACCAGCCCTGAACTGTCGTGACGGAACCATCTTCTTGTGTAGTAAATCATGCCTAAAAGGGTTAACCCGTGTAGCCCCGTGTCCATACAGCAGGAGATGGATTGACCATGATAATTCAAGGGTAGTGCCAGATCAGCTTGCTGTCGGGGTTCTTTCTCCGGGTACTCCGGCTCTTTCTCCCCTACGAATCTGGTATTAATTTCAGTCCACTTAATCAAATTTCAAAAATATAAAAAAGATTTAAATTTCCAAAAATTCGGCCAGTATGTCGCTTGAGCTTGTCCTTAGCACCACGTGAATGTTCTGTGTTTATGTACAGTGTGTGAGGGAATGCGCGTGATTCACGTGAGCGTGCTTGTTGGGTTCAGTTCGCGGCTATGTCCTGCGCATTGTGTTATATTATAATACGAGAAATGCGCCATATAAATACTATCTATTATTATTACCCTTCAATTGTCATGGTCAATCCATCTCCTGCAATTGGTACATAGTCAATAGGCAACACCTCCAAAATTTGAGAAATGGGACCTTGGGGCTTAATGGGTTAAACCCATTTCTTGGCGCTGATCGCTGTCGTTTAAAGCCAAATAATTAGCACACTGCAGGTGTAGTGACCATGTCTCCTACTTCCTCTCTCCTCACCCCGCCCCCCCCCCCCTCCTCACACCTTATTACGCCCCACCTACCCTCCCTCCCCCCCCCCCTCCCCCACCCCCACTCCATCCCCTAGTCCCAGGCTGTAAGGCTCAGTGCAGGCTTACAAGACTTTTCCCAAGACCACCCTATCGATGCAGGTGCAATGTATGTCTCGCGCCAGCTCCCGCCTTCCTCAGTGCGGCCGCCAAAGACATACGTACATCCTGCATCACTGGGTCAGTGCTGGGTCTGTCATTTTGGTCCTACGGCCCTTGCCCGCAAGGTAAAGAATCATGGACCTAGCAGGCATACACGTCTCGTCGGTCTGTGGTTTTGATTACAAAGTTCTAGCCCGTAAGGTCTGACTTCCCAAATCACAGACCAGCTAGACAGTTTGGCTTATCATGCGACTGGTCTCGGGAGAGCTGACGATGAGACATTCACAGGTAGGGCCGAAATCACAGACCAGCGGCCCACACGTACATTATGATGTCTCTTGCATTTTCAGTGCAGATCCGCTTCTAGTGTCTTCCTCGACCAGGGGAGATGCAATAACTTTCACGCTGCGGCTAATGCAGCCAATTAAAAGGGGATGCAAGTTAGTATGTTCAGCACCGCACAAACAAACCAAAACTCGCAGCGTTGCAGCTGTACCTATAAAGATTGGAGGGTCGTGCACGCGCATGCACGTGCAATTTTGTAGTCGGATGACGCTAGCGCGAGCGCACGTGCGCGCGTGCATTTCCGTGCATTTGCCGCATGTCCATTTGCGCTCGTCAAGACAACGCCCCGAAAACAACCTCTTCCAACGCTTCTGATTTTCTCCTACAAAAGGTAAGGATTCTTATAGGCCCCCGCTGCCTGCATGCTGGCCGAGCGGATAGACGTCATTTATGTCGTGAAATTGAGGAAGTCCGATGGGTTTTGATCGCTGCTTTGAAGCTGGAGGAGTGTCTATGTGCGTGGTGAGTGATAGCCGTGGACTCTTTTCATCCGGGCCGCTCCTTTGCCGTATCGACACTTCCCCAATACAGCTCATCGGGACGCCGCGCCTTTCTTTTTTTCCTGCTACACCCCTTCTGTTTCGGAGGATATTACGCACTGCCAAGATAAAGCCAACATGAGCCAACGGCCAGAGACAGAGAGCTCATCAGCCCCCGCAACTATTGCCTCCATGCCTCTTGCTGACACCCCTTTGCCTGACACTTTATTGTTTGTACGTTGAATGACAAGAAACAGGGTGAGCGACCGAGGGGCTCCGGCGCGCTGTCCATTTTGATTAACTCTTACTGCCCGGCGCAGGTATTTCTAAAATGTTGGAGGCGTCATCTAATGACTATGCACCAGTTGCAGGAGATGGATCGACCATGAAAATTCAAGAGCAGTAATAAAAATAATAATAATAGATAGTATTTATATGGCGCATTTCTCATATGTATAATATAACTCAATGCGCAGGACATAGCCGCGAACTGAACCCAACAAGCACGCTCACGTGAATCACGCGCATTCCCTCACACACTGTACATAAACACAGAACATTCACGTGGTGCTAAGGTAGCTACTGAAGGCAACAAGCACGCTCACGTGAATCACGCGCATTCCCTCACACAATGTACATAAACACAGAACATTCACGTGGTGTTAAGGGAGCTACTGAAATTTTGGAAATTTAAATCGGTTTTTTTAATATATTTTTTTAATTTGATTAAGTGGACTGAAATTAATTTAATACCAAATTCGTGAGGGAGGAAGAGCCGGAGTACCCGGAGAAAGAACCCCCGACGGTCCGCCCGAATTAATGGTGACACTTACTAGAGGAGGAAAGTCCGACGCCGGAACCGGGTATCAAACCTCGCACCTCTGGCATTGACGGCAGGCGCTTTTACCCGCGCTGCGTCACGGACCGCCCCAGGCGCCAAGCTAATCTGACACTACCCTTGAATTATCATGATCGACCCATCTCCTGCTGCAGTGCGTCAGGGTTGAATGGGTTAACCTCTCAGTTCATGAAATGTACTGCGGCGATGTCATGTTTTCGCGGCGTCACGGGCACAACAAGCTATGTTTGTTGGGACGCCGCCTGTCTAGTGTGTCCCTTGCGTCAATGACAATTCCGCCTGTCTAGTGTGTCCCTTGCGTCAAAGACAATTCCGCCTGTCTAGTGTGTCCCTTGCGTCAATGACAATTCCGCCTGTCTAGTGTGTCCCTTGCGTCAATGACAATTCCGCCTGTCTAGTGTGTCCCTTGCGTCAATGACAATTCCGCCTGTCTAGTGTGTCCCTTGCGTCAATGACAATTCCGCCTGTCTAGTGTGTCCCTTGCGTCAATGACAATTCCGCCTGTCTAGTGTGTCCCTTGCGTCAATGACAATTCCGCCTGTCTAGTGTGTCCCTTGCGTCAATGACAATTAAGACGCTTTAACTCATTCTACCCTAGACACACCACAGCAAGATAAAGATCGACCATGATAGTTCAAGGGTGATGCCAGAATAGCTTGGCGCCTATGGGCGCCAAGCTATTCTGGCATCACCCTTGAACTATCATGGTCCATCTGTGTCCTGCACTGCCAGCAACGCAGTCTTCAGAGGACGACTTCAAAATTTGGGGATTTCGGTCTTGGGGTAGAATGAGTTAAATCACTTCTTAAACATACGAATCTAAAGCGCCGGACCTACTGCAGGCGTGAAAGGGTGAATACATCGTAATAGCTCATCCTATATAAATGCTCTCAGTGTCTTTTACAATAATGCTAGGCAAAATGGGCTGACTTAAATTATGAAATTTAAATCTCGTAAATTGTAAAACAGGCTTTTGCTCTTCTTTTAAATTGAACACAAGAGAGTTGCTTTTGTTCCGCTCAAAAGTCAGTGGAGAGTCTCTGGTGCGTGCGCCTGGTGAAAGAACGAAAAAACCACGGTACAAATCATAGTCAAGGCAAGACAACATTGCTAACTCGTACCGGCGACTGAATTTCGTCAAGCAAAGCTTTAGCTCATGCAACTCCGACACGCCACAACAAGACATGGCTCGATCGTAATAGTTCAAGGGACTGTGCCAGAATAGCTTGGCGCCCCGATAGGCGGTCAGTCAGTCAGTCAGCCCATAGGCGCCAAGCTATTCTGACACAACCCTTGAACTATCATGCTCGATCTGTTTCCAGAAGTGTAGCTTCCACATTTGCGGATTTCGCTCCTGGGACAAAATGTAATAATAATAATAACAATAATTATTATTATTATTATTATTACAAAATGTGTTCAGAATCAGTGCTGTTGTGTGTGCATGTTGCACAGGGCTATCGCCTCTGCCGGTTAAAACAACAACAACAACAACGACAACAAAACACATACTAGCAAAAGCTGTTTTTAGTGACCACCCTTATAAGAGAACAATGCCGTCATTAAAGATCATTCAGGTGGCTGTAGCTGTGACTGTGGCTGTAGCCACTTGAATGATGATGGTCGTTATTGACAGGTCAACCTTTTACGCCTCGAGACTTTTCCTGAAAGAGCACCTGTCGTGTAAGGCCTCTCTCCCTCGCCCGAGGGGTGGGGGGGGGGGGGGGTGGGTGGGTGGGTGGGGGGGGGGGGGGGGGTTGGGGGGGGGGGGAAGAGAAAGAAAAGAGAGTGAGTGCTCAGACAGGTTGTGTTCTGTTTCTGCTCAAATCAGTCTGTTACGTTTTGCAGTCTTTAACAAAATGTCAGCTGCAGGGACTTGCAAAGAAATAATATAAAATGAAATGAAATAAAATAATAATGCATAATACTATGTACACCTCCTCCTCCTTGTTATCACCCACTCCCTCCCTCCCATCCTTCCACCCCCACCCCCACCCCCACCCCCCCCCCCCACCCGCACCCCCCCCCCCACCCCCCACCCCCACACACACACACACAAACACACACCCCCCAAAAAAATTAAAAGATATTTCATCCTCGCAAAATGGAAAGTTACTCAAGCAAGCAATCAGAAACAATTACTCTATACCAAAACTGGCAGTCAGGGATATTAGTGTATTAAATTTACACAACAGTGCGTCGCATTATGTAATGCTTCTAGGAAATATCGCGTCAGTCGTGCGCCTAAACCCAACAACTCCTTCCTTTTGAGGAAGAGGTGGAACAGGTCTTGTACGGCAAGGAACACAGATCCTCATGAGCCCATGGTAAGGGGCTCCTGAGCGTATGTGTGTCTTGCAGACGGTTGCTAGAGAATGAAGGAAAACTGTGTGGAAATTGCTTGCAATGTAATTACACATTCTTCCAGAATATTGCCCCTAACCATTTCACCCCCGGGACTCAGCGAACCCGGGTCACCCAACTGCAAGAGGTATAGATCCTCATGAGCCCCTGCAGTGCGGGGAGCTCATACGGATCTTCGCCTCTTGCTCGTGGCCTCATTTTACATCCACAATTATTGAGAGGTTACCAAAAACAAAACTTGTTACCAGTTGATGTGTGTAGCTTTTATTCACGGTCCCCACACTAAAGGGGTTAATTTTGTTCTGCGTTGCAAATAGTTCATGTTAACTGCGTCACTTTGGGGTGCATTGCCTTTGAAGGTAATCGTAATGATTTTTACAGACGGGCGTACGCGCCGCTTTTGAAGCGAATCGCGCCATTGGGCATCTGATGGGCGCCGCACACTTGCACTGAGCAACTACTATATCACGCAGGTTTACTGCAGTCAGCCAATACACGCAGGTTTACTGCAGTCAGCCAGCTTCTTGGCTTTCGTCTTTCCGATCGCAAGCGTATTGGCTGTGCCGCGCGCGCCAGCTATGGCCAACGTGGGGTCGACGACCTTTTGCTCACTACTAAAGTACCAAGCCATAAGCATGAATGAAGAAGTCGATCACTCTAATTCTTGTTGTTGTTGTTGTTGTTGTTGTTGGTGGTGGTGGTGGTGGTGGTGATACCAGCATGTCGCAAACGCTGGAAACGCCATGCTTGTGACGTACGCAGCTGTCTAGCGCAGGCGGCAGTGTTCGACTCTCCTCAGAAAGACAGCGGCCGGGTCGTGCTTGATGAAAACTTGTTCAAACTCTTCTGGGTGCCGAGTCATCGAAATCACCTTCGTGACGCTAAGCACTACACCTTTAACCCTATAGCCCCAAGGTCCCATTTCTCAAATTGTGGAGGTGTTGCCTAACGACTATGTACCAGTTGCAGGAGATGAATTGACCATGATAATTCAAGGGTAGTGCCAGATTAGCTTGGCGCCTGAAAGCGCCAAGCTAATCTGGCACTACCCTTGAGTTATCATGGTGAGGCCATCTCCTGCTGTAGGGATCCGGCGCTATAAGGGTTAAAGTTTGCTGAGTAGAAAGCTTGCATGACCTTAATATGTCTTCTTTATGCCAGTGAAGACACAGTGAGGAATCGGATGGAACGAAGTCGGTGGTGCTAGAGATTTCAAATCCATGATTATTTAATTCTGTACTGGGTCCTTTATTTCTCATACAAGCTAAGTAGCCAAATGTAACCCTTTTGCTGTCAGTAGCACTTTTTGTCGCGATGATTCCTACAGGAATAACAACACCCTGACATCCTACAGGAATAACAACACCCTGACGTCCTACAGGAATAACAACACCCTGACGTCCTACAGGAATAACAACACCCTGACGTCCTACAGGAACCATCGCCACAAAAAGCACTACCGACAGTCCAAGGACAATAGCAATAGGAAACCAGAAAATAGAGGTTGAAAACCCTTTAAATTAGATTCAAGGAACGACGTTTCGGATCAAAGATCCTTCTTCAGGTGACATGGAAACAAAGGTAAAACAGAAAAGAACACACGATAGAAAGAAAAGACGTCATCCTCTATAGAGAAAATTTAGAATGACATTTAAAAAAAAAAAAAAATGACGCACATGCACAAAACACGTAGCACAAAACTTACGTCGACATACATACTCGTCACTGCATACATTCGCATTCACTCGTGCCTGCTGCCGCTCACGTACATGCACACAGACACACACACACACACACACACACACACACACACACACACACACACACACACACACACACACACACACACACTAATCAGTGTAACGGTAGCATCAAGTATCAGCGGTAGCATCCAGTATCAACAGTGAGGTCAAGTCTGGCACCAACCACCCATCAGCCCGAGCATACCCCTAGGGGCGAATGTTCAAGCCGCGCGGATGGTAAGTGCCAAGCCTGTCCGCGAAAAAGGATTCTGTCATTTTGCGGCGGATAAAGTGGGATGTATTTTGCCAAAGGATGCGTATGCTGAAATGTGTGAAACTATGAGGAGGTTCGTTGAACTGACGTCCAAACTGGTTGTTGTATCCGAGGCGGATCGAACGAACATGCTCCTCGCAGCGTTCAGGGAGTGTACGGTATGTCTCCCCCACATACAACATCTTTGGGCAGTGAGAACATGAGATGACATAGACAATATTATCTGATGACTGGCATGTGAATGATCGGTGGACATTGAAAGATGACAGGGGTCCAGTGATGACGGGGGATGTGTTCAAGTACGGACATGCTTTGCAGTGTGGTTGCTGACAAGGGTGTGTGCCAGGTGGTAAGGTGTTAGATGTGCGAAGTGAACTGTGAACAAGATGTGAACTACGTTTGTAAGCGACCAGCGGAGGCTCAAGAAATATGTCTTTCAATACTGTATCATTCTAAATGATGTGGAAGTTTCTGAGGAGAATGTTTTTGATGGGGATGTTGTGAGGATGATACGTGATACACAGGACCAACCGGTCCTCTGCAGCACTGTGAGTTTTCTCCCGCAAAGCTTCACTTCTGCTTGTGGCCTCAGCTTTAGAACGAGCGGTGTTGACGATGTCTTGTGGGTATCTCTGGTGTGAGAAGAAAGTGGCCATGGTTTGGGTCTGGTTGGTGAAGTCGTCGTCGCTGCTGCAGATCCGACGGAGTCGTAGAAATTGGGAGAATGGGATACCGTTTTTGGTGGCGGCCGGATGGCTTGATGAAAACTGCAGGTAACTGAGTGTGGGTGTCAGTGGGCTTGTAATGGACGGTAGTATGGAGTTTGTCTGAGTCGGCTTTGGTGGATATTTGGATGTCGAGGAAGGACACAGACAACTCGGAAATCTCAGGCGTGAATCGAAAAGATGGATGAAATAATGAGATGAAGTTGATGAACTGTACTGTTTCAGCCATGCTAAGTTCTTGAGGTGACGCCCAAGCAGTCGTCGATGTAGAGCTTGAAGAGGTCTGGCAGAGGTCCAGTGTATTGAGTGAAAATCTTCTCCTCCACGTAGCCCACAAACAGACAGGCAAAGTAGGACAATAGCAATAGATGGCGCGGAATTCGCTACTATTCCTAGATCCTCGGCCGCTCAGCTGATGCAAGATTTGTACTTTGTTGGCCTCTGTCTGTCTCTGTCTGTCTGTCTCTGATACGATCAGAGATGCTTAGAAGTTCATTAGTTTCAGTTGATCCTCTTCAGTGATCCTATGAGCAAAAGGTCATCGGGTGACGTCGAGTTGAGCTGGCCCCAGGCCGGACCTTTTGCATGTTGTGATACAACACACGGGATGACTT
>BTPG01000001.1:43397660-43437660 GCA_036245525.1 Semisulcospira habei
AGCGGGGTGAGTGTCGTGGCGCTATAGCGGGGTGAGTGTTGTGGCGCTATAGGGGGTGAGTGTTGTGGCGCTATAGGGGGTGAGTGTTGTGGCGCTATAGGGGGTGAGTGTTGTGGCGCTATAGGGGGTGAGTGTTGTGGCGCTATAGCGGGGTGAGTGTTGTGGCGCTATAGGGGGTGAGTGTTGTGGCGCTATAGCGGGGTGAGTGTTGTGGCGCTATAGGGGGTGAGTGTTGTGGCGCTATAGGGGGTGAGTGTTGTGGTGCTATAGCGGGGTGAGTGTTGTGGCGCTATAGGGGGTGAGTGTTGTGGCGCTACAGCGAGGTGAGTGTTGTGGCGCTATAGGGGGTGAGTGTTGTGGCGCTATAGCGGGGTGAGTGTTGTGGCGCTATAGGGGGTGAGTGTTGTGGTGCTATAGCGGAGCACCGTGCTTAGTGGCTGGTGCAGGACTAAGCTCACTCACACGACTACCCCGAGAAACATAGCTACCAATTGTCATCCCAAAATGCTGAAGGCCTATATTTGCATGACACTCCATGCCTCTTACACTGACGATGCGCGAGACTTGTTCGCCGGAGAGGGAAGGTCCACTATTGACTCCTGAAGCCGAGCCTACTCTAAAGTCTTTTGATACAAAGTTGACTCTGCCGACTTTTTCTACCACAACGTGATGAGAGAAAAACAACTTGATCATGGTGCCAGACAAAAACTGACTTGCATTCGACTCGCCGATCAGAGGCTGTAAATGAGGTCCATTTCTTCAAGCAAGATGCACAGATGAAACTCTGTGCATCTTGCAAAGGGAGCGGCCTGTTTCAACGGCTGACGCGTGGTATTCTTTTCTCTTGAGTTTTGCGCGCAAAGATGGCTGCCTTCGATAACATCTATAATTGCATTGGCAAGCGACACCCAGTGACACCAATTTGGAAGCGGCGAGCATTCTCAGAGTGCTTTTTCTCGCGCCTTTGACGATCTCATGAGTGTCAAAACAGGCGTCGGCACACAGGCTGAACCGGCCCTCACAGACCTCCTTCGCATTAAATACGCAGATGTACATGAACCTGATCAGTTTCTTTCAGCGAAAGGAAGATTTGTTGTTCATACTCTTGATCTGAAAGAGCTTATGAAGATCTATATCGCTTGCTGTTTGCTAGAACAGTCTAAAGCCACAAATCGTCCGCTGCATGAAACAGACTGATGTAAATGCGGGCTGCTATTGCGGGTGAGATGGAAACATGATCTTATGAGCTCAGTCGTAACTTGCAAAGATCATAAGGCACTGTGCCTCTAAATACTTGCTGTGTTTGAGGGTAACATAACCATCCTGGCGTCTGTGAAACCCCCAAGACGTCCTTAACATGAGAGAAACAGACAACAATGTGCCCGATTATTGTCACAAAGAGTAAACGACGAGTTGGGTTTTTTTTTTTTTTTTTTTTTTTAGCTCACAACTTGTAAAGGTCTCAACAGTCCCTGTCTCTTGGAGATGAAATGGATCTGCATGCTGGTAAAATCCATGCATGCGATGATGGTTGCGTGCTCATTACACCTCTTGGCACATAACAATATCTGAGGCTGATTATCGTCCTATGAAGGCTACATTACAGATTATTAGATAGATCAGCCATTTTAGTTCAAAGGTGGTGCCAGAATAGCTTGGCGCCTGAGGCGCCAAGCTATTCTGACACCACCATTGAACTATCAAAGTCGAATTTCTTTCTAGCGGCAACTGATATTTATGTGTATAAGGATGAAAAGGGGTAACACGATTAATAGTCAATAGCACCATGGAGCTCTGTACTACTGAGGTGACCAGTTAGACAGATCAGTAGTGAATAACACTATGGAGCTCTGTACTACTGAGGTGACCAGTTAGACAGATCAGTAGTGAATAACACCATGGAGAGCTCTGTACTACTGAGGTGACCAGTTAGACAGATCAGTAGTCAATAGCACCACGGAGCTCTGTACTACTGAGGTGACCAGTTAGACAGATCAGTAGTCAATAGCACCACGGAGCTCTGTACTACTGAGGTGACCAGTTAGACAGATCAGTAGTGAATAACACTATGGAGCTCTGTACTACTGAGGTGACCAGTTAGACAGATCAGTAGTGAATAACACCATGGAGAGCTCTGTACTACTGAGGTGACCAGTTAGACAGATTAGTAGTGAATAACACCACGGAGCTCTGTACTACTGAGGTGACCAGTTAGACAGATCAGTAGTGAATAACACCATGGAGAGCTCTGTACTACTGAGGTGACCAGTTAGACAGATTAGTAGTCAATAGCACCACTGAGCTCTGTACTACTGAGGTGACCAGTTAGACAGATTAGTAGTGAATAGCACCATGGTGCTCTGTACTACTGAGGTACAGAAAGTACAATTACAACGCTGCGTCATGCTTGTCCTTTCCGCGCTTGTTGTTTTTCCATTGTTGAGAACTTCTGTATATCCTTGGATCAACGTCCACCTAATAAGCACTTCTAATGGGGGAGGTGGACGGAAGTTCTGCCTGCTGTTTCCGCCTCTCGTTTGCATTTTGATCGGGGTCTGAGACTGTGCGACAGATCAATGGCTCGAGTGGCAAGCAAAAGGTCCTACGGCCGACGACGGCCGCAGTGGCCCCGCGCACGTATGTGTCGGCCGTAGGACGTTTGCTCACTGGGCTGAGTGGGCTGACGGTCACCCAGGCTAACCCAGAAGATTCCCAGGCAGGTCCCGCACTGTGCCGGCAAAAGACAAAAAGTCCATTGTTGTGACAAGCCAGATTTACGTTGTATAACAACACCACCACCACCAACAACAACAACAAAACCCCTCGCTTTTCACAAAAACAGACTTCCTGCCTTTGTGCGGACAGTGTGCAGATTTTTGTGTGAAAAGCGAGATGTTGACTGTATTACAATGAAAACCTGGCTTACCACAAAAAAACGAACTGTCCTTTCTCGTCGTATAGCAGATTACTGCGAACTTTATTGAGTGTACCAGCCGAGGGAGACGGGTCGACCGTGACGTGAGTCGCGGGGCGCCAAGCTAATCTGGCACTATCATTGAGATAAATCTCCACTAATTCATAAACAGGTTAAAGACAGTAGGTTGAGCCCCTTACAGTAAGGAAAGACAGTATGTTGCGCGCCTTGATAGTAAGGACTGAATGCGCGTGTGGCTGAATCGCCCCGATCCGGCACTGCGTCATGCGTCCCCGTAGTAGTTGTGGATGCCACTCAGGCAATTTGTCCTTGTGAGTAAGGGGCGTATGTTCTCATGAAACCCTGCAGCCGGCAATACTCATGGCAATACTCGCCTCTTGCAAATGGAGCGGACTGGATGAATTGTGAGTCCACGGAATGTTTGAAATCCGGCCGTGTAATCTTTGACCTCTGATCACCTGTGAACTGTAGCCAGTCCATCTCCACCTCTCCTATCGGGATCGAGATGATCTGGCACTACCCAAGAACTATCATATTTATAGATAATGTGTGTGGCTTTAAATCCTTTCCTGCCGAGAAAAAAAAAACAAAACAACTAAACACGATCAATCTGCAAGAGACATAGATCTTCATGAGCCCCCGCATTCGCGGGGGCTCATGAAGATCTATGTCTCTTGCTGACCCCACTTTGACTCCATGTTCCGTAGATGGTGGGGATTTGTTAGCGTTAAATTATCAGAGATTTCAGAAACCCTTTCTGCGTCCAATGACAGAAAAGGATTTGACGGTAAAATGAATGTCAGTGTTGAAATGCAAATATTTGCTCCCGGGCACTACCCTTGAACTGCACGGTTATAGCCGATCCGCCTCCAGCTGCTGTGTCAAATGGATCCGATCCCCCAAGGTGTATTGAATCTGTGTGTGGGATGACCCTTGTGTTTTTGGTGCAGTCAACGTTACTGTCAAATCCCGTGCGACAGGTCGGCAAACACACTGACGTGCCGAGATTCAAGTACCCCGTGTGCAGTCACAGCCTCCTTACTTCCTCAGACTGAGCAACGAGGAGGGAGGTGACTGGGGGAGTGATCCCTGTGAACAAAAGGGAGCGATTCTCATAGTTCGTAGACTAAACGAATTTCTTGTTTGACGAATGCAATCAATCTACCGACACTTTAATAGATTAATAGAGTTTAATAGATCTAAAAGAGCAACATAGATCTAAGTGGTTGTCCACAGTCCCGGGGGACTATAGATCTAAAAGAGCAACATTGATCTAAGTGGTTGTCAACAGTCCCGGGGGACTATAGATCTAAAAGAGCAACATAGATCTAAGTGGTTGTCCACAGTCCCGGGGGACTTTCAAAGACAATAATCTTCGCGGCCATTTTTACATACAGGTTCAATACAAGAAGTTGACTTGAGTCCGGCGTTTTGTCTTACCTGTTTTCACCCTTTCCCTCTCCGATACCCCCTCCCTCCACCCCTCTCCTTCGCTGTCACCCCTCGCCCACCCCACACACCCACCACCATCCTTCTAGTTACCCCCCCCCCCCCAACCCACACGACACCCCCCCCCCCTCCCCCAATCAGGATTATTCTTACATTAATCTAAAACCTTCTGTCGCAGGTGAGCGAAATGAGAAAGTGGCCGCTTGTTGGTCCATTGTTCGCCAGGTGTGGCTAGTTAGGTCCTTCAACGTGTCCTCTCTTGCTGACCGCTTTCACCAGTCCAGCCCCAATCATCCGCAAAAGGCATAGATCCTCATGAGCCCCTGCAGCCCCTGCAGTATACCTCTCGTTCCAAGCAGTGGTGCTTTCACAATTGTACCTCAGACGCGGGAGGTCGTGGAAGTTCCAGGCGGAAAACTTTTCAGTGGCTCATAACATTCAGAGCTGAATTCATGTGCAAGAAGCGTAGATCTTCATAAGCCCCTGCACCCGTAAGGGCTCATGAGAATCTATGCCTCTTGCTGTCATCAAAAACATGTTCACATGTGTCCCCAAGAAGGCGGTCACAGATTCAGCCCGAAGACTTGCGATTGGCTACCTGTCCTTTGTACCCAGGCAGCAGTAAAGGTGAGGATAGCTTCAGCCTTCATCACGCGGCGTGAAGAGTCCAATAAATGATAAAAGTCACGAGCCAAGGGCCGGCCCCAATAGAGTCCGAAATAGCTCAGGCGGTTAAGCGTCGGAGCAGGAGAGCGAAGGGAATCACCGCGTCGTGGATTTGAATCCCCGTCCCGGCCCCGGTAGCTGGACTCGCAATCCAGGGGGGGAAAGACGGGCTTGTTCAATAGCCTGGTAAATCAAAATGGCACAGTTGAAGTGCACCTAAGTTGATCAGTGTTCAGGTCGTACTCATTGGCAATAAATGTCCCTGTCCCCTATAAGACAGAATTTGCGCTCTGCTGCCGACTCTCGAGTTTTACGTATCCCTCTTGTCAAAACAAAGTAGTTCAGTGAGAGGTCTTTCAGATACCAGAACCCAGTTGTTTGGAATGACCTCCCACGCGAACTGAGATACGTAGATTCGAGAGAGGCATTCAAGCGAGCCCTAAAGACCCATATTTTTTTTTTCTGTCTGCTACAAATGACTTTGTCACAGACCTGTCATGTTAAAGTCATCTCTATGTTAGAAGTAGTGTGTGTGTGTGTGTGTGTGTGTGTGTGTGTGTGTGTGTGTGTGTGTGTGTGTGTGTGTGTGTGTGTGTGTGTGTGCGTGCGTGTGTACGTGAATGCGAGTATGAGTCCATAAACGTAGCACTTTTGAATGGTGACTTTATAGCTTGTTTACAGAGTGCGTTGTATTTTGTCTCATTACTTTTTGTAAATTGCGTTTTCGTAGTTAGTTATTTTTTGTACAATTAGTTTTTGTTAAGCGCCTAGAGCTCTAATCTGAGGTTAGGCGCTATACAAGTACTCATTATTATTCAGTATTATTATCACCCGCTCGTCAGGACCGTCCATTATCACTTCGGTGCCGTGGACGTTAAACCCCGAACTAACGAACCAACCATCGGCCCCAAGCATTACAGGCAACGAACAATAGGCATAACCTCAGACAATAGAATATTGAACATCGATAGGACAGAAACACTGATATCAGACAACAAAAATAGAGTTATTCCTAACTTACAATCGGGTTAGAGAGTGGGTTGAGCCCCTTTTTTGAAGTATAGGTTGCGTCCGGCCTTTGTAAGAAGGAATGATGATGATGATGATGATAATAATAATAATAATAATAATAATAATAATAATAATAATAATAATAATAATAATACCATATTGTTTCGTTCTTGTCAACCCATGCCATACTGAGGCTAAAAGCTTCAAATGTGTCCACTGCCATATGCAAGCTACATTATAGTACTTACAGATAAGAATATAGACCAATGGCTTTAGTTCAAGGCTGGCCCTACCCTTGAACTATTTTAGTCAGACTTATTTCACACACTGGTGTATTCCGAATGATAAGAGTTAATACGGACCGGATCAGTACCTCAAACCGTGGATATTGATGTAATAATCCCTGGCGAAGTTGATGTGACAATCCCTGGCGAAGTTGCAAGCAGGAGGCGTATGTTGTCATGAACCCATGTAACTGCACCCATTATTACTGCAGCTGCAGGGGCTCATGGAAACATACGCTTCCTGCTCATGGGGCGGACTGGATGCATCCACGGATTGCTCAAAGTCCGTGCAATGTTTGACCTCTTTCTGATTTCTCCATAACTATTTTTAACTCATTCAGCCCGACGGCCGTATTTCCCCAATTTTGGAGGTGCCATCTAATGACTATGCACCAGTTGCAGGAGATGGATCGACCATGATAATTCAAGGGCAGTGCCAGATTAGCATGGCGCCGATCATGATCATGGTCGACCCATCTCCCGCTGTAGTGCGTCAAGGCTGAATGGGCTAAACTGTTGTGACACTAAACTCTTCATGTCAGCGAGCTGCCCGGATATTCACGTCGTATATGACCCAGTGTACAGTTATGGAACACAAAGATTTAAAAAAAAAAAAACCCTAAGAATAACTGACGCTTAGATGTATAGATTTCAGCGCCGGATCAATCAGTTTTCAAGGGGGGGGGGTGTTCAACTTTTATTTTTTTTTCTGTTGCCAGGGTCTAGTTTATATCAAAACACCACAACCGAAACTGTTCTTCTGACGTTTTTGAAAGTTTCTAACTGGTGTTACGTACGGCACTGAAACACAAGCGTTACAAACTCAATTTTAAACACACTTATTTATAGTTAGATGCCAGCCGGTGGGGTTTGCTGTAGTACCAAAGCACCCCCCCCCCTGGATCCGGCCCTGGATCTGAACTTAAATCAACTCCTTCCCTGCCACTGAACGCAGATTGTGTTTTGGAAATCATTTTTAACTCAGTGTCAATCATCATCACCTGTCAAAAGAAGATAAATACAAAGTGCTTTCAGCATGAGGCATAGATCCTCATCAGCCCCCGCAATTGCGGGGGCTCATGAGGATCTCTGCCTCTTGCAGTTGGGTTCTGTTTGATTTTTCCTCAGCAGTAAAGGGGTTAAGAACAGCCTTCCTGTTATGGAGACACTCAGCGGCACGAGAACCGCACCAAACAGTTCAGTAAGAGTTCTCTACACAGTACGGTGTACGGTTCTGAAACATTACTTTAGTGACATCAAGTTTGACTGCATGCGGCGTGGTGACTGAATGTGATACTGACAGCCTCAACTGGGAAAGGGGTCCACACACGGTAGAAGCGAGAGAGGCGACAGTCCCGTAACAAGTGGTAAACCCACAAACTGAGAGGCGAGAGATTGCAAGCCATGAATGGACGCGGGCGAAAAAGACCAGGTTATTGAAACTGCCGGTATGGGGCCAGCCCAGGTAACAGGAGAGAAAGCCGCTCTAAGTTTGAAAGCATTTTTTCATAAAGGTACAGCACCGCTTGAAAACACGACTTGTAGTTGGAGACGGCTGAAGTCCGTGCAGTTTAGTGTCAGTATAACTCTGGACCCTCGATTTCCTGTTGATGAGACCACAGGTCGTTAAAATTGGTGGAAATGTGTCATCCACCCTCACTTTATCCACGGGCACGCCTCAGGGGTGCGTGCTCTCCCCTATGCTCTACTCCCTGTTTACTTATGACTGTGCTTCATGCCATGCCAGTACTAAAGTTCTGAAATTTGCAGATGACACCACAGTGGAAGGGTGCATTACAAACTCAGACGAATCCGCTTACCGTAGTCAGGTTGAGACTCTAATTAGTTGGTGTAATAACAACAACCTTGAACTGAACTCTGGCAAAACAAAAGAAATGATTGTGGACTTTAGAAAGAAACAGTCCCCTCCCCCTCCCCCTCTTGTGATCAATAGTGAAATCATTGAAACAGTCCAGAACTTTAAGTTTCTTGGCACTACCCTGTCATGTGACCTGAAGTGGGAGGAAAACACTCGCCTTATCGTCCAAAAAGCACAGCAGCGCTTGTTCTTCCTGCGACGTCTGAAAAGTTTCGGTCTCGGTGCCCACATGTTGATGCAATTCTACCGAGCTGTGATTGAGAGCGTGCTCACCTTTTCGATCACGGTTTGGTATGGTTCCATCACGGCCAAAGAGAAAATCAGACTGAGTAGGGTGGTCAAGACCGCTTCAAAAATCATAGGCAGAGATCTTCCTAGCCTGGACTCACTGTACCAGCAGCGTCTCTTACGTAGAGCACGTCTTATCTCCAGTGATTCCACCCACCCCGGCAATGAGCTTTTTCAAATTTTACCATCAGGGCGCAGGTACAGGTCCATCAGTACCAGGACCAGCAGATTCCGCAACAGTTTTTTCCCTCTTGCTGTTCACGCTCTCTCTGATCAACCGGACTAATTGGAGAGAGCGCGAGTGGCGAGTGAGAATGATTGTGTACAGTCAGTTTTTAACTGTATCAGATGTTTCTCTCTCTCTCTCTCTCTCTCTCTCTCTCTCTCTCTCTCTCTCTCTCTCTCTCTCTCTCTCTCTCTCTCTCTCTCTCTCTCTCTCTCTCTCTCTCTCTCTGTGTGTGTGTGTGTGTGTGTGTGTGTGTGTGTGTTTAGTCTTAGTAACTGACATCAAGACAAATTCCAATGTTTTTATTGTTTTGTACATGGAAACATATGGCAATAAACCATCTTATCTTTATCTTATCTTAATAATGCTGTCATGACACGAGAACAAGTAACTCGGTAGGTTAAATAGAACTATGTTTAGTGTTTCATTAACCCCCCAGGCTGCGTGTTACGCGTCTTTTCCTTCGAGCGGTATGGTCTGCAGCTGTCAAGGGGTTAAGGCATAAACCAGAGAGCACAACACGTCACTAGAACACGTCACTACAACACGTCACTACAACACGTCACTACAAAATCCTCTGTAACATTTACACACATTACTAAAGAAACGATCGAACTTAGCGTGAAGTATGACTGACTGTTGCATCCTGAAAAAATGGCGCCTCGCAACACTTTCCTGCACTGGTTTGTCTTTGTTCTTTCGAAGCGTGTTTCTTTCTTTGTTGTTCATCACCTTTAAATGACAACGACAACGATCATCTTGATGATTCATTGAATTTTCAAACCAGCGCCAGTTTCGTTATCTATTTATTTACAATAGTTCTTACATCGCGTATAATATCCGCTAATTTTATTGATAAATACATTTTTACGTTTGCATATTTGGAAGTGGCGTTTTCAAACTGTATTCTACTTTATCGAGAGTCGTATCCCCTAGGTGGAGAGCCAAGGGAGAGAATGGGTCGCATGAGCAGAGTTATCGTTGTTGTCGGATTAAAGGAGAAATGGCGGCGAGGGGGACGCCTCAGCCTAGCTGCCAATAAAGATGAAATTGAATGGGGTATTGTGCCGTCTTCGTTGGCTTCACCCCTCGCCTTTCAAACCCGCCATTCCGCACGGAGCAATTCACACTCCCCTCTTTGCCAAACCTACCCCGCCCTATCTGCGGAGGCGTAGATCCTCATGAGCCCCCGCGTCAGCGGGGGCTCATGATGATCGACGTCTCTCGCGTAGCCAATCTTCTTCTTGTGTCTAAATTTCCTCCACAATTCTACGTCTGTGTCCCTCAGCTGTATAAGATTATTGGCGACTTAGTCTCAGCCGGCTCCCACTATTCACCTATTCTTCCACTTGAGGTCACCATTTCTATTTCTCGGGGCTTTGGAGTGACGTCCCCTTGCTGTTTTCGTGAGCTTCCAAGCGACAATAACTCAGCCGGATTGAAGTTGTTGGAGTTATCGTTTCTTTTGTCGACGTGGATCCTTTATGGGTAACGTCGCCATAAAATACTTGTACATTGAGTTTTAAATTATAGTGGATTGAATGTGGAAAGATTGAATACTGAATCTCGGGGGGGGGGGGGGGGGGGGGGGGGGGGGGTGGGGGGAGGAAATAAATGTAAATTGGTGGTTCTTTCTTGTATTAGGTTTGGGACTCATGTGGACCTATGCTGCTTGTGGATGTTTGACTTTTTCATGTCTCTTGTCGACGCGCTTTCTTCATGGTCTACGTCGACAGGAAACACAACTACACCGTGACGAGAATCAGTGTGCATTGAACGTCGGACGACCGAACATTGAATGCCAAAGGAAAATAAATCTAAACTGGTTCTACAAGAGATATTTAAAAAATCTTTTGAATATATCAGTCTATGTGGACTCATTTGGATCTGTGCTGCTGATAGATGGCTTGCGTTGGATTGAGGTGGATATGGACTACAACATTACAGTCCACCCGGGCCAACACTAGCAAATGCCCGGCCAAACCTTTGGTTTGGGATCTCCCGGCTTGCAAAGCTTGACACCTCTTGCGTGGTAGACTTCAGCTCCAATCAACTTGTCCGTTTGTGGAGCAGTATAAGCAAACGCGGCGGCTTCTTTCAGCAAGACGCACAGGTTTCAATGAGCCCTTGTGACTGCAGCAGTACAGTACTGCGACTGCAGGGACAAATGAAAATCCGGGTCTCTTGTAGCTAGACATCAATGCTGGTTAGCATCTTCTCCACAATATCACAGGCGTCACTTCCTGTCATTTTCTCTGGTTAACATCTTCTCCACAATATCACAGGCGTCACTTCCTGTCATTTCCTCTGGTTAACATCTTCTCCACAATATCACAGGCGTCACTTCCTGTCATTTTCTCTGGTTAACACTCTCTCTCTTGGCTTGACTTCGCGAACGAAGATTTTATAGGAGTTTCCCACGACGTCTGCAGGCTTGTTCGTGGCTGCGGAGGCCAATCCGAGACAGGCAGGTTCGACCGCAGTGGCTGCAGGGGAAGGTATGGCCGGGGTTCTGAGCTGCGGCATCTCTGTTTTTTCTCCTGAGCCGCTTGTCCTTAAGGCTAGCTCTGTGAGAGTCCTCAAAGGAGACAGCTGCCTTGTAAATGGTGGAGCGCCAGGTGTCACGGTCCGCAGCAAGCGAAGACCACTGGTGGTGGTCGATTTGGCAGGCACTAAGTGACTTCTTGAGACAGTCTTTGTATCTCTTCTTTGGTGCCCCTCTGTCACGGTGTCCAGTAGCAAGCTCGCCGAACAGGGTGATCTTTGGTAGGCGATGATCCTCCATCCTGGAGACATGCCCCGCCCAGCGGAGCTGTGTCCGCAGCAGCAAAGCCTCGATGCTCACAGTTTCAGCCTGTTCAAGGACCTCGACGTTGGTGACATAGTCACTCCAGTGAATGCCCAGGATGGTACGCAGGCAGCGCTGGTGGAAGCGTTCGAGGAGTCGTAGTTGGCTGCGGTAGAGGGCCCAGGACTCGGAACCATACAGCAGGGTGGTGAGGACCACAGCTCTGTACACGCTGATCTTGGTGCCTGTTTTCAGCTGTTGATTGTGCCACACCCGCTTGAAAAGTCGCCCGAAAGCGCTGTTCGCTTTTGCCAGCATGCTGTCAAGCTCCTTGTCCAGCTTGGCGTCCGACGTGATAATGCAGCCAAGGTAAGTAAACTGGTGCACTGACTTTAGATCAGACTCGCCAATGGTGATGTGAGGAGGGCGATACACTGTCTTGGGTGCCGGCTGATGGAGGACCTCTGTCTTTTTCAGACTGACCTCGAGTCCAAAGAGCTGGGCAGCATCTGCGAAGCAAGACGTGATGCGCTGCAGGGCTCTCTCTGTGTGTGCAACGAGGGCAGCATCATCAGCAAAAAGCAGCTCACGAATCAGTTGGTCTAGGGTTTTCGTGTGGGCCTGCAGTCGTCTGAGGTTGAACAGGCTGCCATCGAGACGATACCTGATGTACACTGCATCGTCATCATCAAGGTCCACTGTGGCCTGCTTCAACATCATGCTAAAAAAGATGGTGAAGAGGGTCGGTGCCAGCACGCAGCCCTGCTTTACGCCGTTGAGAATAGGGAATGGTTCTGAGAGGTCATTGTTGAGTCTGACCTGGCCTTGCTGGGTCCACGAGTCGCCTGCTGCCTTGCAGGCCTGGCCGCTTGGCTGCGGAAAGGCTAAGGGAGGAAACCCCTGACATCAAAGCCCCCGTGTCTCCGGGGAAGGCTTTTGAGCCAGAGACTAGGACAAGGACAGTCTGATATAAAACCTACGACCCGAGGACCTCGATGCCATCGTCCCAGCTTGCTAGGCCATGGCAGATGAACCAAGGGTTTAAAGGGTGGGGCCAGTACTGCGCACACTGCACTCCACCAAAAAGCTCCACCGCGCAGGCTTTAGGAAACGTCCACGGACCATGACACTGACCATTCCAAGTCCTGTAGCGACGGGCGAGGGGCGAAACGGCAGGTGAAAGATGTCACTGGAAGCCGCAGTCTCAAACCTGCATGCAGGCGGTTCAGGATATTGGTCGCCTGATGTTGACCTGGGGATGACAACATCACTCGGCACACCCTGAACGACCAAGCAGCCTTCTCTAGGGACAGCACTGCTTGCTCCACACGGAGAGGGGCCTAGAAAAGGTGGCCTAACCAAAGCTCGTCCCCTCGCAACCCCAGTTGGCTAGCCGCGGTCAACGGGCATCTTCTCCTGCGGTCAAAAAACAAGAAAGAATAACGGATCCACTCTCATGACGACCACGACCGGACTCAACGTAGCATGCTGGAACGTCCGAACCATGCTCGACAAAGCAGACAGCGGACGCCCTGAACGTCGCTCCGCCCTCATTGCCCATGAATTGCGGAGGTTAAACATCGACATCGCCGCGCTCAGCGAAGTACGCCTTCCGGACGAAGGCAGCCTCCAAGAACTTGGTGCTGGGTACACCCTCTACTGGTCAGGCAGGCCTGCATCAGAAAGATGGCTCTCAGGCGTGGGTTTCATGGTCAAGACATCCATTGCGACTAAGCTGGAAAACCTACCAACGGGCCACTCAGACCGCATCATGTCCATGCGCCTCTGGTTAACATCTTCTCCACAATATCACAGGCGTCACTTCCTGTCATTTTTTTTCGTTCGTGGAGCAACTGAAATAAATGAGGCAGATTGTTTTCAGTAAAATTCATAGATTCTCATGATTCTCAAGACGCACAGATTTCAATGAGCCCGTGTGACTGCAGCAGTACAGTACTGCGACTGCAGGGACAAATGAAAATCTGGGCCTCTTGCAGATTTAGATGTTTTGTTGTTGATTTTATCCCTTCTTGGTCCCCCACTTGGTGTCTTGTTTAATGCTCCACTAGTGTTTACTGGGAGGCTGCCTCTGTGCTTTCCACCCTGTTTCCACCCCCATTCACACCCACCCCACAACCACCCTCATTCATACAGTTACTCACCCCTTCCCCAATCTTCTTATTTTTTTCTCGCGAAAAAATAAAAATGGCGATCGAGGTAGATTGCTGGACAAACGTTGTCTGTCAATATGGAGAAAAATACAGCGGCGGAAGCAATACCAATAATAATAATAATAATAACAATAATAATAATAATAACCATAACAATAATGTTATGAGCGCGCTCAGAGCTGACTGCTGTTCTGCAGTAAAATTATCATCATCAGCATCATCTTATTATTATTATTATTATTATTATTATTATTATTATATTATTATTATTATTATTATTATTGTAATTGTTCTTATCATCACGATAGTAGCTACTATAATACTAATCAACTTTAGATACATCTGGATGCTTTTTTGACCGCCGCGTTGTTTGATAAGCGAGTGTAGACAGCAGCCATAGTGCAGCTAATGAAGCTGTTTCCAGGGACTGCTCGCCTTACTCTTCAGTTGTCAGGACACTTTTATGTCCAACACTCTCCCTCCCTTCTCCACCTCTAGCTTTTTCACGTGTTTTCCTGTGAATCCACCCTTCTACCCCCCAACCCCCCGCCCTTCCACACACACACACACACACACACACTCTCCCATACCCACTCAAACTCACCTTTATATCAGCCAGCACCTTCCTCCCCCCCCCCCCCTCCCCCTACTTCTTTAGCTGTCTCCCCTATTCCATCTTACTTACTTACTTACTTACGCCTGTCACCCCTACCCGGGTATAGGCCGTCGACGAGAGACCTCCAGCAACTCCTGTCCTGTGCTTCTCCTTCGATTCTACTCCAGGTGGTTCCCAGTCTCTTGATGTCTGCTTGGAGGTCTCGACGCCAGGAGTTTCTTGGCCTACCTCTTTTCCTCTTTCCCTGGGGGTTCCATGACAATGCCTGCCTAGTGATACTGGAAGCTGGCTTTCTCAGACTGTGACCGATCCATCCCCATCTTCTTCGCCCAATTTCATTCTCTGCTGTTATCTGCTCTGTTCTCTCCCAGAGTCTGACGTTGCTGATCTTCTCTGGCCAGTGGATTTTCAAAATTCTTCTAAGGCAACTGTTCATGAAGGTCTGTACTCTGTTGACTGTGGTTTTTGTCAATCTCCATGTCGCTGCTCCATATAGGAGAACTGCTTTTACATTGGAGTTCAAAATACGGACTTTAGTGTTTTGTGACAGCTCTCTGGAACTCCACACTTTTTTCAACTGGAGAAAGGCTGCTCTGGCTTTACCGATTCGTGCTCTGACATCTGCATCAGTGCCGCCTTTTTTGTCTATGATGCTCCCGAGATAGGTGAAGGACTCCACCTCCTCCAACGGGGTGCCAGCAAGCAAGACTGGTTCTTCCCTGGTTGCGTTCAGCCTCATTGTCTTTGTTTTCTGTTTGTGAATGGTGAGGCCCACTTGGGACGAGATGTCAGCAAGCCTCGTGGTCTTGTCCTGCATTTGTTGATGAGTGTGGGACAGTAATGCCAAGTCGTCTGCAAAATCGAGGTCGTCAAGCTGTGTCCACAGTGTCCACTGTATTCCACTTCGTCTGTGCTCTGTGGTCATCTTCATGACCCAGTCTATGGCCAGTAGGAAGAGGAACGGAGACAGCAGACACCCCTGCCTGACACCAGTTCTGACCTGGAGCTCTCTGGTGAACTGCCCTTCGTGGATCACGCGACATGTCATGCCATCATAGCTGCTCTTGATCAGGCGGACGAGCTTTGTGGGTACACCGTAGTGTCGTAGGAGTTTTCACAGAGTCTCTCGGTCCACGCTGTCAAATGCTTTCTCATAATCCACAAAGTTGACGTACAGCGGGGAGCTCCACTCCAGAGACTGTTCCACGATGATGCGGAGAGTGGCGATCTGGTCTGTACATGATCGGTTCTTCCTGAATCCTGCTTGCTGGTCTCTCAGCTGGGGGTCAACGGAGCTCTTCATTCTCTCCAGGATGATCCTGTTGAAGACCTTTCCTGGTACTGACAGCAAGGTGATTCCTCTGTAGTTGGAACACTTGCTGAGGTCGCCTTTCTTGGGAAGCTTGATTAGGTACCCCTCCTTCCAGTCAGCTGGCATCACCTCCTCTTCCCAGATCTTTCCAAACAGTGGGTACAGCATCTCAACTGTTGTCTCTAGGTCTGCTTTCAGAGACTCCGCTGGGATGCCATCTGGCCCTGCTGCTTTGCCATTCTTCAAAAATGCCACTGCTTTTCTGATCTCTTCCCGGCTGGGTCTGTCACAGCTGATGGGTAGGTCGGTCTCTGCCGGCTGGATGTCGGGGGGGTCGGGTGGGCTAGGTCTGTTCAGTAACTCTTCAAAATACTCGGCCCATCTGTCGAGTTGGTCTGCTCTGTCTGCAATAGGCTTGCCTTCTTTGTCTTTTACTGGTCTTTCTGTATGGCCATACTTACCCGACAATCTTCTGGTAATGTCGTAGAGCTGTTTCATGTTGCCGCTGCCTGCTGCCTTTTCTGCCTCTGCTGCCAGGCTGTCTGTGTAGGCCCTCTTGTCTGCCCTGATACTCCTCTTCACCTCGCGGTTGGCTTCCGAGTATTCCCCCTGTGCCCTTACTTTGGCTGCTCTCGTGCGACTGTTGTTGACCGCTGCTTTCTTCTGCTTCCTCGCTTCTATCTTCTTCAAGGTCTGTGCCGACAGCCAGTCCTTGTGGTGGTGTTTCCTGAACCCTACAGTGTCTTTGCAGGTTGAGTTCAGCGCCTCTCTAACTGCCTTCCACTGCTGCTCTGTGGTGACCGCCTCCTCTTCATTTACTAGCTCCTGTAGCGCTTGAAACCGGTTGGACAGCACCAGTTTGAACTCTTCTCTAACTCCAGTTTCTCTCAGGAGGCCTACATTATAGCGCTGTCTTCTTGTTGTCTCTGTGCGGCTTTTCTTTAGCTTGAGCTTCATTCTTAAGGTAAGCAGATGGTGGTCTGAGGCGACATCTGCTCCCCTCCTCACTCGAACATCTTGAAGGGATCTTCTAAATTTCTTGCTAATGCAGATATGGTCTATTTGGTTCTCTGTTGTATGGTCAGGTGAGACCCAAGTTGCTTTGTGTATTCTTCTGTGTGGGAAGATGCTGCCTCCAATGACAAGTCGGTTTAGAGCACAAAAGTCTACAAACCTCTCCCCGTTCTCACTCATCTCCGAGCCTAGTCCCTGTCTCCCCATCACCTCTTCGTATCCGGTGTTGTCCTCCCCTATTTTGGCATTAAAATCGCCCATGACGATGGTGATGTCTCGCTCCGCACATTTGTCCACGGCACTCTGGAGTCGGTCGTAGAACTCTTGTTTCTCTTCCTCGTCACTGTCATTGGTGGGCGCATAACACTGGATGACGTTCAGCTTGAGCTTTTTCTTGGTTCTAAAGGCTGCTGTTATAATTCTTGGCCCAAGAGGTTCCCAGCCCATCAGCGCTCTCTGTGCCACTGGTGACAGCATGAGTGCTACTCCTTCTGTATGGGGGGCATTCTCCTCTTCATGACCTGAATACAGAGTCATCTCCCCACTTAACAGCCTTTTCTGGCCAGACTGCGTCCATCTGGCTTCACTGATGCCTAGCAGGGCCTTGCCGCTCTGGTACATGGTCTTGACGTTCCATGTGCCCATGGTTGTGTCCCTGGATAGAGAGAGGCGGCTCGGTCCTGTGGCTTCCGAAGACTTCCGGCTTTCACCACAGGACGTCATAAGTCTTCTAGTAGAAGAACCTTCCTCCTCCAGGAAAGGAATTACTGTTAGTCTTTTCGTCGGCGTTTTTGTAGCTATTTCCTTTTTTGCAGGGTGGGGAAGCTACCCCCACGCCCAACCCCCTTACTAGGAGGACCAGGGGTTTTCTGTCGGGGTCACCTTCCCTTAGACCATGTTGGTTCACGGCACCTTATTTCATTCGGTGCACCCCTCTCACGAGGGACCCCCTATCCACCACCCAGGGGACGCGCCTCAACGCCGTATGGTCCCAGCGCGAGGCCCCCTATTCCATCAGTCTCTCGGAATCTTCACATGAAGAAGGCAGAGTGAGCCCTACACAGGGACAAGCAAGCACGTTGGATCCTACAGAGTTTCAAGTTTTACACTAGGCATAGATCTAGATCTTCATGAAGATAATATATGTCTCTTGCCTTATGAACATATTCGCAGGAGTCTCTCTCTCTCTCTCTCTCTCTCTCTCTCTCTCTCTCTCTCTCTCTCTCTCTCTCTCTCTCTCTCTCTCTCTCTCTCTCTCTCTCTCTCTCTCTCTCTCTAAACCGTATGAAGTGCCGAGTTCTCTCAGAGAACACTTTAAAAAAACAACTATATCAAATACTTTCACCATCCCTGATATTACAGTTGCGGAAGTCGGCAGATATATTTCTAGCATGCCCAACAAAAAGTCTGCTGGCATTGATGGTATTGATAATGAAACCCTAAAAATCTCATTACCGTATACAGTAGAATCACTAACATATATTTTCAACCTCTGCATAAAGCAAAGTACATTTCCAACCATTCTTAAAGAAGCAAAGGTAATCCCAATCCCTAAATCAAAAGATCTTGAAGATATTAATAACTATCGTCCAATCTCCCTTCTGTCAGCTTTGTCAAAACCCCTTGAAAAGCACATTCAAAAACATCTCCTTGATTTTCTGGAAAAAGGTAAATTACTTAATATTCACCAGTCTGGTTTTAGACCGAAACATTCTTGTCAGTCAGCACTGACACATATTGTAGACAGCTGGCTGGAATCAATCAATAAAAGCCTGATGTCAGGAGCAGTTTTCTTAGACCTTAAAAAGGCGTTTGACCTTGTGGACCATGACATTCTCCTAAATAAGCTAACAGTTTATCACTTGGACGCAACCGCTATAGAATTCTTCCGATCATATCTCGAAGACAGAAAACAAATGGTGTACGCCCATGGAAGATACTCTAAGCAAGGAAATGTAAAATACGGCGTCCCCCAGGGATCTATTTTGGGCCCTCTTCTATTCATACTATTTATTAATGATCTACCGTTGCATATCACTAATTCTGACGTTAATTGTAATCTATTTGCTGACGATACGAGTCTTCATGTTTCTGGCAAAAAAACGACGGACATTAGCCATAGTTTACAATGCAGTCTCAATGAGGTATCTGACTGGTGTAGACAGAACCATATGGTTCTTCACCCAGCAAAAACAAAGAGTATCTTAATCGCCACGCGGCAAAAACATCAACGCCGACTACAGCCATTACAATTACAATTAAACGCTGAACCTGTTGAACAAGTCACTGAGCGTAAATTCTTAGGAATACATGTTGATGATCAACTGTGCTGGGAGACCCATATAAATGCTGTTTGTAAGACCATTGCTAAAAACACTTTCTTATTGTCCCAGCTTAGACATGTAACGGATACAAATACCCGTAAATTGTTTTTTCATGCTCATATAAAGTCCCATGTTGATTATGTCTCCACAGTGTGGGACGGCTGCAGTGATGTCCACATGAAGAGATTAAACTCCATATACAAAAGAGCTGTAAAAATGATAGATAGACGCCCCATCCCTACCACAGACAAATTTAGATATTTAAACATTCTCGGTCTACGTCAGCAACTTACATTAAACAAATGCGTCTATATGCATAAGATACTGAATAATATGACACCCCAGTATCTAACCACTAAATTTATATCTCACCAAGAACGTGAACGGACCTCAAGAAACAATACCTTACCCCTACCACTGCCAAGAATTGACCTTTATAAAACTAGTATGTCATTCTCTGGTCCGTTTGCTTGGAATTCCATCCCTGCACATTTGAAAACTATTACCTCAACAGGAAGTTTTAAAACAAAACTTTTTGATTACCTGATGAGTCAGACTTAGTACGTTTCTCAGGTACTGTAATATTTCCTGTACCTCACGTATTTCATACAGATG
Source organism: Semisulcospira habei (assembly GCA_036245525.1). NCBI lineage: Eukaryota > Metazoa > Mollusca > Gastropoda > Semisulcospiridae > Semisulcospira > Semisulcospira habei. Next base: position 43,417,239 of record BTPG01000001.1, read on the forward strand.
GTTTTTATATGTGTGTGCGTGTGTGTGTGTGTGCTCGTGTTTGTTTGTGCGTGTGGATGTATGTGTGAGCGGCGCGCGTGCGTGCGTCTGTGCATGTGTGTGTGATGAGTATTTATTATTTTTTCTGTATAAAATGATGCTATTGGGTTTTGTATGTACATATATATTTTATAGTTTCCCTTCTTTTTTATCCTGTAGATGTTAGCAACGGCAAGTTTGTAAAATGACGATTTGTTTTCTGTCAAAACTTTTTACCGTTGAAAAATAAAGTTTCATCATCATCATCATCATCTCTCTCTCTCTCTCTCTCTCTCTCTCTCTCTCTCTCTCTCTCTCTCTCTCTCTCTCTCTCTCTCTCTCTCTCTCTCTCTCTCTCTCTCTCTCTCTCTCTCTCTCTCTCTCTCTCTCTCAAACCTCGATTTCGTCAGACAGTGCCGATACAAGATTGTGTCACAGAGACTCTTTATAACATTAACTATTAATGTTATGTGAGTCGCTGCGACACAGTGCATGCTGCAATGATTTATTAAACAGTACAGTACAGTTCACAAGATTGTGTCACGGAGACTCTTAGATGACATTAACAAAACTTAATGTTATTTGTGTCACTGCGACACTCTAACATGCGATGATTTAGCATATCAAACTACACTGATACAAAGTATGCTGATACAAGATTGTATCACAGAGACTCTTCCTAACACTAATGAATCTTGGTGTTGTGTGAGTCGCTGCGACACAATGGAAACCATGATTTAGGTTATGAAACTATATTGATACAGATTTGTGTCACAGAGACTCTTCATAACATCATCTAAGCTTGATTTTATGTGAGTCACTGCGACACAATAATAAACAATGACTTAGCGAATGAAACCATGCCGATACAAGATTGTGTGACAGAGACTCTTCATGACGTTTTCTATTAACTGTTGTGAGAGTCTTTTCGACACAATGTCAGCGCTGATCTGATATTTGGAGTGGAGGATGATGTCATCCATTGCTTTATTTTTAATAGTAAACATAGACTTTCAGACCTACAGACTTTTTATGACGTTTTAGATTGACAAGGTGATTTGCTCTTGCATAAACTTATTATCACAGACTGTTGCATGACGTCTCATTTATATCACGAATGTGACTTTTTTTTTTTTTTTTTTCCTTCGTAACTATTACAACTACGTATGGTGTTGCATGGACCCAAAGGGACCTATCTTTATTTAAACCTGTGACTGGATTATAACATAGAGCACGGTGGACTTTATTGCGTTGCTTGACAACCTTGCTTATCCCTGCTTTCCGGAGAAAAGCTAACCAGTGCGTCTGTGCAGGCTGAAACAATAATATACTCGAGTGGTTTCTCAGTTGGCGACACAGCTAATCCAAACAAAGGAGTGACGGATTGTATTGACCGCGTGTTGTCTGCTGTGATTGCGCTAGTCACCGCCAGCAATCACGTGTGAAGATTGTTTGAGCGTGTGATAGTTTGTTTGAACAGCCTACAGCTCTTGACTATTGGAATCCTCTAGTACCAATTGGATACTTAGACACTTTGTGTTGTGTAATTACACGCTAGGTGTCTATACGATTTTTTTTTCTTCAGCCCACACATTGTTTTTTTGTTTGTTTTTGTTTATTTTTGTATTTGTTGTTATTATTGTTTTTGCTTTGTTCTGCTTGACTATCTATACGTTCGCCTTTAATATGTCAACAGGTGGCAACAGCATTCATTCTTTAAATATCGGTCATCTTAATGTGTATCACCTTTGTCACAAAATACCAGATATAACTATTCTCCTAAACCAGTCCTCACCATTTCACATTTTTGGATTTACGGAATCTCGTCTAACAGCTAACATTAGTGACCATGCCATAGCTATATACAATTACTCCATTCTCAGGCGAGATGCATCTGCCCCCGGACATACTGGCCTAGCTGTGTACGTACACAATTCCATCAACAACTATGTAAAGAGGCGTTGTGATTTAGAATCCCCTAATATAGAGTGCATGTGGTTAGAAGTTAAAACGACCAAGTCCTCGCCTGTTCTTATAGGTTTTGTATATAGAAACCCAGCGGCCTCAGCCTCCTGGCAGGACGAGTTTGTGTTAATGATGGATGTGGTTCAGGAGTCCAAAGGTGATGTACATATTTTGGGAGACTTCAACATAGACTTGCAAAAGCAAGGACACACTTCGTGGAGATCCATGTTGAATTTTTTAGGGTTGAAACAGCTTGTCCAGTCACCTACTAGAGTGACTTCCTCATCTTCAACGCTGATAGACCATGTATATAGCACAAATGTCAGCGTTGTAAAAAAATGTTAGCGTACCTAATATTTCCATTAGTGATCACTTTCCTGTTTGTTTTACGTTGTCTGTTAGGTTAGCTAAACAGTCAATCAAAGGACACACTACCATAATGTATAGATGTTTTAAAAAATTCGACCAAACTGCTTTTTTATATGAACTATCTTTAGTACCATTTTATGATATAAAAAACTGCAAAAACCCTAACGATGCCCTGTCACGCTGGTACGAGCTGTTTCTCGCCGTTCTGGATAGACACGCGCCTAAGCGCATCAAACGCGTCAAATATCCTGTTATGCCAAAATAGCTCTCTGGTGAGATAAAACAAGCAATGGAAGTAAGAGATGAATTAAAACGAGACAAGAAATTTACTGAATACAAGAAGCAGCGAAACCATGTAAAATCTCTAGTTCGTAAAGCACAGAGGCATAATGCAGAACAAATTATTGCCGACGGCAAAGACATCCATCCGTTCAGTCTGGCAAGTAATAAACAATTTCACCAAAGGTAACAGTAAACGATCGCCTAATATTCCGCCCGATCTTACTGCTGATGCATTCAACGCTCACTTCATAACTGTTGCTCAAACTCTGGCGAAGTCAAATACACCTAACCCTGTAAACTACACTTGCTCTCATCAACTACGTCACCATAGTCAACAGAGAACCTGCGGCCCATTTTTAGTACCGCTTATGACTGTCCTAGATGTAGGCAAATCTATTTCCAGTTTAAAGAACAAATCGTCTTGCGGTCCAGATGGCATTAGTAGTCAGATTTTAAAACTATCTCTGCCCTACGTCATCGAATCCCTGACCTTTATTTATAATTTATCGATCAGACATAACGTTTTTCCCGACGAGCTGAAAAAAGCGAAGGTAATCCCGCTTCCCAAAAGCAAAGATTTATGCAACCTAAACGAGTACAGGCCCATTTCCATATTATCCTGTATTTCAAAACCGCTCGAGAGACATATCCATACTCATCTTGTAAACTTTCTGGAGCAAAACCATCTAATAACTGCAGCACAATCAGGATTTCGACCTCTACATTCGTGCCAAACTGCCCTCAATCATTTAATTGATAAATGGCTCTCTGCCATAAATGACAATAAAGTATCAGGTACAATCTTTCTTGACCTGAAAAAAGCTTTTGATCTTGTCAACCACTCTATCCTACTAAAAAAAACTACCATTCTATCACATTGACTCAAATACTGTCTCCTTTATATCTTCCTATCTCAGGGACAGAACACAGAAAGTACTGCTAAATGGCAAGTATTCCTCTGATGGTTTAGTAACTTGCGGTGTTCCACAGGGGTCTATTCTAGGGCCCTTATTATTTAATCTTTTTATTAATGATCTGCCACTGTGCATATCTCATCTAGACGCAAACTGCGATCTGTTCGCAGATGACACGACCATACACACATCTGATAAAGATATCACAACCATTAATAAGGTACTCCAACAAAGTCTTGATGAAGTAGCAGGCTGGTGCAGTGATAATCACATGATTATTAGTATTCCAAAGACAAAGAGCATGTTAGTTACTACACGTCAGAAACACCAGCATGGCCTACCACCTTTAACGCTTTCCTTAGATAGACAGCTTGTTGAACAAGTAACTAGGCATCGCTTATTAGGCGTTATAGTGGACAACCACTTAAGCTGGGAGCCGCATATTGACTCAATATGCAAAACAATCTCCAAAAATCTGCTCCTGTTATCAAAACTACGCCATATAGTTAATACTGATATCCGTAAACTCTTTTTCCATGCGCATATCAAAACGCATTGTGACTACAGTTCTACCGTCTGGGATGGATGCAGCGAAGTTCACATGAAAAAAGTTAATTCCTTGTATCGTCGGGGCATTAAATTAATACTTCCCAGTCCTACTTCGACTGATGAAAAATTAAAATCTCTCAAGTTACTACCATTGAAGAAACAGTTTGAATTTAATCGCTGTGTTCTACTGCACAAGATCATGCACGGAAAAGCCCCACCCTATCTAAAAACTCTATTTTCCGACAATAATAGGAAAAACACGAGAAATAGTTCGATCCAACTTCCAAAAATTAGATTAGACATCTGTAAAACCAGTCTGTCTTTTTCAGGCGCTAAAGCGTGGAATATGTTACCTCCACACCTGAAATCAATTTGTAAGATTAGCGTCTTCAAAGATCGCCTCCATAAATATTTACTTCAGAAGTAATAGTATGTTCCGCTCCCTTATGCTACTATTCGTATAGTTAGTGATAAGTTTCCTATTACCTAATACTCTTCTACCGTTGCTGCAGATTATGTAATAGCTCGACTATATATATATATATATATATATATATATATATATATATATATATATATATATATATATATATATATATATATTATATATATATATATATATATATTTAATTTCTATTTTTTTCCCTCAGAGTGGAGGTGGTGGTGCGGGGGGGGGGGGGGGGGGGGGGGGAGGGGGATGGGTCTTTTTACTTACATATGTTTTATCTTTTGATGTATCGTCTGATGTATTTTTATATGTGTAGAGTAGCAGGACAGTTTGGAAGATAGGCATTGCTATGCCTAAAACTTTTTATCCTGAATAAAAACGTTTCATCATCATCATCATCTCTCTCTCAGTCTCTCTCTCTCTCTCTCTTTCTCTCTCTCTCTCTTCTCAGTTCTCGGCCATTGCTCGATGAGTGACCCCACCCGTCAACGAGAGCCCTGAAGTATCTATTTTTCCGCTTTCTACTAGAAATGCCACTTTCCCCGCGTGTCTTTGTTGTTGGTGTTTTTCTGCCCGAGTCGCTTGGCGAAGGTGAGGCTTTGTCCGAACTATTGTATGGGAGCATTGGCGTGAAAACTCCTCCACGAGCCTCCCTCTCTCTCCTTTTAGCAAAACTTTTGTGTCAAATTTATGCCTGCCATGTACGCTAAAAGAAACCACGGACCAAATATAAATGCGTATTTAAAAGTTTGCGTTTAATTCATTTTAGATCGTCATTTTTTATAACCCCCACTCCTCTATCATTCCAGATACTTCTGTTGAGTTTGATGTCTTCGTTTGTGTTTAATTCATGTTAGATCGTCGTGTTTGAAAGTTCCTATTCGGCCATCATTCTGAATACCTCGCCTGGTTTATATTTGCTTTGGGTCTTTATGTCGGAGAGCATAGAGGTGGTTTAGGTGTCGTTATTATGTTGCAATTTATCTATCTTACTGTCGGTAAACCTCTCAAGCCTTTGCTTTAGAAGCCTTAGAGGCAAAGACTTGAAACGTTTACCGACACTAAGATTACAAATTTTCACGGATGAATTAAAATTCAGCGCAGTACGTTAACGTAATGGGCCAAATTTTAAATTCAACCGTGAAAGAAAGACGAGTGAATGTTTCCAATGTTTCCAATGTTCCCAGCGCAGCTGCTAGAAAGAAAAGGGGACCTTCACTCTCCGTATAAAACTGATGCGTTTTTAATATGAAAGTTCTGCTGGCCTGTGATTTTGGACCTTACGGCCTAGTAAGGTCTAAAATCACAGACCAGCATTCAAATCCATGTTGGGAGCGTCCAAGCATCTTGCCTGGTTTTCCACTTCAGCCGGTAGGCTGGTACTAGCCGCGACACTGATGCCAACCACACTAGAAATTCTCACCTCGCCCTCACCATCGGTCCTACCTCCCCCCCCCCCTCTCCACCCCCTCATCATCCGCCAGCGTCCAGTCACTCATTAGACACGTTGAAAGCATTGTCCCTCACAGTCTGAACAGTGCCGCACATAGTCACTAACAAACGCGCACTTTTCACACAGCCTGAGATCTAGACGTCTTTTGGTGCGCAGTTTTGGTCTCACCAAGCGAATCCAATTCAAAACAATCCGGTTCGGTCCGGTCCGGTCAGGTCCAGTCCAATCCTATCTGATCCGATCTGATCCGGTCAAGTCCAGTTCATTCCAGTCCAATCCAATCCAATCCGTTGCATACGATGCGATCCGATCCGATCCAGTCCAGCCCAACCCAATCGTCGTGTGAAACACTAGAGCCAAAGGTGCCATACAGTCGATGACTACACAAGAAGGGTGGACAGAGGCAGCAGACGCTGGTCAGACTTGAAAGAATAATTGTTAGCTATCCTTGTCAGGGCGTGGCTAACCAACCTGATTGCTAACCCTTTGTTGTCGGTAGCGCTTTGTGTCGTGATGATTGTCGACAGAAATCAGCGCACCGACAGCCAAAGTGTTAACTCATTCCACCCCACGACGTATTTCCCAAATTTTGAGGGGTCATCTAACGACTATGCACCTGTTGGCGCCAAGCTAATCTGGCACTACCCTTGAATTATCATGGTCGATCCATCTCCTGCTGTAATGCGTCAGGGCTGACTGGGGTAATACAATACAGACTGAAATGAAGTGAAAAACGTGACCTTAGCACTTTGTCATGTTGCACACAGTTTTTGTAGGTGTTCCGTCGTATAAGGCAATTTGTTTCCCTCCCTACGTCACACGACTATTCGCCTTAGCGCAAACCGTACCATGTGACCGTGATACAAAAACCGTTGTAGGGGAAAATGGCGGACTTCTTGTAGCCCTCTTTGTGACGCATCTTGAATGTGAGTTTTGTTCTATAAAAGATCTCCAAAACGTTTTAAATTTAAAAGTTACTTAGTGTTGTTGAAAACAAGCACGGCAATGTGATGAAATATTTGAAATTATGTCATAAGTCTTTTTTATATAAATGTATATTCCTTTGACGTCGGTCATATCTGGCGTGATCCAGGTCGGAAGATGACTTCTTGATTTCTTTTACGAAAGTAGTGGAGGAATGAAAACAAATGAAAACAAATACGTTATTGGTAGCAGGGGCTTGCTGCACGGACCCTTGTAGGCCTTCGGGAGGTCAAAGGAACCATTGTACCCCGAAGGCCTTCGACCTTCGGGGTACAATGGTTTCTTTAACCTCCCTCAGGTCTACAAGGGTCCGCCGGGTTTAGCAAACCCCTGCTACCAATAACTTATAGTATTTCACTCTCGAAGGAAAAGCGGCAGTAGCTGCGCAGACTGTTGCTGATTGTGACGTTTCACGACAGGTCCGGACACGTGATGCCCCTCTGTCCCCCTACAATGTCGTTACCGGCCCCTGGTCACTGCGAGGTACCTACTTCAAACCACGGCCCCGCGGGCACAAGCGCTGCTGAACGCTAATTGGCAAGGACAGTCCTGACCAACATGGGTCAACAAAGCCGCCCACCTCAGTTAAGACCTCCCCTCCCCACCTACCCCTCCCCTCCTCCAACCTCCAATCCTAACGAACATTTACCAGAGTCCAACAAGCAAGCGTGCACAAGGTTGAGAGCACATCATATCAGTTTAGAATCATGTTTCATCGTCTAGAACGTGTGGCCTTCTTGAGTAAACCCATCTCCTCAAAATGCAAGAGACACAGAACCTCATCTTGATACCGTGGGTGCAGGTTTATGCCTCTTGCATGTCCAGTGTTATAACTGTGTTCCCTTAACGGCTATGTTATTTTTGTGGTTGGTTTTTCTTGTCTACCGTATTGAAAATAAAGTAGACTTTGAAATGAGGCTGGTCGGAGCGCATTCCGGAGCATGCACATGACGTTTTTGACGTGCAGGGCAGAAGTTTTGGCAAAGAAGTAACAAGATAAAAATGACGTCACGTCTAGCTACGCAAACCTAGCTAGAGAGCGTCTTTTTGGCTCCAAAGCGCCGTGTGTGTGTGTGTGTGTGTGTGTGTGTGTGTGTGTGTGTGTGTGTGTGTGTTTGTGTGCGTGTGTGTGTGTGTGCGTGTGTGTGTGCGTGTGCGTGTGCGTGTGTGTGTGTGTGTGTGTGTGTGTGTGTGTGTGTGTGTGTGTGTGTGTGTGTGTGTGTGTGTGTGTGTGTGTGTGTATGTGTATGTGACAGAGACTGGAGCCCACGTTTGAGGACGGACAAGCTTGAAATTGTAGGATATTGTCCCTAAAAAAAAATTATATCGAAACCTTTTTTTTCGATGTTTTGATTAAGATGCTCATTGGCAGAAAATGGCCGTTTAAAAAAAACGGTTGATCCACACTGGAGTCCGTAATTTATCTTATTTTTTACTAGATATTTTGCATATAGCTAGATAAAAGGAAGATATTGAAAGAGTTTGTTAACCAGCATTGTACCTCTAGGACTTTTTGAGTGATAATTAAAAATTAATATATTTTGAAAAAAATATATTTTCTCGTTTTTGGGATTAATTTCACGAATTATATGGACTAATCTTAAAACAATTGAATCTTTTTTACGAAAAAACAACAACAACCTTCTCATTAGCAATCGCATGATATTTCATATACGGTATTTACATAAGCCTGCAGTTTTTCTCGGCTGTCGGGTACGATTAGGTCAATTGTGACCTGTATGCGCTAGGTGTGAAAATCAGACAATGTTCTGCACCCCTTTACGGAGTCATTTGTAAAACAGTTAACAAACTTTAATTTTCTTTTACAAAAACCCTATCTTCTCATTAATACCCGCATGATTTTTCATAAACAGTGCTTGCATAAGCCTGTTATTTGTCCCGGCCCTGGGGTAGGAGTAGGTCAAATTGTGACCTGTAAGCTCTAGGCGTGAAAATCAGCAAGAAAATTGCAAAGTTGATCCTCTGATACGTCAAAGTTAGTTACTGCGATGAGTGACGTATAACATCGAGCCGTCACTATGAACACGGCGTCGTGGGGCTAATGATACCAAGACGTGAAGTTTGAAGTGACGTCATTTCGCTGCTCGTGCTATTATTCTTCTTCAGAATAGCTATGCTGCGCCAAACCACAGAGCTTACGAATGGCGGGAATCGCCGTGTGTCCGTCTTTATTTTTGTGTGCCAGTGTGTGTGGATCAGAGGGTGGGTTAGAGTAGGAGAGCCCACAGAGGGTACTAATGGCGGGAAGCGCGCGTGTCCGTCTTTGTGCGCCGACGTGTGTGTTGATCAGAGGTTTGCTTAGAAATGAGGGGAATGGATCAGCATAATAAGCCTAAAAATATGAACAACTCTGAATGTTCCTAAAAGATAAACGCATCTGAGCTCCAAACAATACGGTAGACTTTGGGATGACTAAATCCTCATCTTGTTTTATTTCGTTTCGTTCCTCTTGTGTTGTGTTGTGTTGTGTTGTGTTGTGTTGTGTTGTGTTGTGTTGTGTTGTGTTGTGTTGCGTTGCGTTGCGTTCAAGTTGTTTCCTGTTGTTTCGTTTCGTTTCATTCCGTTTCGCTTCGCTTGGTTTTGTTTTGTTTTGGTATGCTATGGTTTGGCTTTTGTTTATCTGTTGGTGATTACAATCTTGTTCACCAACTTCACCGTGGTCACCATCAGTGAAGGGGTTAAGGTACACTACACACGTAGCGACACCGCAGTAAGCCGGCAAAACGTGACTGGACCGACGTGCCCTGTTTGGCCTCTGCACTATTGTTCTAATTAAGAGTCGTAAGGTCCCAAATTTTACAGCAGCACACAGAATTGACGGTGACGTCACGATCAGCAGTCTGTTGACAATTTAAAACGATCATGAGTATTTACTTCAGAATCCATTCCCTCGCACCTAGGGGTTGGAAACTGACTTCCACTGCTTTGATGATGTCATCAAGATGTCACTGTGACTTCGTAATTATGTCTGTCGTAACGGACAAACGGTGACGATAACGACGTGTTTTGCCAGCAAAGGTACACACACTGGTTGTCTCCCTCTGTTTGCTGCCGCTTGTCAGTGCTTGTCAGCTCTTGTCAGCGTGGTTCAGTGCTTGTCAGTGCTTGTCAGCTCTTGTCAGTGCTTGTCAGTGTTTGTCAGTGCTTGTCAGCTCTTGTCAGTGCTTGTCAGCGCTTGTCAGTGCTTGTCAGTGCTTGTCAGCGCTTGTCATTGCTTGTCAGTGTTTGTCAGCGCTTGTCAGCGCTTGTCAGTGCTTGTCAGTGTTTGTCAGCGCTTGTCAGTGCTTGTCAGTGTTTGTCAGTGCTTGTCAGCGCTTGTCAGTGCTTGTCAGTATTTGTCAGTGCTTGTCAGTGTTTGTAAGTGCTTGTCAGCGCATGTCAGTGCTTGTGAGTGTTTGTCAGTGCTTGTCAGTGCTTGTCAGTATTTGTCAGTGCTTGTCAGTGCTTGTCAGTGTTTGTCAGCGCTTGTCAGTGCTTGTCAGAGTTTGTCAGTGCTTGTCAGCTCTTGTCAGTGCTCGTCAGTGCTTGTCAGCGCTTGTCAGTGCTTGTCAGTGTCAGTGCTTGTCAGCTCTTGTCAGCGCTTGTCAGTGCTTGTCAGCTCTTGTCAGCGATTGTCAGTGCTTGTCAGTGCTTGTCAGTGCTTGTCAGCGCTTGTCAGCGGCAGCGAACGGAGGGATATTTAATTACAAAAATAAAGACCTAACCCTTCCCTACCAGTGATCGCAGCTTGTGTTTCTAAAATCGTTGTTAACTCATTCAGCCCTGACGCACTACAGCAGGAGATGAGTCGACCATGATAATTCAAGGGCAGTGTCAGTCTTTATTTTCGTAATTAAATTAAATATACAGTTTCTGTTGGGGGGGGGGGGGGGGGGTCTTTCTTCACCGTTCTCTTGTGTTTTATTTGTCCCAAAAATCTCTTTCACTGGGTTCATTTCAATAATATCCTGGTTGAGTTTCAGTTCATGTTTTTGCACAACTGTAACCAATCTGCACTGTGACTCACACCGGCTGTCATTTCCTGTCTTGTAGATTGTTCAAACATAAGGAAAGTCTAGGGGCAAATAACCCATGCCCAGTGGAGTGTAGATGGTATTTGTTTGGACACAGGGCCCAGAAAACCAATAGAACGAGTTATGTCCCCTGATAGCGGCTCTCGAAGGGAGCCGCTATCAGGGAACATGACTCGTACAGTGATTTCTGTTCCCTGTGGTTTCTGTTCCCAATTGTTCGTTTTGATTAATCAGTACGGCTTCTACATGAGTGTTATAATTGTCAGCTAAATAAGAGAAATTCAGGGCATGCCCAGTCCCTTAACCGGAAGTCGCTAGGTCCAGCCACTTGCATAAATGAATGCACACATACGCTGGTTACTCGATTTTGTGCCCGAGGAATTAATATGCTTACATAATTACATTATGTTACCTCATTCAGCCCGACGGCCGTATTTCCAAAATATTGGAGGCCTCATCTAATGACTATAATAATTAATAATAATTACGGTATTTATAATGCGCTTATCTTATAATAATTATAACTCTAAGCGCGCACTCACAACTCGCACACGCATGCGCACGCTTTAGACAATGACTCACGTACCACAAATAGTGAAAATACATTACAACGGTCAGCTTGGGGTGGAGAGTGTGGTGATATAGTGCTAGAACTGTTGAAAGAGGTGAGTTTTGAGGGCGGACTGGAAGGAGGAGAGAGAGTATTTCTGACGGAGAGAGAGAGTGGGAGAGTGTTCCAGGTGAATGGTCCGTATACTGAGAAGGAGCGGGGACCGAAAGTGCTGAGTTTGGTGCGGGGGATGAGGAGACGGAGAGGGTCGGAGGCGGAGCGGAGGGCGCGGGAAGGAGCGTAGGGGTGAAGTAAGTTGGAGAGATAGGTAGGAGCGTAGTTGTTCAGGGATTTGTTGCAGAGAGACAGAATCTTGTATTGGATGCTTTGGGGGATGGGGAGCCAGTGAAGGAGCTTGGGCAGGGGAGTGATGTGGTCGGATTTTTTCTTTCTGAGGACGAGGCGGGCAGCATTGTTCTGGACGCGCTGGAGAGTGAGAGTAGTGGAGTGAGGGAGGCCGAAAAGGAGAGAGTTGCAGTAGTCGATGTGAGATAAGGTGAGAGAGACAGCAAGTTTGGTGGCAGCTTCGGTAGTGAGGTATTTTCTGATCTGACTGATGCGGCGGAGGTGGAAATAACATGCCTATGCACCAGTTGCAGGAGATGGGTCGACCATGATAATTCAAGGCCAGTGCCAAATTAGCTTGGCGTCGACAAGCGCCAAGCTAATCTGGGACTACCCTTGAATTAGCATGGTCGACCCATCTCCTGCTGTAGTGCGTCAGGGCTGAATGGGTTAATATGTTCTGTGTTAGTGTGAACATTAATATGCATACATAATTACAGTATGTTAATGCGTTCTGTGTTAGTCTGTGTAGTGAACTCCTTGACCGCCATTGGATTGACGCAGCCACGGCGTTTTTTAAATCATTGTCAACTCAACGCATAAGATCCCAGTCGTCATGGGAACATGGACACAACGCATAAGATCCCAGTCGTCATGGGAACATGGACACAACGCATAAGATCCCAGTCGTCATGGGAACATGGACACAACGCATAAGATCCCAGTCGTCATGGGAACATGGACACAACGCATAAGATCCCAGTCGTCATGGGAACATGGACACAACGCATAAGATCCCAGTCGTCATGGGAACATGGACACAACGCATAAGATCCCAGTCGTCATGGGAACATGGACACAACGCATAAGATCCCAGTCGTCATGGGAACATGGACACAAACGATGTCAACAAGAGGCGTAGATAAACAGACCCCCCCCCCCCCCCACAACCCTCCGCCTCTACTGGGGTTCATGACTATTGAAGTTGGGTACTGTTCAGTTTTTCTCGGAAGTCAGTGAACACTGATGATAATTTTGTTCTGTGAAAATTGTGTTTTTGCTTTATGAGAACCGAACGTTATGACCCAAAACCGGTCACACACACATTCAACTGGTACTTCCACACCAGGCTCAGAATTCAGTCAAATCTGCCCTGTCCGGCTGTATTGTTTTGTTTTTAAGTGTGGTTTAACTCACTACTTTCTGTGTCGGCCATATTGCAATCACGACCCAGCACTTTATTCAGCCTTTCACTGCCAGTCAGCACGGATTGCGTGTCTGAAACCACCGCACGCCGCAACATTCCCGTACAGAACACAAATGAAACGGGACCAGGACCAGGATACAACACATGACTAACGTTATACCAACAAGAGACATAAATCCTCATGAGCCCCCGCGACTGCGGGGGCTCATGAGGATTTATGTCTCTTGCAGACGTGTAGCGATCGCCTTGTCCCCGCAGGTAAGGGGTTAAGCACGCTCAGCACGTTCAAACAAATACGACCAGCTCGTCACTGTGTACATACAAGTCCATACCCCCTGGTCCCCGGCCTTTGTCAATGTTACTTTCTCTTGCGAGCCGCACTAACGACCAGGGCGCAGCTAGGCCGGGCCGGGGCTATGGTGAGCAAACACACCACGGACCGCGATACACTTATTGACATAACTCCAGCTTTACTCCCTCAAAATGAGAGTGAATAGCCCTGATCTGCCTCTCATGAGGCACGCAGGCATTCATATATGTTTTCTGCGACACATAGTAGATTCTCATGATAACTGCATGCCTGTTGCCGCAGACGGGAAACGGTTTAACTGTAGACTGTCAGCTGAAAAAGCGAAGAAGTCGTTGACAAAAACCCCCGTATATCTTTCTCAACCCGAAGATGTAAATAAACCCGGAGTCAATGACAGTAACGAGAAGCGTAGAAAGTCTAGTACATTCTGCAAGGGGCATAGATTCTCCTGAGCCCCTGCATCCACAGGTGGTCATGACACTCTGTGCCTGTGGCAGATGGGTGACCGTTTTACACTTTTCATCTACAAAGGCGAGGAAGGTGTGAAAGAAAAACACTGCCATTGACAAAGGTGTCGGCACAGACGCTTAATTGAAGATTTGCCGTGTTGCGCTGGGCTGGGCCGTCAGCCAGCGCCCCCACTGACACGGCAGGACTGACTGACTGCCCGTACTTGTAACTACTGACGTCGTACAGAGGAAACGGTCTGTGGCCTGCGGCGGCCACAGGGTACGGTGCCCGGCCATGTCACAGGTTCTCCAAACTCCACGCGGCAGGTCTGACTGACGGTACTTGTAACGTTGTGTGTGGACTTTGCGCTGTAAATAACAGATATAGGCCAAAGGCTGCCAGGAACGCATGAAGTAGCCCTGGAATAGAATCCACACTGGTCGTCTCCGTCCATTCGCCGCCGTTGCGTTCCAAGACTGACTAGACTCAGGCAAATGACGCAGTGTACTAGTGTAATCAGGCAAATGACGCAGTGTACTAGTGTAATCAGGCAAATGACGCAGAGTAGTAGTGTAATCAGGCAAATGACGCAGTGACTAGTGTAGTCAGGCAAATGACGCAGTGTACTAGTGTAATCAGGCAAATGACGCACTAGTGTAATCAGGCAAATGTCACAGTGTAGTAGTGTAATCGGGCAAATGACGCAGTGACTAGTGTAATCAGGCAAATGACGCAGTGTACTAGTGTAATCAGTCAAATGACGCAGTGTAGTAGTGTAATCAGGCAAATGACGTAGTGTAGTTGTGTAATCAGGCAAATGACGCAGTGTACTAGTGTAATCAGGCAAATGATGCAGTGTACTAGTGAAATCAGGCAAATGACGCACTAGTGTAATCAGGCAAATGTCGCAGTGTAGTAGTGTAATCAGGCAAATGACGCAGTGACTAGTGTATTCAGGCAAATGACGCAGTGTACTACTGTAATCAGTCAAATGACGCAGTGTAGTAGTGTAATCAGGCAAATTACGCAGTCTAGTAGTGTAATCAGGCAAATGATGCAGTGTAGTAGTGTAATCAGGCAAATGACGCAGTGTACTAGTGTAATCAGGCAAATGACGCAGTGTACTAGTGAAATCAGGCAAATGACGCACTAGTGTAATCAGGCAAATGTCGCAGTGTAGTAGTGTAATCAGGCAAATGATGCAGTGACTAGTGTAATCAGGCAAATGACGCAGTGCACTAGTGTAATCAGTCTAATGACGCAGTGTAGTAGTGTAATCAGGCAAATTACGCAGTGTAGTAGTGTAATCAGGCAAATGACGCAGTGTATTAGTGTAATCAGGCAAATGACGCAGTGTACTAGTGTAGTCAGTCAAATGACGCAGTGTAATAGTGTAATCAGGCAAATGACACAGTGTACTAGTGTAATCAGGCACTACTAGTGTAATCGGGCAATGACGCAGTGTACTATTGTCATCACTGAGGCAAATGACGCAGTGTACTAGTGTAATCAGGCAAATGACGCAGTGTACTAGTGTAATCAGGCAAATGATGCAGTGTACTAGTTTAATTCAGGCACTACTAGTGTAATCAGGCAAATGACGCAGTGTACTAGTGTAATCAGGCAAATGACGCAGTGTACTAGTATAATCACTGAGACAAATGACGCAGTGTACTAGTGTAATCATGCAAATGACGCAGTGTACTAGTACAACCAGGCAAATGACGCAGTGTACTAGTTCAATCAGGCACTACCTGTGTAATCAGACAAATGGTGCAGTGTACTAGTGTAAACAGGCAAATGACGCAGTGTACTAGTGTAATCAGGCAAATGACGCAGTGTACTAGTGTAATCACTGAGGCAAATGACGCAGTGTACTAGCGTAATCAGGCAAATGACGCAGTGTAGTAGTGTAATCAGGGTAATCAGGCAAATGACGCAGTGTACTAGTGTAATCAGGCAAATGACGCAGTGTACCAGTGTAATCAGGCAAATGGCGCAGTGTACTAGTGTAATCAGGCAAATGACGCAGTGTACTAGTGTAATCAGGCAAATGACGCAGTGTACTAGTGTAATCAGGCAAATGGCGCAGTGTACTAGTGTAATCAGGCAAATGACGCAGTGTACTAGTGTAATCAGGCAAATGACGCAGTGTAGTATTTGACATCAAATTGATGTAGTCATACTGACCCGAAAGTCGATCACGCAAGGACCTCTTTTTTCCTCGAAACTGTCACTCGTTTGAGAAAAGTCAGACAAACTACACTGACGAGCAAAAGAAAAGCGACAACATCGAAATCAGTCATCGGAAATACGACGATTCGAATGATGTCGCATTTCTTTTGCTGGTCAGTGTATATTTGACTAAAACATTATATAAATATTAAAAGCAATGATTAGGCCAAGCCTGGGCCCAATACCCACTCCCATCCCCACCTCCACCCCGACACTCTCCTTAGTCCTGCAAATGCCACTAAGCAAGGTGCACCGCTACAGCGGAGTGAGTGTTGTAGCGCTATAGCGGCGCACCTTGCTTAGTGGCTGGTGCAGGACTAGGCTAGCTCATGCAACTGGCGCCGGGTTCACCAAAAGTTATACCGTGACATTGTCGGAAGAAAAAATACGAACAGGTGCAAACTTCAACAGTATGGAATCCGGTCCAGTGAATCGACCAAAGGACTAGTTACAACATGAACACGGTCGTGTACCCCCCCCCCCCCCCCCCCCCGCCACACACACACACACACACACACACACACACACACACACACACACACACACACCCATCCCGCCCCCCCCCCCCCCTCACACACACACACCTGAAATCCCCTTGAAGTGCCCAAGAGTGTTCTCAAGAGGTCTTTGCCGTGTTGCAGGTGGTCCAATTTGCCGCTAATGTATCCGGTTTGGACCAAGACCTCCGTCAGTCTCGCTAATTAGTCCGCTCCACTGGCCCGTGTCCACACTGTTGTAGTGCCACTTTACCTGCGGAGGCTCTTGGTGTTGTTTGTCTCTCGCTGCCACCTGTAAACCCAGTACACGACCAGAACACACATTAATGTGTTGTTTTAATTTTTTTTTAATTCTTAATTACTTTACAAAGAAAAAAATAATGCAATTCCAAATAACCACATTTTGGAACGATGGGAATGTTTGATATTGAATCTGCTACTCTTTTAAAATAGTAATTCGCGCCTCGATTTATAAGAATTTTGTTTAATTTATTATTTGGACTCCTGGTCATATTTTCTGATTAACTCCTTTAGTCCACACACCACAGCCAAATATGGATCGAACATGATAGTTCAAGGGTGATACCAGGGAAATAACTTGGCACCCATAGGCGCCAAGTTATTCTGGCACCACCCTTGAACTATCATGCTCGATCTGTCTCTAGAATTTTCACACATCGTCACAAAGAAGGAAGGCAAATAGACATGGTCTCAGTAAAATGACGTCACCTGACAGTAAAATGACGTCACCTGACAGTAAAAAGACGTCACCAGACGGGACTTGTATCTCTTTAGGCCCCGCCACACATGCCCGATTTTGAGGCCGATTCTTGAGCAGTTTCGAATCGGAGTGTGATCGGACCGGACTGCAAAAACGTGTGCACTGCCACACATTCCCCGACTTTATTTAGCCGACCGGTTTGAATCGAAGATCAAGGTCGTACCTGTTCAGCGAAATAGCTGCTAGTATGGACAGTGGTGATGATGTGCTTGCATTATCAGCAGTTTTAACCTTTTGACGACGGAACACACATATGTGTGCCCCAAGCAAAGCTCCGTTGCCGACGGGACGCACACATATGTGCGCTGGCCTAGTTTCCCCATTGCCAATACCGGCAGTATGGTCTAAGGGAAGCAATCTACTATAATATGTCAAGCACTCATTTCTTTACATGTAGAGTGACTTTTCTTGTTTGTATGGGCTGAAACCAACGAATTAGAAGCTCTAATACAAAACGTCCCCATGTGCAAAAAAAAATGGCGGATTTTGGTGTAAAAACTTTTATGTGTGAAGAAACTTTTCTGTTGTGCCTTTCTTTCTGGATTATTTACTAGTGACAAACTAGAATATGTCTCTGGAATGCTAGGTGAGTGTAATTTTCACACTCTGGCTAACTAATACACTAAAATCATGTTCAGTTTCAGTGGAACCCAGTGTGAAACTGTTTTTGATTTTTGGCTTCTTACCCCATCTTCTTTATACACCTGTAAAATCTAAACATTACAAAATATTTCTTCAGCATAGGTCCGAGTTCACCTGAATGCTTTTCCACGATCCAATAGTTGGGTATAGATTTACAACAGCAGGCATGAAATTGTCAAATCTACGGTAGCGGGAAAATCAGTTGCAGACTACGTGCAAAGGTTAACATATCGGAAGAGCGTGCAAACTCGCACGAGGTGGCACTGATCTTCCGCCATTTGCAAACTGAAACGACGTGCTTTGCGAGACGCGCTCTGATTGGTTGAAGCTTACAATAGGGACCGATTCCGATCGGAAAAATAGAGCAGTTTCTAAACACCCGATTCCCAGCCGATTGCGATCGGATCGGATATATGACGTCATCCGATCGCAATCGGATCGGAATCGGCTTCATAATCGGGGCACAACCGGAAAGTGTGGCGGGGCCTTTTGTGACTATGTCAGATCAGTCGGTTTGTCGTTCAGACGGGTGTGAATGTCTTCGGAGGGAATTATGTGTTCTTCAATTTGTCACAGTGCGTAACTTTATCTCAGTTGGAAGATGTCTACACAAGGTGATAACGGCAAGCAAGTGCAGTTTCTACATCTCTGCTCTCAGTTATCGAATTGTGAGTGAGGATGAATCGAGACAAAATTTGCTGTTAAAATCCGCGACACAATGATCGCCCGTCATGTGTGTAATGTCGCGGATAAACACCTCGCTACACCTTTCATTTATTCTGGCGACGGCCTCCATGTTACCAAAAGCCATTGTTTTGTCGCGCAACTAAACTACTAACATACAGTGTTAGTATGGTGTATTGGCGCTACGGGCTGCGAGGCCTAATAGGTTAGTATGGTGTATTGGCGCTACGGGCTACGAGGCCTAATAGGTTAGTATGGTGTATTGGCCCTACGGGCTGCGAGGCCTAATAGGTTAGTATTGGCACTACGGGCTGCGAGGCCTAATAGGTTAGTATGGTGTATTGGCACTACGGGCTGCGAGGCCTAATAGGTTAGTATGGTGTATTGGCACTACGGGCTGCGAGGCCTAATAGGTTAGTATTGGCGCTACGGGCTGCGAGGCCTAATAGGTTAGTATGGTGTATTGGCGCTACGGGCTGCGAGGCCTAATAGGTTAGTATGGTGTATTGGCCCTACGGGCTACGAGGCCTAATATGTTAGTATGGTGTATTGGCACTACGGGCTACGAGGCCTAATAGGTTAGTATGGTGTATTGGCGCTACGGGCTACGAGGCCTAATAGGTTAGTATGGTGTATTGGCGCTACGGGCTACGAGGCCTAATAGGTTAGTATTGGCACTACGGGCTACGAGGCCTAATAGGTTAGTATGGTGTATTGGCACTACGGGCTACGAGGCCTAATAGGTTAGTATGGTGTATTGGCGCTACGGGCTGCGAGGCCTAATAGGTTAGTATGGTGTATTGGCACTACGGGCTACGAGGCCTAATAGGTTAGTATTGGCACTACGGGCTACGAGGCCTAATAGGTTAGTATGGTGTATTGGCGCTACGGGCTGCGAGGCCTAATAGGTTAGTATGGTGTATTGGCACTACGGGCTGCGAGGCCTAATAGGTTAGTATGGTGTATTGGCACTACGGGCTGCGAGGCCTAATAGGTTAGTATTGGCGCTACGGGCTGCGAGGCCTAATAGGTTAGTATGGTGTATTGGCACTACGGGCTGCGAGGCCTAATAGGTTAGTATTGGCGCTACGGGCTGCGAGGCCTAATAGGTTAGTATGGTGTATTGGCCCTACGGGCTACGAGGCCTAATAGGTTAGTATGGTGTATTGGCGCTACGGGCTACGAGGCCTAATAGGTTAGTATGGTGTATTGGCGCTACGGGCTACGAGGCCTAATAGGTTAGTATTGGCACTACGGGCTACGAGGCCTAATAGGTTAGTATGGTGTATTGGCGCTACGGGCTACGAGGCCTAATAGGTTAGTATGGTGTATTGGCACTACGGGCTACGAGGCCTAATAGGTTAGTATTGGCACTACGGGCTACGAGGCCTAATAGGTTAGTATGGTGTATTGGCGCTACGGGCTACGAGGCCTAATAGGTTAGTATGGTGTATTGGCGCTACGGGCTGCGAGGCCTAATAGGTTAGTATGGTGTATTGGCAGCTACGGGCTACGAGGCCTAATAGGTTAGTATGGTGTATTGGCGCTACGGGCTGCGAGGCCTAATAGGTTAGTATGGTGTATTGGCGCTACGGGCTACGAGGCCTAATAGGTTAGTATTGGCACTACGGGCTACGAGGCCTAATAGGTTAGTATGGTGTATTGGCACTACGGGCTGCGAGGCCTAATAGGTTAGTATGGTGTA
>BTPG01000001.1:43440160-43667660 GCA_036245525.1 Semisulcospira habei
TCAGTGACCTTCCTCAGTGACCTTCCTCAATGTCAAAGACACATAAATGCGATAGGGGCATGCGAGGACTGATTTCAGGCACCGTGTTAAATTTAAAGTTATCAACACACACTCATTTATACGAGAATGTGTTCAACTAAACTAGCGTATACAAATGAGCTTTAACTCTTTCGAGACATGTCGCCTAAGGCCGCGAATCCGGATGCGACACGTCTCGAAAGAGTTAATGTGAATGTAAGGGCGCCTTGCAATTACAGGTCACCCAACAAAAAATATGTACCAGTTGCAGGAGATGGATCTAACGTGACACTTCAGGGGTAGTGTCAGTTTAGCTTGGTACTCAGTGCATCTGCGGTTCTTGGCCTCTGGCGGGTGGGTGATGCTCACGTCTTGGCCTCTGGCAGGTGGGTGATGCTCACGTCTTGGCCTCTGGCAGGTGGGTGATGCTCACGTCTTGGCCTCTGGCAGGTGGGTGATGCTCACGTCTTGGCCTCTGGCAGGTGGGTGATGCTCACGTCTTGGCCTCTGGCAGGTGGGTGATGCTCACGTCTTGGCCTCTGGCAGGTGGGTGATGCTCACGTCTTGGCCTCTGGCAGGTGGGTGATGCTCACGTCTTGGCCTCTGGCAGGTGGGTGATGCTCACGTTGTTTCCGGCAGTCAAAGGGTTACACCAAGTGAGCGGGAGACGGATCGACCTGGACGGTGCAACGGCAGTGCCAGATTAGCAGGGCGCCTACTCAGGCCTCTTTTAATTTGGCACTATCCTTGAACCGTCACGGCTGGTCCGTCCCCCACTGATAGTACGAATTCTTCATGGACTTGAAAGTCATTATTACGTGTGAATTGTTAACCCTCTGGCTTTCGGAAGCGGTTTTGTCGCGATTGATTCCTAAAGGGGTTAACCCTTGACTATGAGAGCCAGGCCGTTTTCTTCTGTACTTCAACTTTGCCGCTAGTGACGACTGACGTGTGCTTTTTGCATACCTGGCGAGCCTCACATGTGTTCACAGGTGTGTGGGGATAGGTAAATCTACCCGCCATTTCTTACCTACGCATAAACTACCTAATACACCTGAGACACCATGTAAGTAATGTTAATGTTGTTCTTTTCAGTCCAGCGGTAAGCAAAACATGTTTGTAACACACACACACATACACACACACACACACACACACACACACACACACACACACACACACACACAGACACAAACACACAAACATACACACACACACAAACACACACACACACACACACACACATACACAAACACACACACATTAAAAACAACAACTTACCAACTAAAAGTCTACCTTCAGCACGTACGTCAATCGATCTATCTCTGGCTGACACCACTTTGTATCCATGTTCCCGGAGTTTTGACTTTTGGTCGTTGAATGAACCCAGATTTCAGAATCCAAATTGTACGTACAGCGACAGGCAAGGGGTCAAATCGGTTACCCCCACCCCCCCCCCCCCACCCCCCCCCCAACACCCCCAACCCCACCCCACACCCTCCACCCCCCACGCCCCACTGCAGTAACACGGGCCGACCATGACAGTTTAATTTGCAAGTGACAGATCGACCGTGATACGGACTCCGAGCTATTTACGATAAGCTCATTTACTGCTAGTGACGCAAATGTATGTCTTAGAAAGCATTGTCAACTCCAAATAATCCCATCAAAGCAAGGAACACGGATATCAATATGGTCAGTAGGAGGCATAGATGCTCGTGAGCCCCCGCGACAGCGCGCCATGATGATCTGTGTCTATTGCAAAGGGATCAGCTGTGTTCACTTTTTTTCTCCAGCCGCTAGGAACAAAATAGTAGCGCAATTAAGGCATGGTTCACGTACTGTGGCGGACCCTGTGTTGCTGTCTACACCAGCAAGTTGTAAAGGCGTGTAGAACCTCGCTCGGTATGCAGAGGCAATAGGGGTGGACACTTCACGTGTGGGAGACGTGACTAAGGTGACAGGTACAAACCGGCGACAAGTTGATCAGTCTCTCTCCGCCAGGCGTACTCAGTCGCGAAGTCTCTCTCCGTCAGGCGTACTCAGTCGTTAAGTCTCTCTCCGTCAAGCGTACTCAGTCGCTAAGTCTCTCTCCGTCAGGCGTACTCAGTCGCTAAGTCTCTCTCCGCCAGGCGTACTCAGTCGCTAAGTCTCTCTCCGCCAGGCGCACTCAGTCGCTAAGTCTCTCTCCGCCAGGCGCACTCAGTCGCTAAGTCTCTCTCCGCTCTCCGCCAGGCGCACTCAGTCGCTAAGTCTCTCTCCGCCAGGCGCACTCAGTCGCTAAGTCTCTCTCCGCCAGGCGCACTCAGTCGCTAAGTCTCTCTCCGCCAGGCGCACTCAGTCGCTAAGTCTCTCTCCGCCAGGCGCACTCAGTCGCTAAGTCTCTCTCCGCCAGGCGCACTCAGTCGCTAAGTCTCTCTCCGCCAGGCGCACTCAGTCGCTAAAGCGATCTGCCGCAGGCAGTATAGAGTTAATCGTTCCAACTATCGCCATCGTAAGTCTTGTTATTGTCTCAGTATAGATTTAATCGTTCCAAATATCTCCATCGTAAATCTTGTTATTGTCTCGGGATAATGCCGCATAAAAAGGTTAACAAACATTGGGTGTTTTTTTTTTTAATTACCAAGTGTCAATGTCGTGAAATGAAACACTTTTGTGCTTTCCTTCTCATTTGTACGTAGGGGAGTTCGACCCGATGAGCACACGGTGCAGTAGACAACCTCTGCTACGCGTCACTGTCCCTCCTGTTATGCAGCAAAAGCCAGAATGTCCGTGGAGAAAATCTCGCTTTTCTGTTTTAAAAAAAATGGACCCTCTGTCTTTTGCTAAATAACGGCGGCAGACAACTCATGCGGATAGTGAAATAATGGGTAGATAAGTCTTGAACATTGAGAACCGTTGTGTTGGCGAGTTTTAGCAGTCAAAGCCCACCCTGGAGCAGCGGATCCCTTTAAAATGTACCGCCAAAGGAACAGCTGGATCTAAATGTACCGCCAAAGGAACAGCTGGATCTAAATGTACCGCCAAATGAACAGCTGGATCTAAATGTCCCGCCAAAGGAACAGCTGGATCTAAAT
Organism: Semisulcospira habei; assembly: GCA_036245525.1. Classification (NCBI taxonomy): domain Eukaryota; kingdom Metazoa; phylum Mollusca; class Gastropoda; family Semisulcospiridae; genus Semisulcospira; species Semisulcospira habei. The sequence continues at coordinate 43,443,256 of BTPG01000001.1, forward strand.
GTACCGCCAAAGGAACAGCTGGATCTAAATGTCCCGCCAAAGGAACAGCTGGATCTAAATGTACCGCCAAAGGAACAGCTGGATCTAAATGTCCCGCCAAAGGAACAGCTGGATCTAAATGTACCGCCAAAGGAACAGCTGGATGTTGTCTCGATCAGCAAATAAATCTGTGTCTCTTGCAGGCAATCAATCTTTCGGATTGTTTTCCAAGTTCCCACACTATTTTTAGTAGAGGATAAGGTGGACACACAATTTATTCCACCGCTGGTCAGTAACTAGCCAGAGTTACAGTACCCGGCAAAGAAAATAAAAATCTGTCTTCTGGCGATTTTAATGGGATTTATCCAACCATTTCCAACCATCTGTCTTCTGGCGATTTTAATGGGATTTATCCAACCATTTCCAACCATCTGTCTTCTGGCGATTTTAATGGGATTTATCCAACCATTTCCAACCATCTGTCTTCTGGCGATTTTAATGGGATTTATCCAACCATTTCCAACCATCTGTCTTCTGGCGATTTTAATGGGATTTATCCAACCATTTCCAACCATCTGTCTTCTGGCGATTTTAATGGGATTTATCCAACCATTTCCAACCATCTGTCTTCTGGCGATTTTAATGGGATTTATCCAACCATTTCACAGCCGGTTCATACCAATCTAAAGTAATGAAATCGTACCTTCGCTGAAGAAATCTGAAATCTCTTTTCCTTTGGTCGGGACAAACCCTGGAATTCATTTTGACGGGAACAGCCTGCGCACAAACAGCAATAATTACCATCCCAGTTGTCCCCCCTTCCTCACCCTGACCCCTCCCCTCTCGGGGAGCCCCCTCCTTGAATACACAGTGTTTCTCAACCCCCCCCCCCCCAACCCTACCCCATCATGAAAGCTTTCAACGAATGAGAAGAGAGAGGACCGCCTGAGAGCTGGAGTCAGTCCAACTGCATTAACTCTGCAAGAGGCATAGATTCTCATGAGCCCGTGCGAAGCACGAGAATCTATGCCTCTTGCTGGTAGGCTGACTTTCTGACTGATAGTTTTATCTCTTCAGACGGGGGAGGTGATCGGTGTTACGCCTGGGAGAGTCCGGTCCTCGGCTCAGGTGGGCTGGCGGATCGTATTGGCTGATTAGCATGCGGGTAACAGTTGCCCACACCTCGCCTGTAACGCTTGATTGGACGGCTACCTGCTTTGGCGGCCAGAACCTCCCTTCCTGCAAGGGACACAGAGCCTCATGACGCCCCTTGCATCTTCACGAGGGGTAACTGAACGCCATCCGTCCTTCTATTTCACAAAAACTGCAATAGACATACATTTTCATAAACACTGAAGGAGACATGTTCATGAGCCTCTGTAACCATGATCTTATGATGATCTGCGCTAAGAGTTATGAATACTTTTTATCCCCTGTCGACATTTTTCATCTGCAGCAGTCACAAATTGCGTTTTCATTTCTTTAGTCTTGCGGCATAGATGTGCATGAATCCCTGCGACAGCCATGTTACAACCTGAAAGAGCCGGCCGTACACAGTTTACGCTCCTGAATTCTTCGTTGAGTTTTGTTTCTCTCATCCAGATTCCGTCCCATGTATTTCTCGTCTTCAAAAACGGAGATGCTGTTCTATTAATTTTACTCCTCTTTCTAGAGCGAGGGTTGTGGCGTGTAATTGTACATGTACCCGAGGAAAAGCGGCAGCGAGCTGACGCTACCACGCGGCGCTCAATGCTGACTAGAGGTGTGAAACCTCGCTGACTCGTTCCAAGCCTCCGTCGCAGCAGAAACGAATCAACCTCCGTCGCAGTAATAACTAGCTATAAATCCTGCTTCCTTTCGGACTGGCAAGAGCCACAGATTTCATGAGCCACTGCGAAACGCAGAGGCGCATGAGAACCTGTGACTCTTGCAGATGAGAGGAGCTTAGGTGGTATACTTCTCGTACTCGTTTGTGGCGGGTTTAGAGCTGTCAGATAGGCTTTACTGCAAACGACGATGCCATGCGGTGTTAGAACCACGGCGATCTAAGATCATAGAACTCAGACGGCTTGCGGTCTCCCCGCCACGCGGCGCTGCATAGCTTGAGTTACAGCGTGTTTGTCATCGGCACTGATCACCGGATCACTCGCAATTACAACATCTATTCAGTGCTGCGCGGGGTGCAGCGTGTCAAGCAGTATATGCTCCAGCCAATACCGACGCGCCTTATTGAGTGCCGCTGTGATTATTCATGGGCGCAAGTCTGTGACTGAATTGTGATTTTGGCTGTTACAGGCTTGTTCATAGAAGTACTGTCATAATATATTATGGTTGACTGACTCTCTAGAACTGACACTGACCAGGCGATAAGGAAGGGAACGTCTTACTGCAGAGATAGTAAGCACAGTATTTGTCTGTGACGTGTTTGACATAGATCATTTTTATTTGCACTCGGGTCTGTGATTCTTGGACCTTACGGGTTATAACTGTGTGTTCTGTGAGTTTCAGTGGATATACCGACTGGTACAGGAACGTTCGTCAGTCACCCCGTGCTGATGCTGGTGTGACTGAACTTGATCTGTAAATCACCACCTAGGGATCAACGTTCGTCAGTCACCCCGTGCTGATGCTGGTGTGACTGAACTTGATCTGTAAATCACCACCTAGGGGTCAGTCTTTTGGCTGCCGGCACCGCTTTTTGTCGAGGTGATCCCTGCAAGGGTCGCCACAACCCAAAAACCCGCTACCGCAGACAGCCACGGCGTCAACCACCTTTCTGCGTTCGTTCGTTTGGTCCTATTTACAGTCCCGGCCTCTGGCACCGAAGTGATCGGGGACTAAACCTTTCTGCGTTCGTTCGTTCGGTCCTATTTACTGTCCCGGCCTCTGGCACCGAAGTGATCGGGGACTAAACCTTTCTGCGAGCGCAGTAGGCCTGTCAGTATATTGTTTGTTTTCTGTGACCCGTGTCTTCAATTAGTACCTCACTGTGACCTGGTCTGTGAGTTTGAGCCCTACGGCTTAGAGCATGGTGTGTTCTGATCTCGGAGTGTGGATGTTTACGGTGTAAAGGGTTAGGGTTAGGGTGTAAAGGGTTAGTGTAACAGTTAACCCATTTAAAACCACGGCCGCATTTCATACATGTTGGAGCTTCCACTTAACGACTGTGTCAAACTAATCTGGCACTACCAAGGAGTTATCATGGTCGCTCCATCTCCTGTTGGGGCGAAATGGGCTATAACGGCCGGTTTGCCTGTATGACGTGCCTGTATGACGTGCCTGTATGACGTGCCTGTATGAAGTGCATGAGACACTGTCAGCTTGGTCTGTCACATTGGCTTTCAGTCTTAATGTGTTAACTCATTCTGCCCGACGCACGCATTTCCCAAATTTTGGAGGCGTCATCTAATGATATGCACCAGTTGCAGGAGATGGATCGATCATGATAATTCAAGGGCTGTGCCAAATTAGCTTGGTGCCGACAGGCGCCAAGCTAATCTGGCACTACCCTTGAATTACCACGGTCGACCCGTCTCCTGCTGCAGTGCGTCAGGGCTGAAGGGGTTAAAGGCCGTATATATAGTAAACTTCCAATTATAACAAATCGCCAGGGAGCCCATTTTGTTCTTGTTACAATAAGCGGTCGTAACCTCAGAAAAGGTTTTCAGTCTTATATCCGACTTTTACGGTAATATCCGGCCTACTAAATACAGTTGACAGTGGGGTGCATCAGTCAGATATTCTCCTCCAGTTGTACTTGAGTCTCTGCCGATTGCATCTATATCTATGTTCAGTCGCGGTAGACCTTTCGCCCTGTGATGTATATCATAGCAATCATCTCAGTGGGATACTGCGATCATCGACACTGCGAGTGCGACGCTTTCACTGCGACACTCGCCCGAGTCTGGTGTTTGTGTGTCTTCTTCCTGTGGCCTTCAAAATCGGTTTTCACTTTTGTGTTAAGACATTTAGTGACAACAGTCGACGTCATAGTGCCAGATTTCAGCACTACGAAATAGGCACCATTATACGTCTTTTAGAAGTTTTTAACCCTTTAGGTGTCGGTAGCGATTTGGTGGAGGTGATTCCTGCAGGGTACAATGTCTTCGGTAATATGACCTACAGTCAAACTGTTCCTTGGTAGTCAATACAGACAACTACAGACTACCAATAGAGACGCAATCTCATGTCACATCAGTCAGTTAATTTGAAGGTTAATGCGTTAGGTTAACATCGTGCAAGAAAGAAACATTTTATAATGGTGACACTGATTGGTTTTAATGCTTATGAAATCAACAGCACCACAACTGGCGATGAATAGTTTTCCCTACAAGCTCATGTCTAGTATCCGTCCAGTGTTTGACAAGATGAAGTTTTCTAACGAGCGAAATCTCAACTGCAATTCAACACTACGATCGCCGTGGACTTGATTATGCGGGGTGGTCTCAATCCCCCGTGTGTATGTGCGCGAGGCGACAAGTCAGTTTGTTGCCCGTCACCTTCGTGTGACACTTGCGCTGCGACGTTTCACAGCTTTGGATTGGGTTATCGGCTAGCGCAGTCATAGGCTATCGCTTTTTATACCCCGCGGACTCGCTCCGTTTGAGAACGACACACAGATGTAAAAATTAAAGCCAATTTGAAGCGACTGAATCAGTTTTCACTACAGCAAGATGTATCGATTCTCATGAGCCCCTGCTTCTGCAAGGGCTTATGAGAATCTATGCCTTTTGCACTGGGCTGGAGGCGGTGCTTGTGAAATTGAGCGGGTATAAGCCAGCATGTAACGCAATCTGTTATCATTTTGATTAACGGAGCTGCCCGCGCGCTGGTGATTGTGTCGTGCGCTACAACGTCTCCGAGTCGTGAGGCAAGGGTGTTACAAGTGAGAGGTGTGTTGATAAGTGAATTGATACCACCGTGAACTTGATTGATAAGTGATTTGATAGCAGCAGAAGCTTGATTGATAAGTTTACAATCATTTGACTGGTATTCGGCGCACAGCTGACGAGAAAAATAACTGTGATTGCATTGGTATGTTAACGGTAAATGAACCGTGCAACGGCGATGTTAGGTTAGCTTGGCGGTTCATGGCCGAGTGGAAGTAGTCAGTGAAAACTACAACTACAAGTAGTCAAATCACAAGTAAATCGAAACGTAACTTCGAATTCGTAGACATAATAAAGATAAAGGAGAGTGCCATTGTAGGTATGGGGAGTGCCATTGTAGGTATGATAATTAATCAGGAAACTTAACCCCTTGACGGCCAGTTGACGCAGATTGTGTTTGTTGTGAGTTCAACACCAAAATGTTCTAGGAACATAGATTCAAAGTGCCGGTGTCAGCAAGAGGTATGGATCCTCATGAGCCCCCGCAACGGAATATGTACGCCTCTTTCAGTTGGGTTGTGTTTAGAGTTTCTCGGCAATGCGCGGCTGAACTAAACGGAAACTGGAACTGGTTTGATATTTCTCTTGTTCAAAACAGAGCATTAATTTCATACCAGTGCACATCATTATGATTAGAAAACGATCTGGTCATTTACTTCTACAGTTAACTCACTCAGCCCGGCGCACGTGTTTCCCACATTTTGGAGGCGTCATCTAACGACTATGCACCTGTTGCAGTAGATGGATCGACCATGATAATTCAAGAGTAGTGCCAGATTAGCTTGGCGCCGACAGGCGCCAAGGTAATTTGGCACTACCCTTGAATTATCATGGTCGTCCCATCTCCTGCTGTAGTGCGTCAGGGCTTTGGTGCCGCAGCGTTGCTTGGTTGTTTTTCTGTAATGCACAGCTGTCTAGTCAGTACTTTTATCATTCGTTTGGAACACAAATACAAAATAATCTGATTATGGCGTAAGCCGCTGGACATTGTGCGTGATCACACGCACATAACGTTTTAGCCCTAAGGCCCAAAATCACAGGCCGGTACATGTCAGTAATAATTTAACGTTGTCATTGCGATTTTGCTATTTCCGCGCGTGGGCTCGCGATGATCATTATAGTCTTTCAAGCTGTGGATGTCGGTCCTTGGGGCTGTTTTTACAGTTGTGTTACTGTTGTTTTGTTGAATCGCAAGTCGATTTTCTTTTTTTACAAGGTTGTGTTTTATTTTTCAGTTTCGCTGATTTGTGAATTTACGCTGGAACTTGCGTGCAAACGAGTTGTTGTTTTTCACCGAACGCCAACAAAAGAAGCAAACCAAAGTGAGATTTAAAACTACGTTAGACACTGCTAAAGTAGCTTGACATGAAACCTGCATGAACTCGATTTTTATTTTTAAAAGAAAAGGAACCAAAAACAAAACTGATGTGACAATCAGACGCCGGGGAGTTCCGCCGATACTGACCTGGAGACAGTTTGAGGTGTGTTCGTGTTAATCTGTAGGGCACGCTTCACGTGTTTAAATCTGACGTGATTTGACCTAACCACTGACATGCAGGTATCGGCTCTCCCAAGTGTTCTACCCGACAGGAAACTGTGAAAATGCTTTCATCGCACACATCGTCTGCTTCGTTATCTGTGATTGGATTATACGGGTGTGTTCCGGGTGGATTACCTGCATCGTGGGAAGAGTAGCGGTTGTAGCAGGTGACGTGGCGTGTTCCGGTGCTGACTCGTCCTCTATGTCTTCTACATTCTGTCACAGGTGAGTCGGGTGAGTCAGGTGAGGCAGGGAGCCGGGTCTAGTTTAATTCATTTAACCCCAAGGCGCATTTCCCGAATTTGGAGGTGTTACCTAACGATTGTACCATTTGCAAGAGATGGATCGACCGTCAGACGCCAAGCTAATCTGGCACTACCTTGAATTATCATGGTCGATCCGTCTCTTGCTGTAGATCGTCGGGGCTAAATGCATAAGCACGCAAAGAATGTGGATCGACCACGCTATTTTAAGGGTGACGTCGGAATAGCTTGGCGCCTACAGGCAGTGCCGTCTATCAGCCTACGGGCGCCAAGCTTATTCTGGCACCACCCTTGAACTATCATGGTCGATCTGTTTGCAAAAAGAATGTGACATAAAAAAAAAATTTGACGCCGGGATTTCGTCCTGACAGCCGCATGACGAGTAGACCCCGTCACGACTGAACAGTGGTCGCAGATTTTCCCCGTTGAGTGTCGGTAACGGTTTTATTCACGATGATTCCCACAGGAACCCTGACCCTGGCCCTACAGGAATCATCGCCGCGCGACAAAACTGAACCGCTACCGACACGCAAAGGGTTAACACAACTCTTGCATGCCACGAGCCACAGCCGTCCAGGGAACGTCAAGACCAAGTGACGTCAACAAGGGGCAGAGATCCTTATCAGCCCCCGCAGGGCTCACGAGGATCTATGCCTCTTGTGGTTGAATCGTGGTCACTCATTTCTCGGCAGTGGGGGGGGGGGGGGGGGGGGGGTAAGTTCTACCTCAGCTTCTCGTACACCACAAGCATAATTATTAATCAGAAGTGTCGGTGGAATTTAATTCATTGCAATTTGGGAGTATCTGTCTGTGTGCCGAAGTTGGATGTTTGTGGAGAAACGCGTCATATCACTGCAAATTATAGGAGCAAAAGCATTAACTCATTGAATACAAGCCATATACGGATACCACGCGATTCGCCGCGTATCGGTATACGGCACCTCTCCAATGAGTTGACATTTACTCGTTGTTTAATTTTTTTTTTTTTTTTTTTTCGTTTTCCACAATTAATCAGTAACGGGTCAAAAACTGTGTTTCTTTTGGTGCAAACAGTGGATTAAACGTCCTGACAAGCATACGATATCGCATGTTTGTCACAGCGTTTAATCCACTGTTTCCTTTAAATTAAAACAAGTGCAGTTCCGACATGCTTCTGATTTTCAAACAAAAGCCATTGATCTGTGTAATAATCTGTGTAGAACGATCGAAAAGACGTGAGCGATACTGTACAATCCAGTTTTCTTTTGATGTCTAGATTTTAAAATTCAAATATTCTATTTCTGTCTCCCCCATTACAGTAGGCTATAGGGGAAGTACATACCAACATTGTGTTATTGAAGCATATTATATTCCTGTTATAGTAATAAAATGGTACCGATATGCATGCACACATAATTGTTATGTTTAAAGGTGGAAACATAAACACGGTTCATACAGGCTGTAGCATTTTACAACTGCCAAATACATCAGTGCGCCGTCCCTGAAGAAAAACTTTTTTAAGACGAAAAAAGCGTGTGCGTGTGTGTGTGTGTGTGTGTGTGTGTGTGTGTGTGTGTGTGTGTGTGTGTGTGAGAGAGAGAGAGAGAGAGAGAGAGAGAGAGAGAGAGAGAAAGAGAGAGAGAAGGGGGATAGAGAGAGATATATATAGAGAGAGAGGGAGGGAGAGAGAGAGAGAAGGGGAGAGAGAGAGGAGGGGAGAGAGAGAGAGAGAGAGAGAGAGGAGGGGAGAGAGAGAAGGGGATAGAGAGAGAGAGAGAGAGAGAGAGAGAGAGAGAGAGAGAGAGAGAGAGAGAGAGAGAGAGAGACAAAGAGAGAGACAGAGAGAGAGAGAAGGGAGAGAGAGAGAGAGAGAGAGGGAGGGAGAGAGAGAGAGAGAAGGGGGAGAGAGAGAGAAGGGGAGAGAGAGAGAGAAGAGAGAGAGAAGAGAGAGAGAGGGGAGAGAGATTACCCCCCCCCCCCCCCCCCCCCCACTGTCAGTGTCTAACCATTTTGCCCCACAAACTATCGCAAAATGATCTCCGATTAATTCTTTCGTCTCTTCACAAGACGGACATGACAAGGGCCAGCAAGAGGCATAGATCCTCATGAGCCCCGCCAATGCCGCAGTAACTTAACGGCGAATGCGGGGGCTCATGAGGATCTTTGCCTCTTGCATTTGCTCTCGCTGCCAGTGTCCCCTCAGTTGAAGGGGTTAACTGTCTCAGCGATGACGTAGCCAAACAAACATCGGCTTGGGATCTGGCGTGGTTATCGCGTAATAAGCTAATTTACAAATTCACTCAAACACGAGCTGCGAGAGATCTGTCAGATTGACAAGCTAGGATTAAAACCGCCTCACGTTTTTTGGTGACACACGGTGTAACGGCACGCGCGCTCGTGCATACATACACACGCGTGTACACACACGCGTGTACACACACGCACACACACACACACACACACACACACACACACACACACACATGACATTGGATGGGTGGACGGATGGCTAGATGGATGGATGCATTCATTCATTCATTTATTCATTTTTACTGAAATAGTATACACGTGTGTGTTGTTCTTGTCGGACAGTTCAGTGTCAAGTGTTCCCGGCTTAGCTAAGTACCGCTACAGTCGCCTCACTAATCGGGCACTATGTTTAGATAACACAGTCGATTTCACACTGGTTGTCTCCTTCGAATCATTTTTGGTGGACCACTGTTGGTCGACTGGGGTTGCAAGTAATGTCAACTTTCCATTCAGTGAAACAGCGTGAAATTTGTCTTTCGCACAGGAGAGAATGTATAGCCCCAAAAATATATCTGCTAATCAAGCACCACCCTTTAGCTATCAGGGCGATTCACCCTCTGTGTGTCTGTAGTGAGTAGTGCTTAGCCGTCGATCCCAACGCCACGTGAGAGAATACATGCTGCAAACTATTCTAGCACTAACCTCAAACTGCCATGGCCTGTGTATTGTCTTAACTGCGTTAGCAGGCACCTAACCATTCTGGCACTAATCCTAAGCTATCATGGCAGCCTCCAGCTGTGGTGTATCAGGGCTGACAGGGTTAAATTCTAACCCCTTCGCTGCCAGGGCCATGATCTGGGTGCCTGACATTCTCGTCAGTTCAGTAACATAAACTCCCACCCCACCCGAGGAACATATGATTTACACAACCCAGGCCAGCAAGAGGCATAGATCCTCATGAGCCCCCGCGACAGCGGGGGCTCATGAGGATCTATGCCTCTTGCAGCTGGGTGTAGTTGACTAGGTCACAGCCGTGAAGGGGTTATCCAGAGCGCGATAAGATCCCACAGCGTACAGGTGTATGATACTGATGGTTATCGTGCACCTGTGTGTGCCGAGGGAGGAGGTAGTCAGGACCAAACGCTCGCAAGTCTTCAGCCGTTATATGCCTTCAGTTGTCGGTAGCGTTTTTGTCTTTGTCTCGATGATTCCTGCCGAAAACCGCTAAAAACCGCTGCCGACAGACAAAGGGTTTATGATACAGGCACTACACCGTAGCTTCTTCCATCGTCTGAGTTTTGTTATCAGTGACGTAACGGGGCCCCCATCAGAGAGGTTTGAGGTGAATTATGCCAGCAGATTTATCGGCTGTGTAGTGGCAGTCAGACGGTAAAAACATTGTTAATATTTCTAAAGGAATTCGTTAACGCTCACGCACAGCTGAATATCGGAACTACTTCAGTCAAGGCTACGTGTTTGATACTCTTGAAGCTTTTGTATTAAACAGCTCTGCATGATCACACGCAAACTATTCGTTCAAACAAAAATATCCAAAAATATTCTCGACAAACAAACACGCTATAGAAAGAAGTACAACCTAACCCCTATCATACTGAGGCCCAAAGATTCACATTTGTACACTGCCATATGCAAGCTACATTACAGTACTTACAGATAAGGATATAGACCAATGGCTTTAGTTCAAGGATGGTGCCGGAATAGCTTGGCGCCTAGAGGCGCCAAGCTATTCTGGCACTACCCTTGAACTATTTTAGTCAAACTTATTTGACACACTGGTGTATTCCGAATGATCAGGGTTAATATAAATATGCTTGTGTTGTACTTGGCCATTCTGAGCGTGCTCATTTCATTGCTGGGAATATCTCTGCATTGTACACGAATGGTCTCACTTTTTGTCTGGAGACTGTCTGGTTTGCTGGTCCGGCTGATCAACAATTGACTGATTTGAATTTGTTTGTCCAGAAACTCATGCCGGATAGAAACTGAGCATCTCTGACTAACGGCTAACAGCCAGAGGTGTGCATGTTTCTCACCAGGATTTATTTATTTATTTATTTATTTATTTATTTATTTTAACACACCCCGACAATAAATTATTGTAATACGATTTTCACTCATGAATCCTCCATTAAGTTCAGTTGTTCCGTCAGTATACAGAATCTTTGCTTCAGTCGTGTATGATTGAGTCTGCATGTTGGAACCCCTTCGCTGTCAAAGGTCACCAACTGCTGAAGGTCACCAACTGCTGAAGGTCACCAACTGCTGAAGGTCACCAACTGCTGAAGGTCACCAACTGCTGGTCTAAAACCACTACACACTGACATTCACGTGGGGGAAAAAAAACACAGATAAAACAGGGATTAAAAAAAAAGACACAAAGAACACTTGACTTATTTTCTCCGGCCACTTGACTTACTTTCTCCGGCCACTTGACTTACTTTCTCCGGCCACTTGACTTACTTTTTCCGGCCACTTGACTTACTTTCTCCGGCCACTCGACTTACTTTCTCCGGCCACTTGACTTACTTTCTCCGGCCACGACTTACTTTCTCCGGCCACTTGACTTACTTTCTCCGGCCACTTGACTTACTTTCTCCGGCCACTTGACTTACTTTCTCCGGCCACTTGACTTACTTTCTCCGGCCACTTGACTTACTTTCTCCGGCCACTTGACTTACTTTCTCCGGCCACTTGACTTACTTTCTCCGGCCACTGACAAAATAGCTGGGGTATTCTGCATTAAAAACACACACAACAAGAAGCATAAACCCTCTTACAGCCTATGGGGTTAAATCTGACAACCAGTGACTGATTCATAAACAGCACTCACCCCAGGTTCTCACTGACAAGGCCAACATTCTGGCGGAAGCAAAGGACACAAGAACAAATGACAATGGGCACCACAAATTGCAGCAATGTTTTATTATTTGTTATAAAGGGTGGGGTTAGGAGTAATCCTCGTACACATTCAAGACTTTTACAAAATCCTTTAGGGTCAGGTTTGTGTGCGTACGTGCGTGCGTGAGTGTACGTGCATTGGCGCGTGTTATCCCTCTTCACAAATTACTGTCACATGTCTACTTAGACCTACCTAGTATTTCGTTAATTCACCGCAAGCTAAACGCCCGACTACAAACCACAACGCACAAGAACAAAAATTATGACACGTCGGCTGGCTTCCTTACAATTAGAGAAAAACAAGCTTATAGAAAAACTTACTCAGGCGTGCTGTTCGCAGTCGAAATCTGACGCGGTGTAATAAAACAGCCTTTGACAGCAGAAGGCCCGTCGCTGAGCGATCACAGACAGGAGACCCCCCCCCCCCCCCATCCTCCTCTTCTCTCCCCTCACAAGTTATTTGCAAGAGATCATGATGAGGTAGATCCTCATCACACCCTGTAATACCCAGAGGCGTAGATTCTCATGAGTACTGCCAGGACAGTACTGCCAATGCACCAGGACAGCACTGTAAATGCACCAGGACAGTACTGCCAATGCACCAGGACAGTACTGCCAATGCACCAGGACAGTACTGCCAATGCACCAGGACAGTACTGCCAATGCACCAGGACAGTACTGCCAATGCAGGGACTCATGAGGATCTACGCCTCTTGGTAACAAAGAACTGCTCCAGCTGTCCCTAAAATTGAGAGTTATTCCGGGTGGTGTACGCACTGACAACAGGACAAGAAATAGGGCGTGGAATAAAGGGGTGGGGGTGGGTGGTGGTGGTGGTGGTGGTGGTGTGTGTGTGTGTGTAGGGACGGGGGGGGGGGGGTAGGGGGAGGGGGGGGGAGCGATGCGAGTAATGGTGGTCCCTGCGACATTTTCTGTGAGAAGTCCACTGTACTCGTTTTGCTGATGTACAACTGAAGCATATAGACCCTAACAGGCGTGTGTGAGAAGTCCACTGTACTCGTTTTGCTGATGTACAACTGAAGCATATAGACCCTAACAGGCGTGTGTGAGAAGTCCACTGTACTCGTTTTGCTGATGTACAACTGAAGCATATAGACCCTAACAGGCGTGTGTGAGAAGTCCACTGTACTCGTTTTGCTGATGTACAACTGAAGCATATAGACCCTAACAGGCGTGTGTACACTTTAGACTGGTCAGTTTTACCTGCACTTTATATTACTCTGACTGCCTGCTCACCTTCCTTGTTTAACCCACTCAGCCCTGACGCACTACAGCAGGAGATGGGTCGACCATGATAATTCCAGGGTAGTGCCAGATTAGCGTGGCGTCGACAGGCGCCAAGCTAATCTGGCACTACCCTGGAATTATCATGGTCGATCCATCGCCTGCAACAGATGCATAGTCGTTAGATGACGCCTCCAAAATTTGGGAAATATGGGCGTGGGGCTGAATGAGTTAATGAGACTACGGGCCTAAACTTTAATGGGACACACTGATTATTGTCCCATGAGTTCTTACAACACACTAAAAAAAAAAAAAAATTTAAAAAAAATTGTCAAATGAGCTTCTTACAGCTAAAAGATTTTTTTTTTCATTTTTGTGCGGCTTCTTTCGTAAATAAGTTCCCAAGGTTGATCAGGTTTCACGTTTGAGCTTTCACGGTCGATTTGCTTGCTGTATGATTAATATGCGAGCAGTCCGCAGTCCTTTTCGCATTTTATATTTTTATTCAAATGATTCTGTCCAGGTTGTGAACTATTTCGACACTAGCGGCAAGATAAGCTGGATAACTCAGGCGCTAGTACTTTGGACTCTCGTTCGAATGGACGCGGATTCAAACCTAGCTCTGGTCAAACTTTCTTCAGACTCCTTTCGGTGCTCCGTCTTTGATATCACCATCGTGGTGGCAAAAGGACATTGACCCTAAGCGCTTAACCCCTTCACTGACAGTGGACGGAGATGGTGTTTTTGGAATCATTGAAAATTCAACGCCGAAGATCGCCAGCCGTCAAAGAAACATGGATACAAAGAATTTTTTAGCAAGAGGTATAGATCCTCATGAGCCCCCGCAACTGCGGGGGCTCATGAGGATCTATGCCTCTTGCGCTCGGGTGGTGTTCAATCTTTCTCGCCATCGAACGTGTTAACATTTCGACCGTGGCAATGAAAAGTCTAAATATTCCTCCCAACTGCACGATAGATCGTCTTCTGTCACTGGTTGGCAGGGGGTCCCGGGTGAGGTGCGTTCCGGAGGCCGGTTTGGCTTTTTAAAATTGCCGTCTTTTTACTAGGAAGGGCGCGTTCCGCACGCCGGTTCTGCTTTTTATTTTTACCGTCTATTCAGTATGAAGAGCGCGACAGGGGGTAGGGGCAAAATGCAAAAACGAGAGAAACATAATGCAGCAATTTGTCCAAGAGTTTGAATGAATCGCCTGCATTATGCAAAGCGACAGAGAACGAGAGAGAACTATAAAAAAAATCAAAAAAAAATTCGTGGTGAAAGAACTTATAAATCAGATCCCAGTAACTGCAAGAGGCACAGCGTCTCATCAGTCCTCGCTTCGCGGTCAACGCTTCGCGGGAACTGATGACAATCTATGTCTCTTGCTTAGCGGTTAAAATAAAAAATTTAAAAAAAACGCCTTCATTGATGAAACCCCATTTTTCTTGTTGGCAGAGGCCCGCTTCAGGTACACCCTCACAGTGAGGACGTTTTATGGTTTAAGTGTACGACTGATGGAATAAAAAGTTTTAATAGCCTGCTTGTGCGGAAAATTAAATGCTGCAGAAAATTCAATGCTTGCCTTGTTGGCCTTTTGTTATGGCAAAATGCTCTCAGATATTGGTTCCTAGCAGATTCATGAAATTGAGGTTAGTGGAAATTATTTAACACTTTTAATTTTAATTTGAAGTAAGAGTTTTTGTACGACTTGTACAATTTTAAGGGATGTGAATACGTTTTGAAAAAGAAAGGTTCTTCGCAGATTTGTGTGTGTGTGTGTGTGTGGGGGGGGGGGGGGTAGGGGGATGGGCTATTCACCTGGTGGTGCTCTACATGGGGTCCCCGCTGACAAAAGCTTTAGATTAGACGATCTTGAACCTAAATATCCTCCGGGCAGCATCTTTCATTACACTCAGAAATTAATTTCGGCGCAAAATCTGCTGTTTAATCTGAATATAAATTTCTGCACTGCATAACAATGCCGTTTTCTTGGACTGTCTTTGTTTGGTACTTGTTTGTTTGTTTGTTTGCTTGCTTGCTTGTTTGTTTGTTTGTTGTTCAGGGATTTGTAGCAGAGAGACAGAATCTTGTATTGGATGCGTTGGGGGATGGGAAGCCAGTGAAGGAGTTTGAGCACATCCCCCGCACCAAACTCAGCACTTTTGGCCCCCGCTCACTTCTCAGTATACGGTCCATCCACCTGGAACACTCCGGCTCCCACTCTCTCTCCGTCAGAAACACTCTCTCTCCTCCTTCCAGTCCGCCCTCAAAACTCACCTCTTTCAACAGTTCTAGCACTATATTACCACACTCCCAACCCTAAGAAGACTGTCGTAATGTATTTCACTATTTGTGGTACGTGAGTCATTGTCTAAAGCGTGCGCATGCGTGCGCGAGTTGTGAGTGCGCGCTTAGAGTTATAATTATTATAAGATACGCGCATTATAAATACCGTAATTATTATTTGTGTGTTTGTTTGTTTGTTGGTTTGTTGGTTTAATATACATTTCAGTTCTCGCTGTGTCTCTGTCTGTCGGCTCTGTCTGTCTCTGTCTGTCTGTCTGTCTGTCTGTCTGTCTGTCTGTCTGTCTGTCTGTCTCTCTCTCTCTCTCTCTCTCTCTCTCTCTCTCTCTCTCTCTCTCTCTCTCTCTCTCTCTCTCTCTCTCTCTCTCTCTCTCTCTCTCTCTCTCCGCTAATTGGGGTATTTGTACCCGTCGCCTAAGTATCCGTAATTGGCAGTTTGCACCGCGACAGAGAACAATCCATCTGTACAGACGGCGTGATGTCGGCGTGAATGGAGGCTGAGTGTTACGTCTTGTCTCTCGGGCATAGCCACGGAGTTTAAATACTTGTAGCCTCTATACTCTTTTCTTAGACATAGCGGGACACAGTTCAGCCATAATAGTTCAAGCCGGGTAGTGCCAGATTAGCTTTGGTGAATTACTGAGTCAGATAAAAACCCATCCATCCATCCATTCATCCACCCAACCATCCATCCACCAAAACTGGATTTCAAACAAGAGGGATAATGCCATAGCCCTCTGTGGAATGCTTGCTGCGCTGTTCAGGCCTATCTCTCCGAAATGCGACGAACAATCAGGAGCCAGAAATGATGATCTGCCCCTTGAGAGCTCTTCTGTCTCGAGAGTCTCCTTTCTTCCGTCTGCAAGTGGCACAGGTTCTCATACGGCCCTGGCTGCCGATAGCATAGAGCGTATATAAATATATACGCTCTATGGCCGATAGCGAGGCTTCCTTTGACAGGAACGACTGCCAACAACGAACGGGTACCAGATGCACAGACAACACTCCCAACATCTCCAAGATGCATAGATCCTCATCAGCCCTCCCTCCGGGCCCTAACCATAACCCCGAGTACGGGCTCTAACCCTAACCCTCTGGGCCCGTGAGGATCTATGCCTGTTGGAGATGTTGGGAGTGTTGTCAATGCTTCTGGTGCACACTGGTTACCCGCTGTGGTTCGCTTTCGTTCGTTGTTGGAGTCGCTCGGCGGGCACGTAACCTTACTAATATCTGCAAAGAGTTCCGAATTCCGCCGCTCGCTAGTCACAGTACAGTTTTCTTTCTTTGCCACTCTATTTGCAACGGGTTGAATAGAAAAGAATACACCCGTTATCTCCCTATGTCCGGTGCGCCTGGAGGTAACCAGTGTGAACACAAAATTATTTACGACACTTTTACACGTATGTCTTGAAATGTTAACACGTCGACGTCCAGGTTTGTGCATGATGGGTTTTATATTATATATTTTTAAACAGTAGCGCTGGTGGATTTATTGCCGCTATTTACGTCTACGTCTGCGGCACATAAGGAGGTCGACTTCCGCTTTTCGCCCTTTGTAATGTAGCAACCGCGGCGAGAAAATGTCAGAGTGTTGAGCGATGGGGCAGCTGACGGACACTGGGTGTGATCGCGAGCTGCTGACGTGAGGACAAGTGTGGAGAACATGGGTAAATAATGAAATAACCAGTGGCATAAACACTTCGGATTTCCTTGTAGGCGCTTTTTCTCAATTTTTGGGCGAATCGACTCAAAGCGCCACGAACTGAAACCCAACACGCACACTCACGTAACAGACACGGATTTACGCCATTTAAGACAAACACAGTACAAGACAGACGAAGGGCCAGTTCAGCTACTGAAGTTACAGGGATTTTTGATCGCTTGTATTTGAAATTTGTAAAGTGGCCTTAAACCGGTACCAAAGTGTGTGTGTGTGTGTGTGTGTGGGGGGGGGGGGGGGGTATACTGACGAGCAAAACAAGTACGACATCATCGGAGTCTCCGGAAACGATCGAAGGCGTTTCCGGTGACTCCGGCCGAGGACGTCGCACTTCTCATTCTGATGTCAAATTTCTTTTGCTTCGGAATCGTCAGAAATCGCCAGTTTCCGATGGTAATAATAAAGTTGACAGTGATGTTTAACCCTTGACTTCTACTGGTGATACCGACCGCACGGCTGGGGAAAAAAAAAACCTGAATCAGTCGTAACTACTCGGCGTCTTGTCCACCGAACGGTAGCGTCAGTAGCAGTCGAGGGGTTAACGCGGCATACAGAAAGCAGGTAAGTACTGCAGATTCAACTGTAGAATAAATTTCATATCGTTCGGCCGAACTATTCCTCAAGGGGAGAACCATCCCGGCGTTGTGCCGTCCCTCTCAGCGAGTCCGTCCAGCCGTCACTGACGTGACCGACGTGAAACCAATGGGACGTGGAGAAGTATGGGGCGCCGGTGACACCACTCGAGGACTGACAACTTTGCCGGCGGGGAAGTTTTTGTCCTCACAAACATTTTCAGTCGCCGGATGCTGGTACGCAATGTGTTGGCAAGATGTTTCACAGCAAGGTACATGACAGTGTGAACCCGGCCTGCCGATCTGAGGCAGAAGACACCGGCATAGATTCTCATGAGCCGCGACAGCATGATCTTTGGCAACAAGACTCATAGATGTTCATGTGCCCTACAGGTAGCAAGAGCTCTAGATTCTCATGAGCCCCTGCATTCGCAGACTTCTTGAATTGTTTGTAGAGAGACTCCTGTCTGTATAGGTGTACAATTAGGACCTCAAAGCTAACAAACCTCTTGTGGAGCAACTCAGCTTGTCTGTGATTTTGGACCTTCGGGGACGAACCACGTTCAGGTGGAAAGAATCATATAATTGTGTACTGCTCTGTGACTTTGGACTTTTGGATCTTGGCCGCAATGTCCAAAATCACAGACCAACCCACATTGATATTGAGGCGTGTGTGAATGTGGTTTACACTAACGCAGAACGGCGCAGCATTGCTAGATAATATTATGCCAAACAAGCCTCCTAAGTTCTCCAGAGTAAATCACAAAGAGTAGGGTTGCGTTCATCCAGTATCACTAGGCAGGCATTGTCATGGAACC
This sequence comes from Semisulcospira habei, assembly GCA_036245525.1. Lineage (NCBI taxonomy): Eukaryota > Metazoa > Mollusca > Gastropoda > Semisulcospiridae > Semisulcospira > Semisulcospira habei. The sequence goes on from BTPG01000001.1 coordinate 43,461,732, forward strand.
CCCAGGGAAAGAGGAAAAGAGGTAGGCCGAGAAACTCCTGGCGTCGAGACCTCCAAGCAGACATCAAGAGACTGGGAACCACCTGGAGTAGAATCGAAGGAGAAGCACAGGACAGGAGTTGCTGGAGGTCTCTCGTCGACGGCCTATACCCGGGTAGGGGTGACAGGCGTAAGTAAGTAAGTAAGGGTTGCGTTCAGTTATCATCAAGCATTAATTTCAAATTTGCTTAAAACAACGTCGGATATAACAATGCTTTTTGTTCTGCACTCTCGCCACACTTTCACTGTGCAATATATTTCACTTATAGCAAACTTTGCATATATAACACAAACATAAGTTTGGGTCCCGATGCATTTTGGTATATACCAAGTGTACTCTAGGTGTACTCTAGGTGTGTCCATGTGTACTCTAGATTAGTCCATCCAACCTGCACTCTTAACCCGTTGGATGCTACTGACGATACCGCTCAGCAGGGAAGACCGGTAACTGCACGACTTTCCCCCCGAACGGTACCATCAGGAGCATTGATGGGCTAACCCCTTCGCTGACACTGATCAAATTTCGCACTGACTGACCTTTGCCTGAAAAACACACATTAACTGGGACGAAAAATAGGCACAATTAAACAACACATTAACTGGGACGGAAAATAGGCACAATTAAACAACACATTAACTGGGGTGGAAAATAGGTATAATTAAACAACACATTAACTGGGACGGAAAATAGGCATAATTAAACAACACATTAACTGGGACGGAAAATAGGCATAATTAAACAACACATTAACTGGGACGGAAAATAGGCACAATTAAACAACACATTAACTGGGACGGAAAATAGGCACAATTAAACAACAATTAAACTGGGACGGATTTTGGCATAATTAAACAACACAGGACTAGCAAGAGACATAAATTCTCATGAGCTCTCGCTGTCGCGGGGGCTCATGAGGATTTATGTCTCTTGCTGATGGACAGAAATTTGGCCCCGGCGGTTAAGGAGTTCATGTTTGGATAATTCTCATTAGCTCATAGTTTTCGTGATAACCTCCCACCCAAAGTGTTCTGTCCTGCAAAGGTAGGAGGCAGTACAATGAGAATCTATCTTTGCACCACTGAGGATGACAGTCGTTTGCCTTCAACATCACACTGCGGCCCAGTTGTTCTCTGACGTTTCTTGTGTTCGGCGTTGCTATAAGCAAAATCTACTTTATTTAGTCAACCAAACGAAGAAAGAACCACGCTTAGAAAAGAGAGTTTGAAATACAGTTTATTATTGTTAGCACATGTATTAACACAATAATATTAGTTTATCTCTATTTGTCAGACTAACTCTGATGTCTTCTACTCTTATTGTTGTCTGCTTGTTGGACTTGCCCAGTTTGATCAGAATCAGATGTAGAAACAATTCAGCAGCGAACGCCACCCAGATGCAAAAGGCATAGATCCTCATGAGCCCTCGTAATTGCGGGGGCTCATGATCTATACCCCTTGCTCACGGCCATATTTAAAGCTGTGTTCTTCGGGCAGACAGAAAAGGGTAGTTCAGTCGGTCCACGCTTGAGACCTGTGCGCGCAGGTTGAACCAATCATGAACAGAAACAGGATAAACCCTCCCTCGCGTCCTTCGTCTGAGGAAAGCCAGTCACAGAGAAGGAAGGCAACCGAGTCGATCCAGCCTAGCAAGAGCCACAGAGTGTCATGACAAGCAAACAACCAGCCCCCCATAGCGACCTACATGTGTGCCGCTAGTCTGTGAGTTTGGACCTTACGGCCCAGCACAAGTCCATGTACGAAAGGCAATAATCATTCCTGAGAAGGCAACGACAGATAAGTCATTTATGTCAAAAGCAAGATTTGGGTTGTAACACTGACAATGAAAATATCGCTTTAACCCATCCAGGCCTGACGCTCTACAGCAGATGGGCCGACCATGATGATTCAAGGGTAGTGCCAATTTAGCTTGGAGCCTGTCGGTGAAGTGCATACACGTCATTGGTTTGTCAAAAGTCACTTGTCATGACGTATTTTTATGTTTTTACGTAATTTTATATTTCAACGTGATATGAGTTTTGCTTTCGCTTCAAGACTTGCGAAAATGGTGACAAAACTAGAATTTCACGGTACAATTTCAGTCTTGCTATAATTTGTGTGAAATCAGGTTGACTAAGTACACCTGCATGCTCTTCTGAAAGCGCGTCGATGTGTGTGTATGCGTGTGCGTGTGCGTGCGTGCGTGCGTGCGTGCATGCGCGCGCTGCAATCCTCAAGAGGCACTTGAGGATTTATGCCTCTTGGAGATGCGCGCATATGTGTCATTGGTTTGTCAAACGTCATTTGTCGTGACGTATTTTAAGTCCCTTCTATTTATAGAAAGGACTTTTTAGGACGTGTCGCGGTGGGACGAATTTAACAGCATGTCCATGATGTCAAAGGCGGGCAAGCCAAAACCTCTAACAATTGAAGTAACAAGATACAAATTACGTCATGTCTAGTTACGCTAACCTCGCTGCTGAACGCACATTTGGCGCGAAGCGCCGTATGTGCGTATGTATGTGCGTATGTATGTATGTATGTATGTACGTATGTGTGTGCATATGTATGTAAACAAGAGAATCTCCGATATTTCTAAACACACAAGCTTGAAACTTGGCGAAATACTTTTTTAAGTGGGTTGCTAAGAGAGACTCCGAGCATATTGTAATTGAATGTCTCATTAAAGACAAACAACCGTTTATAGGAAGTCGGTTGACCCAGATTAGAGTCCGTAATTTTTGTCATATTTACCTGAACTTTTGCATATAGCTAGTTTGGAGAAAGACATTGCATGAGTTTGTTAGCCAGCTTTGTATCCTTTCAACTTCTTTAGTAAAAATTAATTCTTTTCAGAAAATAATTAAAACAGTAAAAAAAATTATATTCTAGAGAAAGTCAGTCTCGCTGACGTAAAAGAAGCAACTCTGTCACCACGCAGACATTGATACTCTAAATATGACGTAACTCTCTCTCTCTCTCTCTCTCTCTCTCTCTCTCTCTCTCTCTCTCTCTCTCTCACACACACACACACACACACACACACACACATATGCGCGCATTTCCAAGAAGCATAGACCCTCATGTGCCCGGATGGCGCATGAACATCTATGCGGCCTCTTGAGGATGTTTGGAGCGCGCGCTAATCTACGTCAACCGACTTCCTATATAAACGGTTGTTTATGTCTTGAATGAGACATTCAATTACAATATGCTCGGAGGCTCTCTTAGCCACCCACTTAAGAAAGTATTTCGCCAAGTTTCAAGCTTGTGTGTACAGAAATATCGCAGATTCTTTTGTTTACATACATACGCGCACATATGCATACATACGCACATACATACGCACACCCATATGCATACATACGCACATACATACGCACATACATACGCACACCCATGTATACATACGCACATACATACGCACATCCATGCATACATACGCACATACATACGCACATACATACGCACACCCCTGCCATACCATACGCACATACATACGCACATACATACGCACACCCATGCATACATACGCACATACATACGCACATACGGCGCTTTGTGCCAAATGTACGTTGTTCAGCAGCGAGGTTAGCGTAACTAGACATGTAATTTTTATCTTGTTACCTTAATTGTTATAGGTTTAGCCTGCCCGCCTTTGACATCATGGACATGCTATTAAATTCGCCCCACTGTGACCCGTCCTAAAAGGTCCCTTCTATAAATAGAAGGGTCTAAAAAAATGGACTTAATGACTTTTACCTTCAGAGAAATGTGTGCCGGCAGGGGTGGAATTTGGAAGTGAATGGCTCTGGAGTCTTAAGGTCTAACATCACAGACCAACACACCAGTTCTGATGAGTTCCGCAAGCGCCGCAGGTGCTCTCATTAGAATGTAATACGCCTTATCAGTGCTGTGGGAGATTCGCCCATACCCAGCTTACTAGTACTTCCTCACAGGCCCGGCAGGTGGCGTCCGGATGGACTCCTGGGCCGAAGCGCAGTGTGATTTTCTGTCTTCACCCGGCGGCTGCAAGGTTTTATTTCAAAATCACAAACTATAAAACGCATATATAATCCATTGGCAGCAGTTGATGAAATGATAAGACTTCAGGATATAGTCATCAGCAAAAGAAATGCGACATCGTCAGAATCATTGGAAACACTTCAATGCTTCCACTTCAAAGTTTCCACTTCAATGTTTCCACTTCAAAGTTTCCGATGATTCCCGCGACGATGACGTAATTCGTTTGCTCATCACTGTACGTGACGTCACTATACATGTATTCTGAAATCTTAACTCATTTACGGCGCCTGAATAGCTGCGGAAGTGTCGTTCCGCAGCTATTCATGCGGGGCTCTTGAATGAGTTAAATTACCCGTAAGTGGATAATAATTTTTATTTCTTTTCGTCTGCCGAGAGACTGTCTCAAAAAAAAAGTAAAATTGTCATAAGCCCCGGCGTGGACAGATGTAAGGTCTCATGATAATCTATGGCTCGTGCAGTAAGCGGGGAGGTTAGCAAGGACCCCTCTATCTACAGTTCACACCTGGTATCGGTCTGCGAGGAACCGTTGGGCCATAAGCACTGTGACGTAACGCGGCCCGTACCGCTACCCTCATTATGATAACAAGCTGCCGTTGGCATCATGAGAACCACATGGGCAACACGCGGCTCGGCATTTGCTCTGACACTCTCAGGTGATGGCGGTGGTGGTGGTGGTGGGGTGTGTGGGGTCAGGCTGGAGGGAGTGGGGGGGGGGGGGAGGTAGCGATGTTGCCATTTGTGTGTGTGTGTGTGTGTGTGTGTGTGTGTGTGTGTGTGTGTGTGTGTGTGTGTGTGTGTGTGTGTGTGTGTGTGTGTGTGTGTGTGTGTGTGTGTTTCTGCGGTTGCCGTATGTACAGAATAGGCAACTATTGGCCAAAAGTAGTTTGAAGCAAAAAAGAAACATAACTATGCATACAACTGTCACCTTTACGAAACGTCTTTCTCAGTACCCGAAAGGTCATCGGGCCGACGGCGGCCGCCGTTACGGTGGCCGTGGTCGGCCCGATGGCCTTTTGGGCACTGGATTGCGCACGGCCGGGGTTGCCCCTCCTTCCCTGCATTCACTGAATTTTCACCAAGGGTCAGATGCATGATTGAGCTTAAATTCTGCACATGCCAGCAAGGTATGCTTAGTGGCTGGCGCAGGACTAAAGCTCTCACCCGTGTACCTGGCTCCAGGACCTCTACAACGCGGAGACAGATAGAACTGAAGCAAACAAATAAACTGATCCCGATAGTTTTCTTTTCCAGGTAGCCTCCTTCTATGCCCTGACTCTCTACATAATTTATAATAATTACGGTATTTATAATGCGCTTATCTTATAATAATTATAACTCTAAGCGCGCACTCACAACTCGCACACGCATGCGCACGCTTTAGACAATGACTCACGTACCACAAATAGTGAAAATACATTACGACGGTCAGCTTGGGGTGGGGAGTGTGGTGATGTAGTGCTAGAACTGTTGAAAGAGGTGAGTTTTGAGCGCGGACTGGAAGGAGGAGAGAGAGAGTGTTTCTGACGGAGAGAGAGTGGGAGGGTGTTCCAGGTGGTTGGACCGTATACTGAGAAGGAGCGGGGGCCGAAAGTGCTGAGTTTGGTACGGGGGATGAGGAGGCGGAGAGGGTCGGAGGCGGAGCGGAGGGAGCGGGAAGGAGTGTAGGGGTGAAGTAAGTTGGAGAGATAGGTATGAGCGTAGTTGTTCAGGGATTTGTAGCAAAGAGACAGAATCTTGTATTGGATGCGTTGGGGGATGGGGAGCCAGTGAAGGACTGAGCTTGAGCAGGGGAGTGATGTGGTCGGATTTTTTCTTTCTGAGGACGAGGCGGGCAGCATTGTTCTGGACGCGCTGGAGAGTGAGAGTGGTGGAGTGAGGAAGGCCGGAAAGGAGAGAGTTGCAGTAGTCGATGCGAGATAAGATGAGAGAGACAGCGAGTTTGGTGGCAGCTTCGGTAGTGAGGTATTTTCTGATCTGACTGATGCGTCGGAGGTGGAAATAACATGCCTGGGCCGTGGCGGAGACGAAGCTGGTCATGGAAAGAGAGGAATCGAGGATAACGTCAAGGTTCTTGACCGAATCAGAGAGGGAGATGGGGGTGCTGTCGAGTTGAAGGTGGAGAGAGGGAGGGAGCTGGGAAAGTTTCTGGCGAGTGTCTATCAGCATGGCTTCCGTTTTGTCGTCGTTCAGCTTGAGCTTGTTTGCTGTCATCCAGTTTTTCACGTCTTCATAGCAGTCAGCCGTGCGAGTCAGTAGTGTCTGAGTGTTGTCGAGTTTGTCTTTGTCTAGTAGTTGTGAGTCGTCAGCGTAGAGGTGGTGGTGTATGTGGTGAGACTGGATGATGTTGGACAGGGGAGAGGTGTAGAGTGTGAAAAGGACCGGGCCCATTACGGACGGACGGAACAACGTTTTGGGGTCAAATATTAAAGATATTGTGATGTCAGTGTTTGAAAAAGACTTGCTTCGGTGATTTCTGTCGTGCGACACGTCTGTCAGTGTGTTTGTAGTGTTTTTTGTTTTTGTTTTTGTTTTTTGTTTTTTACTGAAATTTAGTGACTGTAACAAGAAAACAACACTCTGTACTGCAGTTGAAAGCACTTTGGCGTTTAATGACTTGTAACTGAGCTACCTACACACCTGTTGGCAACAGCTATCACATTATGGACGAAAGCTGCAGACGTGCATTAAGCCACAATAACACTAGGATATAAAACCTCTACCGTCAGGGCATTATTGCAAGTTAGCGTGTTCAGCTGTCTTATAGGAGACAGTCCGTACACGCGAGCACGCAGTAGTCGGGCCGTAGTCAGCCGCACGGCCCTCGCACAACTATGTTACGGGCGAACAGCGGTCGACGTCGACTCGAACGTCTGTAGCTTGCTGGGTTTTGCGTACCCGCTGGTTAGAATTTTATTGCCAGATTGAGATCTAATGTTCCGTCGCACCCTTGAGAAAAATATAAGCCCAGCTGCAAGAGGCACAGATCCTCATCAGCCTCCGCAGAATGCGGAGGCTCATGAGGATCTATGCCTCTTGCGAGAGGTCTCATTTACAGCTGTTTTCCCTCGGGTCAGACTAAGATGTCACCGCGGGATCTAATATCGTGATAGATACTCGGTTTGCAACGCGATATAACACAATGCGACAACAAGCGATATAACACGATACAACAGGCGGAGATCCCCGAAGATTTACGGAATTTCGGCCGTGCCATGGTATACGGAGGATTATATAACACGGTGAATGCGAGCGGCAGCTTGCGGAGATTTGGTAATGATCCCAAACGGAAGGCGAGTTGACGGTGAGTCATTCCTTGTGTACTCAATACCGGGTGCCAGGGCTGATCCACACTGGTTATCTCACTTCATTCGGCCGGCGGCGCTTATCAGCGCAGTGTGGAGACAACCAGCGTTGTCGGGGCTGTTCTGGTACATTTTCTATGCGGGGACAAAGTTAGTCAGTAGGGACCATCACGCCACTAGCAATGGGTCCTAAGGCAGGTGTTGTGCGCTTACCGGCCGCTGTGTCTCAGTGTTGGCAGATATTTAGATCTGATCGGACGGGAAATAAGATTTGATACATTTGAGACGTGTCGCAAAGGGATACGCGGCTGAAGTCCGCGTATCCGTATGCGGCACGTCTGGAATGACTTAAATAAGAACCTTACATGATAAACCATGCCATTTGTGTTCGTGTACATCCAAATGACTTCTTACTGCCTGAACTGGCCAAATTTGACTATGTAATATGACCTATAGTCCTGAGTGCTCTTACAGTGCTCCTAAGAAAAAAAAACGAAATCCGCAATGTCTTTGCACTTTGCTTTCCGTTGACCAATGTCGATATAATAATCTCCATAAATCTTACACATGCCTGTCACACAGCTTAGCCAGACGTTTTTCTTGTCTTTTACAGACTTTGGCAGTGGCGGCACCACGAGACAGACAGGCCGGTAACAAAACAAAAAAACACACAACAACAACAAAACAAACAAACAAAAAAAATGAGAGAAGAATACGAGTGTTTTTGGAGCGCTCTGACGGTCACTAGTTGCTGGTGTGTTTCGTGCCCTGTAGCTTAGAATCGCTTGGGCAAAAAATACATCTACATGCAAAACTTTAAACAAAACTTCGGCAAAACTTTTTTTCTGCAAGAGACATAGATTCTCATGAGTCCATGCAAGGCACGGGCTCATGAGAATCTATGCCGCTTGTTGGTACGTATTGACAAATCTCCGTACTCCTGACAAGTAGAACTTGAATTCACTAGATCTTGCGCCAAAAGTTCTTCGGTCTTCTGTTCGTGCCATTTTGCGGTGCTTAGACGGATCTTGGTCTGTTTGTTCCATTTTCGCCCCCAGTGTGCACTCTGTCTTCCGTCTTTCAGCCGCAAACATGATGGATGAGGTCTACGTTTCTGCTCATCCTCTGTTTTTCTTTTCCCCCAGTCCATCATTTTAACACGCACGCGCACATCTAGCTAAGCCACACTGGCGAGCTATCGAGAACTGAGCAAGAAGGATACATACATGTAAAGACGTGAAGTTATTTCACAGAAAAGTATTAAAACCCTTTCATCCTGATACACCCATTGCCTTATACATCCATTGCCTGATACATCCATTGCCTGATACATCAATTGCCTGATACACCCATTGCCTTATACATCCATTGCCTGATACACCCATTGCCTTATACATCCTTTGCCTGATACACCCATTGCCTTATACATCCATTGCCTGATACACCCATTGCCTGATACACCCATTGCCTTATACATCCATTGCCTTATACATCCATTGCCTGATACACCCATTGCCTTATACATCCATTGCCTGATACACCCATTGCCTTATACATCCATTGCCTGATACACCCATTGCCTTACACATCCATTGCCTGATACATCCATTGCCTGATACACCCATTGCCTTATACATCCATTGCCTGATACACCCATTGCCTTATACATCCATTGCCTGATACACCCATTGCCTGATACACACATTGCCTGATACACCCACTGCCTGATACACCCATTGCCTGATACATCCATTGCCTGATACACCCATTGCCTGATACATCCATTGCCTGATACACCCATTGCCTGATACATCCATTGCTTGAAATGATAAATTTGACCATGACAGTTCAAGGGTGGTGCTGAATAGCTTGGCGCCTCAGGCGCCGCCGGAGCTATTCTGGCACCACCCGTTGAACTAAAACACTAGATCTTTCTCCAGATCTGTAATGTAGCCTTCGTATGACAATTTTAACAATCTGCCTCAGGATGTAATGGGTTAATGATGAAAGCATCATAATTCAAGGGTAGTGCCAGAGGAGCGCCTTCAGGCGCCAAGCTCATCTGGCACCACCCTTGAATTATCAAAGCGCTGTTGACACTGATAATTCGGACAAGTCTATTGTGCAGCATTCATCTCACGGCAATATGACAGTCATCTCACAGCAATATAATAATAATAATAATAATAATAATAATAATAATAATAATAATAATAATAATAATAATAATAATAAAGGTAATTTGTATAGCGTCTAATCACCAAGGTGCTCTAGGCGCTTTACAATCGCAGTAATGAAACACAAAGCAAAATACAAAAAAACAAACACATACAACAACAAACATAAATTGATTTACAAAGAGCAGACAACTCTCTCTCTCTCTCTCTCTCTCTCTCTCTCTCTCTCTCTCTCTCTCTCTCTCTCTCTCTCTCTCTCTCTCTCTCTCACACACACACACACACACACACACACACACACACACACACACACACACATGATGAGCCGGCAGACAAAATGGTCTTTACTTATATGCAACAGAGAAAAGGTGTGTTTTAAGCTTGGATTTGAAAATGAAAAGAGATGATGAGCGACGCACATCAGCTGGGAGTGCGTTCCATGTAATGTGACCAAAATACGAAAATGCACGATGACCTTGAGTGACCTTATTACGTCTAGGGATACGGAAAACACAAGTGTCTGAAGCAGAGCTTAGTAAGCGGGACGGTGTATACAACTGGACAAGATCAGATAAGTAAGGAGGGGCAGAACCAGGAAATGATGTTGAAACAAATAACACAGACTTTATACTGAATTCTGTATAAAACTGGCAGCCAGTGCAAATCAGCTAGTAGAGGCATAATGTGTTCACGTTTCGATACACGGTATTATTATTATTATTATTATTATTATTATATGAAAAATCAGACGTGCAGCACAGTTCATGACTCTCTGGATTGTGTCAAGAAGATTTTGCGGAACACCGGACAAAAATGAATTGCAATAGTCTATTCGGGACAGCACAAGGGAGGTAGCAAGTATTTGGGTAACTTCAACAGTCAGCAGATGTCGAACAGTGCTGATCCTTCTGAGTTCAATGAAGGCAATCTGGCAGACTTTTTTTTTCACTTGTTCCTTCATTGTCAGCCTCTTGTCAAAAATGACACCCAAGTTACGGGCCGAGCTAGAAAAGGAAATGGCGCTCTCGCCCACCATCATTGACTCAGGAAGATCAGCACTGCATGTAGAGGAGCATGTTATTCGGAGGGACTCAGTTTTGTCATTGTTCAGCTGGAGCTTGTTCTGTGTGGTGCACTTCTGAACATCACAAATACAAGCCTCCATAGACTGCACCATCCGATCAACATGTTCGCGAAGGGAGTGTTTGTACAATTCTGTATCATCTGCATATAAATGATAAGAAACAAAGTGACGCTCGATGACATGCGACAGGGGCTGTGTATACAAAGTAAAAAGAACAGGCCCCAAGACCGACCCTTGTGGAACGCCACAAAGTAGCTCAACAGGGTGGGACTCAAATCCTGCCACTGAAACCATCTGCACAGAAATTCTCAAGAAAGAAACACGCTTAGAAAAGACAAGTACAGCACAGATTATTTCATTTTCTGGTGAACATTTTCAAATTAAAAATGGACAACTGTTACGCACTTATCTTTTGGATGAAACACAATCATTGCACATCAAACGGCTACAAATGGATAGAAACTGTTTTGAAAAAAAAGAAACGGTTTGTCGCATAGCAACAGTTTTATTTCGGTCCAGGAAACGAATATAGCATTCGCCATTGGCAGAACACGGTTGCAGAAACAAACACCGCGGCCGGCTTCAAAAGACGCAAAGTTTTGTGCCAGACCATCGTAACTCAGTAGGTTAAACAAAGATGTCAATGAAGAATTGCATGACGCACAGGTCTATCTGAGACTTCGCTTCTGCGGGGGCTGATTAGGATCTATGCTTCTGCGTTCCCGTCTGGATTGAAGGTAGAGCGAGATGGTCTTTGATCACATTTTTCAAATTGTCTAGAAACACATGAAACTTCTCACAGGCAGTCCGCGCTGTAAACTTCTCACAGGCAGTCCGCGCTGTAAACTTCTCACAGGCAGTCCGCGCTGTAAACTTCTCACAGGCAGTCCGCGCTGTAAACTTCTCACAGGCAGTCCGCGCTGTAAACTTCTCACAGGCAGTCCGCGCTGTAAACTTCTCACAGGCAGCCCGCGCTGTAAACTTCTCACAGGCAGCCCGCGCTGTAAACTTCTCACAGGCAGTCCACGCTGTAAACTTCTCACAGGCAGTCCGCGCTGTAAACTTCTCACAGGCTGAGTCCGCGCTGTAAACTTCTCACAGGCAGTCCGCGCTGTAAACTTCTCATAGGCAGCCCGCGCTGTAAACTTCTCACAGGCAGCCCGCGCTGTAAACTTCTCACAAGCAGTCCGCGCTGTAAACTTCTCACAGGCAGCCCGCGCTGTAAACTTCTCACAGGCAGTCCGCGCTGTAAACTTCTCACAGGCAGTCCGCGCTGTAAACTTCTCACAGGCAGCCCGCGCTGTAAACTTCTCACAGGCAGCCCGCGCTGTAAACTTCTCACAGGCAGTCCGCGCTGTCAACTTCTCACAGGCAGCCCGCGCTGTCAACTTCTCACAGGCAGTCCGCGCTGTCAACTTCTCACAGGCAGTCCGCGCTGTCAACTTCTAACAGGCAGTCCGCGCTGCCAACTACAGGGGCGGACAGGGGAAGGGTTGTGCGGGCAGGGAGGCCGTCCAATGATTCCGGAAGTTCCTCTCCGGGCCTCCTCCCCCCCCCCCCCCCCCCGGACGCACACACTCAATAAGTAAATAAATAAGTATGAACCCCTTCATTGCCGAGCAAAAGAAAGACACGATCCAACTTCAAAAGGCAGAGATCAGCATGCCCCCCCCCCCCCCTCCCGCAACTGCTAAGACCTGTCCTGCTAAGATCTGATCCAGTCTTTGCTAAGACCTGTCCTGCTAAGACTGACCTGATCTTTGCTAAGACCTGTCCTGCTAAGACCTGTCCTGCTAAGACCTGCTTGTATCCATGTCCACGGGGTGGCTGTGACAGCGTCTAGTTGTTGAAGGAACCAAGATTTCAGGAACAAAACATGTGTCTACTACTGTACTAGCGGTGATAGGAATTTGTTAAAAGGTATTTTCATTGACTAGCAGCACAGATATGCGCGGGTCCACTCCGGCCGACATCGGCCTATATTCTTTTGCTTACTGGGAGTATGCCTGGGGTACTCGTGGTTGTACCCGGACGCATACTGCCAACAAAAAAGGAAAAAGAGATTAGTGTTGCTGTTCTTCGCCATTCCTGTCAGTCGCCGCAGTCGCGCCTCCCGCCTCACACTCCTCACCCCTCCCACACACGTGCACACCACGCGGTCCTGCCGCTCGCGCCGTACTGTGTGTGCCTAGCGCGCGCTGCCAACCCCGCATTTTCTTGTGAAAATAAAGCACGCATACTTGGGGCTTTGCCGAGCCTGCGACCAATTAATTAGCTCCCTTCTCGCACCTCTTCGGCGGCTGAAGGAGAGAAAGTTCGCACGTGCGTGGGGTTTGATGCTTAGTTGGCTGAACATAGGTTACTGGAACGTCGAAGGGAAAAAAAACTTTTGCAGACGATAAGTTTGTCCAGACGAGGCGTGGATCCTCATGAGCCCCTGCAAACGGTCTGGGGGATAGTGAGGATTTATTTTTCTTGTGGACCCAATTGTCGTCTGCGTTTTCTAAGTTGGCTGAACGCAGATTACAAACATGACTGACTTGAAAAAACTTTTCACAATGTCGAGGCATGTCTGCAACATGCATAGGTTCTCATGAGCCCCCGCATTCGCGGGGGCTCATGAGAATCTACGCATCTTGTTAAACCTCAGCTGTTTCAATTTGTTTAACTCTGCTTTCACGCACTCAAGACTGATGTGGAATTGGGATAGGATGTAATGGGCACAGCTTATCTGCACAGGAAACAGATCCTCGTGGCGTCTAGCATTAGCAGAGGGTCTCTAAGTGACACAGCTTCTGCAGTTCTAAATTTCGTCGTTGTTCCTCGGCGTGATCAGATTAAATCCAAATGGTTTTGAAGTCGGCGCTGGGATAAGGGCTGGGTGGGATTGCGTAAGTTTGTATTGGGTAATAAACACGCGCGGCAGAGTTTATATGGTACACGGAAAGCGAATTGGAAAACGCAGCAAGATAAATAATTACAGGTTTAACCACACGCCCCTCCACACGTATTATATCCTCCTAAGTTCGGGCCCCGCCCTTCTGAAAAAGAGAAAGAGCCGAGAGAGAGAGAGAGAGAGAGAGAGAGAGAGAGAGAGAGAGAGAGAGAGAGAGAGAGAGAGTAGTCTTTGGAAATCAGCTTGAACATCTGTGATTTTCATGGGTGTGAAAACTCATACGGTATCAGTCCTGGAAGTAACATTTGCATGTTAGGCTTTGCAGGACTCCACGAACAAACACGACTGTGTAGAATTCAGGAGATATAGGCCTACCATTTGTGTAGTACCAGACTAGCCTGGCGCCTAAAGACACCAAGCTGTTCTGGCAGCACAATTGAACCATCACGGTCGACTCATCTGTTGCAGTCAGGCAAGAAGCAGCATAACCAGTTTCGCTGTCGGTAGTGCTTTTTGTCAAGGCGATTCCTATAGGAAGGGTTAGGGCTAGGGCTAGCGTTCCTGTAGGAAGGGTTAGGGCTAGGGCTAGCGTTTCTATAGGAAGGGTTAGGGCTAGGGCTAGCGTTCCTGTAGGAAGGGTTAGGGCTAGGGCTAGCGTTCCTGTAGGAAGGGTTAGGGCTAGGGCTAGCGTTTCTATAGGAAGGGTTAGGGCTAGGGCTAGCGTTCCTATAGGAAGGGTTAGCGCTAGGGCTAGCATTCCTATAGGAAGGGCTAGGGCTAGCGTTCCTATAGGAAGGGTTAGGGCTAGAGCTAGCGTTCCTATAGGAAGGGTTGGGGGCTAGGGCTTGCGTTCCTATAGGAAGGGTTGGGGCTAGGGCTAGCGTTCTTATAGGAAGGGCTAGGGCTAGCGTTCCTATAGGAAGGGTTAGGGCTAGGGCTAGCGTTCCTAAAATGCTAGGGCTAGCGTTCCTAAAGGAAGGGCTAGGGCTAGCGTTCCTATAGGAAGGGTTAGGGCTAGGGCTAGCGTTCCTATAGGAAGGGTTAGTGCTAGCGTTCCTATAGGAAGGGTTAGGGCTAGCGTTCCTATAGGAATGGTTAGGACTAGGGCTAGCATCTCTATAGGAAGGGTTAGGGCTAGGGTTAGCGTTCCTATAGGAAGGGTTAGGGCTAGGGCTAGCGTTCCTATAGGAAGGGTTAGGGCTAGGGCTAGCGTTCCTATAGGAAGGGTTAGCGCTAGGGCTAGCGTTCCTATAGGAAGGGTTAGGGCTAGGGCTAGCGTTCCTATAGGAAGGGTTAGGGCTAGGGCTAGAGCTAGCGTTCCTATAGGAAGGGTTAGGGCTAGGGGTAGGACTAGCGTTCCTATATAAAGGGTTAGGGCTAGGGCTAGCGTTCCTATAGGAAGGGTTAGGGCTAGGGCTAGCGTTCCTATAGGAATCGCCTTGACAAAAAGCGCTACCGACGCCCCAAAGTGGAACAAAAGAAGAAGATAAAACCCAGCATAAAGTAGTTCTTCAAAGAGGCGATTTACAAGATGACCAGAACTGCACTTCCGTTGCTCATTAGCAGATAACCGGGGTTCGTTAGCGGCGCCGGCCATCAGCTCTCTTGAGTTCGCTCCCTTTACGACACACGATCGGACACCTAATCTAACCAACGGGATTTGAACGATGGTCTCTCCACTGCTTGAAGAAACTGAAGAGGCGGGGATCCTCATGAGCCCCTGCCTTTTTGCAGAAGCCGATGAGGATCGCTACTGTCCTGCAGGTGGGATATGTTTATGGTTTGTAGAGTGGAAAGTAAACGGTAGGCAGATGAAGCTTGCCGCTGGGAACAAGCCGGAAAAGGTTATCACAAGCACCTGCTCCTCCTTGACCAGCGACACTCTTAAAGCCCAAACCTTCCTCCGTGTGAGGTGTAGAAAATGGGCCCGACCCTTTATGAGCAAGAGGCATACATTCTCGTGAGCTCCTGCGACAGCAGGGGCTCATGAGAATCTATGTCTCTTGCACATGGGATGGTCTTTTAGTCTCCGCCCAGATCTGCGCAACTGTGTCCATTCTCTACAGTCAACAGGGCAAAGATCCTCACAAGCCGAGACCTCATGAGGACAGTTTACAGATATGGCTCTATGGCGCGACTCTGTGGTGCAAGACCAATCGTCATTCACTTCGATCACGTGACACTATCAGTCCCATAGTGTGGAACCTTTCCCTAAGTTCTCCACGGAGGTTTTATCACAGTTGCGAAAAAGTTTCTTGCAAGCGAAAAGCGGTCAGAGAAACGCGGAACCGACTCGTATTGAAGTTTACTAGTATCATCACAGCATATCTATAACATTAATTATCCTGTTGTCTTGGTTGGCAGTCACGTGACTAGTAACTTCTGCCAGGCATTATACATACTTACGATTAAATTTCCATGTTATGTTTATTTGTGAAAATCCTTCTTGAATATTTTGATTTCTAGCTGGTTTAAAAAAGAGTCTGTCCCTTATCTTTTCCCCATGTAGACTTTTTTTTTTTTTTTTTTAGTTTTTCATTCAGCAATCTTGGCTGTGGAATCTATTTCCTAGACGTTCGTGACCTCAAACTGCTGCAGATCGGCTCCGCTCAGTGAACACCGTCATGTTTTGTCCTCCAACAGAGTTCGGGGATTAGCTCTGAGCATTTTCCTTCGTCTCTTGATGGTTGCTACCCGGATGAACCAGACAGAGCAGTCACCTTGTCAACACCGCACATCTGCAAGAGGCACAGATTATCATGAGCCACTGCCACAGCACCAGTACAGTACTGCGACAGCGGGGGCTCCTGAGAATCCATACCTCTTGCTGGCAAAGTTCGTCTGCTGCTTGACCTCAAACTGAGGGTGTGGTGCCGTGTAGGCGAGGAACTGAAATGAACTGAGCAGAAGGGAGGTAAGGGACTGGTGATGCGTATGATGAAGGAAACACGCCCCGCCTTCACGCCTCACTGAGCACGCTCTTGCGCTCCGCCACGCTTCACTGGAGTCGCACAAATTTACATGTTTTCCCAGCACACCTGGAACCTTGCCTGAAGCTGTCGAAGATCTGTCAGGTTTTGGTCCCGTCACTCAACAGATTGCGTTGCCAGGGCAGCTCAGTGGCTCAGGTCCGTAGACTAATAGCCAGTGCAGCTGGCTCAGGTCCGTAGACTCATAGCCAGTGCAGCTGGCTCAGGTCCGTAGACTCGTATCCAGTGCAGCTGGCTCAGGTCCGTAGACTTGTAGCCAGTGCAGCTGGCTCAGGTCCGTAGACTCGTAGCCAGTGCAGCTGGCTCAGGTCCGTAGACTCGTAGCCAGTGCAGCTGGCTCAGGTCCGTAGACTCGTAGCCAGTGCAGCTGGCTCAGGTCCGTAGACTCGTAGCCAGTGCAGCTGGCTCAGGTCCGTAGACTCATAGCCAGTGCAGCTGGCTCAGGTCCGTAGACTCGTAGCCAGTGCAGCTGGCTCAGGTCCGTAGACTCATAGCCAGTGCAGCTAGCTGGCTCAGGTCCGTAGACTTGTAGCGGCCACATACACACTGATTGTCTCACTGGATTACTGCGCTGATCAGCGCAGCAATCGAGGGAGAAAAAACAGTGTGGTGCATACACGGTGGAACTGTCTTGTGACACGACTGATCAGTACCGAGACCATGTCAGACGTGATCATGCCCGATGTGATGGACCCACACTATACTTCCAGAGTACAATGATACTACATGTATAATTATCTAGACAGACAAGCGTGTAGAATTTAAAAAAAAAAGAAAAAAAAGAAGAAAAAACATAGGAAGACACAAGCTAAGAAAGATTAGTTAGTTATTTCCCTGTAAGCAAAAATTCCTAGGTCCGACGCCGGCTGCATCGGCCCTAGAACCTTTGCTTACTTGGTTGGGTTTAACGCCGAGCAGGCAACTACGGCCATCTCACGGCGGGCTTAGGCAGGGAACGTACAACACCATGTATTACATTTGAACAAAAACAGTTGTGCATTATGTCCTTCTCTGTATATTTGTCCATTAAAAAAGAAAAGGAGGGAGGGTGGGGTGGGGGGTTGGGGGGGGGGGAGAAATTTAAACCGAAAATGTAAAATGTGTGTTTCGCTTGTCCTTTCTCGGCCTGTTTCTTGCTTTATCGGCAGCTGCTAAGCACAGACTAAATATTTCAGAGTCTAAGCCATCGTACACTTTACCGCGAGGTTTTGCAATCTTACATCAGTAATACCGGAACAGAGATTTGGCCAACATACACCTGCGTTTTATTCAGCCACTGAACATTATATTTGTAATGGTCACATCAGTTTTGTAGCAGTCTCGATTATGTGAACGGCCTGCGTGTATTTCACATGTAACTTCCAGAGAATAACACCGAATTATAACCTTAATGATGCGACACCAGCGTTGTGACATACATCAAGCAACTTATTAAGTTGGTTGGTTAGTTCGGGGTTTAACGTCCACGGCACTAAGTGATAATGGACGGCCCTGACGGGCGGGTTATGGGGGAACAGGGAAATCTATTGCCTACGAAGTACGACCTGAACACTGATAAACTCAGGCGCACTCCAGCTGTGCCACTTTGATTTATCAGTACCTTTCAACGGACATGCTATTTATTGCAACTTACCTCAAAGGCGTCCTGCTAACCCGCCGCTGCCGAGAAATGAATTTTCATGAAAACGGTACAACTGCAAAGGACATAGATCCTCATGTGCCCCAGCAGTTGCGGGGGTTCATGACGATCCATGCCTTTTGCTGACAACACACTGTGTCCACGTTCCTGGGACGGATCAAGTTCTTTGTCCTTAATTGGTCCAAGATTTCAGCAACAGCGTACGGATCAAGTCTTCTTACTTAGTTTGTCAAAGATTTCAGCAACAGCGTACGCTGGCAGTGCAGAGGGTTAACCCTCCACTGCCGACAAAAAGTGAACGCGATTTAACTGCAAGAGGCATAGATCCTCATGAGCCCCCGCGACTGCGGGGGCTCATGAGAATCTATGCCTCTTGCAAAGACCACACGTTTTTTGGACGGTTGCGGCTTTAGGTCGTTCGGTGAACACAGATTTCCGAAACAAAACGTACGCACGTTGACAGGAAAGGGGTCAATCCCAGAAAGTGTTACTCGACATGCGAGTGCCGGTTCGGGCCTCCACACTCTGATAGCTCTGACAGAGGCTCTCCGCTAAGTATCGACAGCCCGCACAGCCTTTGTGCCGGGACTTTTGTGAGCCCGCTGTAAATCAAGTTGTACCCGAAATAAAATAGCTTTATGAGCCTCGTATTGTTCCCCACACCTAAGGTGTCTAGGAAAGCTCTAAAGATGTGTTGGTGTGCGGGGCGGGCAAACAAAAAGTGTCGTGTACACATAGCAAGCAGTCCACGGTCCCCAAATTTCCTTCGGCATGTGCGTGAGGTGCAGATTCTCATGAGCACCGGCAGTTGCAAATGAAAGCAGGTCCATTTTCCTTTGTACAAAACCTAATGTCATCAGGTCACCTTTTAGTCTTAATAAATATCAGTTTAGTCAGTTTCTGACCAAGAATGTATTGTCTACAAGATGCATAGATTCTCATGAGCCCCTGCAGTTGCAGGGGCTCATGAGAATCTATGCCTATTGTACCTGAGTCATGTGAATCTATTTTTCGTGGCAGCAGAGATAGTTCCTATCAAAATGTTGCATAAATGACGGCAAGTCACAGAGGTTGCCAAAAAGTCCTTTTGTAAAAAGTTGACTGTCCCCAAGCCGGGCGGAACGTCCACGGGCAAGAAACATAGCGTTTCATAGTATGGATCTGTCCTGTTCACTTACATCAATACGTTCTAGAAAAGGGACTTCATTTGCATCTATTCGCCTTCGACGGAGGATGCCATAGGATTTAAGTGTACAATTTTGAACTGTAACTGAAGTTCAGCGTGGCTTGATAACCTTCGCGCTTATTATCCATACGGGGTTTCCAGTCTCCTCGCGCTTCGCCTCGTATGCGGGGAATTGTGTTTGACAGCTCTGATATATGTGGTTACTATAAACATTGAAGCTGGAGCGCCACACTTTACTCCGAGCAATGCGAGCTCTTTTTCCCTCTCGCCTCGCCTTGTAACAATCGAGAGGTGTCTAAAGGGAGGGAAATCTTTACATCGACAGAAGTAAAGATCTGAGAGGGGTTGCTCTCCTACCAGGGGAAAGCAAACGGAACAGTCTCACAGCGAAATAATGGCATAGAGAGGCACAGCGCTTCAAAGCGGTTCGGAGAGGGGATAGACTTTGTTTGGGGCTACGGGACCCTGTGGCCCACGACCTCAGGCGATCAGCTGTAAACGTGCATAGGAATGAGGGAAGCTCCTCTGGGGGGTGGAGTAGAAAGAGAGAGGGCTGCCCCCACCGTTGGGGTAGGGGGAGGGCTTATCAGCTAGCGTGATTGGCTGAGCGGCAGGCTATTGGCTTCAACAGCGAACACCTTTTCATCTGCTCGAGACATATCCCTAACAACACTGGTTGTCTCCCTTGATTCGCTGCGCTTTCGGCTTTCAGCGAATCATGGGGGACAACCAGTGTGATCCCTGGCCTCTCGGTGTTCCAATTTTGATCTCTGTAACTTGCGCGGAGGAGAATGTGGAGGTTTCAGGTTGCGCGTGTATTGGCTTTGGCCTCAATCCATTGAGAGCTGCCATGCTAGTGTTGCCAGCGCGAGAAATCCCGACAGCAAAGGTGTCGTCTGCTTTAGCCTCACAGCCCCGCCGCCTTGTGGATGTGTGTGTTTTCGCCAGGACAAGCTTTTCTACTCAATCTCGCACTCTCGCCTGCCAAAATCTAGGCTGCGGGAAGGCTAACAGACCAACAGTCTGAAGTGCTCTTTCTCTCTCTCTCTCGCCGGGTTTAGAAGTTTTGAAAGAATTCAACGTTCTCTCTGCGATTTTCGGCGTCGGTGTGTTGAGTTTTGTGTGTGTAGTGTACAGACATAGGTTGCTTTTGTTTTACTCTCTCGTCGTCGGTGATCAAAATCGAAGTTTGACAGCTAACAAGGAGCGTTCTCATTCATCTACGTGGACTGACCTGCCAGTCGCGACTCAAACATCTAGCGGCTTGGATACCTGAAAGTTACAGTGACTTCTGCTGTCAGTTGTCGTCTGCGGTGGTCATCAAACCCAACTTTGAACACTCCCTTGATGAGGTTCCTTTCACATAAGACACGACCACAATTGGCTGTGAGTGATCGCTCTGATTGGAGATGTAAACGCCAAGATAACTTGTTTGCATGGACCGTCGGGAGATTTTGTTGTGTGTGCCAGACACAGTAGACTTTGGAGACGTTTCCTCGATCGAAGTCATTCATCGTGCAGGCGTGATCCATCGCGGCCACTCTAGAGTCTTCTCAGTGTGAAACAGCCTTCGGGATGTCCGAGTGAGTGTGATCGCCCCCACTAAGGCCGCGTGTCGCGGTGTTCCTCAGTGAGCTGCTATTGACGAGCGAGATATGGACTAGCGCCGGACTGGGAGCCTACGGTACTCAAGCTGAACGTGGGTACATGCGTGTGTACCAAGTTTTCAAACAGTGATTTGAAGAGAGGCGAATGTTATGACACTACCGGCACCCAGCACAAATCTCGTCTGCAGGCCATGCTCAGATGGCAGTAAGTACTAGTAGTAATCACGGGTCAGTCTTTAACCCTTTCAGTGCCGGCAGTCGCAGCTGAATCGTGTTTATTCTTAAATCTGTTTATGCCGTCCAAGGAACATAGATATAAATAGTGTCCGCAAGAGACATAGATCCTCATGATCCCCCGCAGTCGCGGGGGCACATGAGGATCTATGTTTCTTGCAGATGGTTCGTGTCAAGTTTTCGCGCCAGTGAAAGTGTTAATTATTTAAATTACAGTAAACTTTTCTTCTTTTTTTTAATCGCTAGAAAACCCAAAATTTGCTTGCTGTGTTCAGTCTAATAATAGAGTAGCAGAGAGTTTTCTTTTTGTAATATTTGACATTTTTCTGCCTGACCATGCTACAAGCAAAGTTTACTGATTCGTTCCCCATTCACCGAGTGTTTAACATCACGGCTTCATGGGACGCGTTTCACGCGGGACAAACTTTCGCCTTCTAATGCCGACTGCATATCGCTGCATGACTTGGCGAGAGGATAACCCGGTCCGATGTATAGCGCTAGAGTAGTCCTGGATAGCTTTGACAGCACATCCGCAAATGCACCAAGTAATCGTTACTGAGTTTTCATAAACTTCTTCAAACGATAGCGATTTACTGATTAGCTTTAGGATGAGTCGAGCCTGATAGTTTAAGGATAGTTGCTTGTTAGCTTGGCGCTTGCGTCAAGCTAATCAGGCACTATCCTCGAACTATCAGCCTCGATCCCTCTCTTGTAGTGTGGAAGACCTGATGAACTGATATATATTCAATTGAAATAAGAATTTGCGATGCTACTCAGGCACTATCAGGGTCGAGTCCTGTCCCTTTTTATTATGGAAGGCCTAAATTAAAATACTCAGTTCAGTGAAACAGAATGTTTCAAGCAGTTCAGGCACTGCCATATAACTATCAGGGTCTAGTCGACCCGTCTTTGCCACTCAGCGTGGTGAGCAGTGGCCTGGCGATTTAATATTTTCCCAATGAAATTAATCACCACGTTTATACTGAGTTTATGGCCGGGACATCCCACTACCTGTGCGTTTCAGCTGAGCAAGCACTGCATATGAACTATCAGGGTCGACTGGACCCCTTCTCCTTGCCACTGTACGGAGTGTGATCGGTGCTCCGTTTGAACATTAGAATGCAAATGAGCTAGCTGTTCTCACAAATGCTTTTGGGCGACATGCCTTTAGCAATAGTTGATGTGAATCATTGTGTTTTAAACCCCTTCTCTTTTAACCCATTCAATGGCGAGAAAAGCTTGAACACCACCTATCTGCAAGAGGTATAGATCCTCATGAGCCCCCGCATTTGCGGGGGCTCATGAGGATCTATGCCTCTTGCTAAAACTACTTTATATGTTCCTTTGACGCCCGAGACTCTTTGCCGTTGAATTTACAAAGATTTCCACAACACAATCTGCGTCCACCGGCAGTCAATGGGTTAATTTGCCTCGGGCCGTTGTCCGATACATTAACTGTCTTGTGCGTCAGCCACCAGTAATGTACCGGTGTCTGTGTGCACAAAGGGGTTAAAGGCTTGAGATCTTTATGTGATTTTTAAATGTGCAATTTCGATGTTAACTAGATGTTCACCGCTTTCGGCTGAACTGTTTCTGATTTGATATCTCGTATTGTGAGATTGAACCGGACGAAACTTCAGTTGTGTCGTTGTGTGTGCCGATGTTTGTGTTGGTTGGTTGGTTTGCGTTGCGTTGTGTTGTGCTGTGTTGATTTACGTTGTGTTGTGTTGTGTTGTTTCATTATGTTGTTGTAAGTTATCGTTGTGATGCTTTCCGGTTTGTACACTTACATTTTATACATGTACACCAGGAGACGTAGTAAGGGCAATTCTCTCTCTCTCTCTCTCTCCTCTCTCTCTCCTCTCTCTCCTCTCTCTCTCTCTCTCTCTCTGAGCCCATCGTGACATCTAAAAAGCATTAGGTAGATTTATTTGCGATCACTCAGGCCCGGAGCCGTGGAGGTGCGAGTTTTGTTGTGCTGACGGATAGCTTCCATGTGGAGATGTCAAGACCTGGCCTCTCCCTCCAATGGAGGGGGTCCCTCAATCACGAATCGCAACACAGGACTCGCCTTAACCCCTTTGTGCATGCAGCCATCAGTACTAGAAATAACGGCTGGGGTGGGTTGCCTTACGACTGTGTACCATCTTCGGGAGATGGATTGACCATGATAATTCGCGGGTAGTGCCAGAGCAGCTCGGCGCCTGAAGGCGCCAAGCTGCTCTGGCACTACCCTTGAATTATCATGGTCGATCCATCTCCTGCTGTAGTGCGTCGGGGTCGCACGTTGGGAATCAGCAAAATGTAACCTTTTCTCTGTCAGTTCGTTGGCCTGCAGGAGTCATCGCCACAAACAGCGACACTGACAGCCAAATGGGTTAACAAGTTTGACCGTAGGGTTGAGTTGTCTTATCATCACCATCACCCCACCACCCCCCACCCCACCCACCCCAATCCCTAATTCCTACACTTCCATGGCTTACTTTTTTCTTCTTCAGAACTGTTTTGGAAAATGGGCAAATGCACATGTGCTGTTGCTGTAATCGTGGTGTTGAAGTGAGATATTGCAGACCATGTCTTCAGAGAGAGAGAGAGAGAGCGAGAGAGAGAGAGAGAGAGAGAGAGAGAGAGAGAGAGAGAGAGAGAGAGAGAGAGAGAGAGAGAGAGATTTGAAAGGTTAAAAACTGTGAAGTCAAAAAGTTAATGAGACTAGAGAGAAAAGTGTCCACCTCTTACCGACAAAACAGCTTCCAAACATCGGCCAACACTTCAGCAAACATTCGCGCGCACGCACGCACACACACCAACACGCATACACACGCACGCGGCACTCGCACACACACACACACACACACACACACACACACACACACACACACACACACACACACACACACACACACACACACGCATATTGACTAACAGACACAAGCATAAAACAGTTAATCACAATGTACTCACTTACAAACACACACACAAACACACACACATACAACAAATCCCGCATCAAAACATTGCAAACACTCTCCATTGTTTTGTTTTTTTTATCGCATGAACCTCAGGTCTGTGAAGTAACGTGAAATAAATTTGTTCTCGCGGTGTAAAGAGAAGAAGCCCGCTTCAGGCACAGACTTAGTTCCCAAGGCCTCCTCTTTCAGCACAAGAGGCGTAGATGCTGATGAACACTTGCAGCTGCAGGTTGTGATGAAAATGTCAGGCTGTGGCAGGAGAAAGGAGTTGGCGTAGGAAGTGATTCCAACCTTGCGTCTTTATCAGGCGTTCCCACCTTGTAGCCGCCAAACGTATCGCAGTCAACACAAACCGCCGACCCGACAACTCGACTACATCCCTCTCTCTCTCTTTCTCTCTAGCATTTTCTCTGTCTCTCTGTTTGTTTGTTTGCGACTCGACATCACCTCGCTGACAAAAAATTACATCATTTTTATATTCGGACGTTATGGTTCTCGCTCTCTCTCTCTCTCTCTCTCTCTCTCTCTCTCTCTCTCTCTCTCTCTCTCTCTCTCTCTCTCATCCCATATTCATCTCTTTTTTGCTGTATAATGTGTTTTTGGTCCATGCCTGTTGCTTTTAGCGCCTGTGCACAGAGTGCGCCTGGCTACACACACTACGGAGTAGACCCCCGCACTAGCTATCTGCTCGTAAAAATTCGCGCTAAATTGCTTCGCGCTCAAGTATGCTTGCTAAAAAGTTTGAGTAGCGCCCCAGTAAGCCTATGAGCCTCGGGCCGACGTCGGCCCGAGGCTCTTAGCTGACTGGGTAGGTACGTCTGGGTGCATGGGGTGTCATGCACCCGACGCAATATTCCTGGCAGATGTGTGTTCTGCGTGGTGTTTATTTTTATATCATAAAAAATAAACACCGCGCACGAAGTCACATCTGTAGGGGACTCGTGTGGATCAGTGCGGCCTGTTTGATGTGGCCACCTCTCTCTTCTTGTCTCCGTGTGGATCAGTGCGGCCTGTTTGCTGTGGCCACCTCTCTCTTCTTCTCTCCGTGTGGATCAGTGCGGCCTGTTTGCTGTGGCCACCTCTCTCTTCTTCTCTCTGCGTGGATCATTGCGGCCTGTTTGCTGTGGCCACCTCAGTCTCTCTTCTTCTCTCCGTGTGGATCAGTGCGGCCTGTTTGCTGTGACCACCTCTCTCTTCTTCTCTCCGTGTGGATCAGTGCGGCCTGTTTGCTGTGGCCACCTCAGTCTCTCTTCTTCTCTCCGTGTGGATCATTGCGGCCTGTTTGCTGTGGCCACCTCTCTTTTCTTCTCTCCGTGTGGATCAGTGCGGCCTGTTTGCTGTGGCCACCTCTCTCTTCTTCTCTCCGTGTGGATCATTGCGGCCTGTTTGCTGTGGCCAACTCTCTTTTCTTCTCTCCGTGTGGATCAGTGCGGCCTGTTTGCTGTGGCCACCTCTCTCTTCTTCTCTCCGTGTGGATCAGTGCGGCCTGTTTGCTGTGGCCACCTCAGTCTCTCTTCTTCTCTCCGTGTGGATCATTGCGGCCTGTTTGCTGTGGCCACTTCTCTTTTCTTCTCTCCGTGTGGATCAGTGCGGCCTGTTTGCTGTGGCCACTTCTCTTTTCTTCTCTCCGTGTGGATCAGTGCGGCCTGTTTGCTGTGGCCACCTCTCTTTTCTTCTCTCCGTGTGGATCAGTGCGGCCTGTTTGCTGTGGCCACCTCTCTCTTCTTCTCTCCGTGTGGATCAGTGCGGCCTGTTTGCTGTGGCCACCTCAGTCTCTCTTCTTCTCTCCGTGTGGATCATTGCGGCCTGTTTGCTGTGGCCACTTCTCTTTTCTTCTCTCCGTGTGGATCAGTGCGGCCTGTTTGCTGTGGCCACCTCTCTCTTCTTCTCTCCGTGTGGATCAGTGCGGCCTGTTTGCTGTGGCCACCTCAGTCTCTCTTCTTCTCTCCGTGTGGATCATTGCGGCCTGTTTGCTGTGGCCACTTCTCTTTTCTTCTCTACGTGTGGATCAGTGCGGCCTGTTTGCTGTGGCCACTTCTCTTTTCTTCTCTCCGTGTGGATCAGTGCGGCCTGTTTGCTGTGGCCACCTCTCTTTTCTTCTCTCCGTGTGGATCAGTGCGGCCTGTTTGCTGTGGCCACTTCTCTCTTCTTCTCTCTGCGTGGATCATTGCGGCCTGTTTGCTGTGGCCACCTCTCTTTTCTTCTCTCCGTGTGGATCAGTGCGGCCTGTTTGCTGTGGCCACCTCTCTTTTCTTCTCTCCGTGTGGATCAGTGCGGCCTGTTTGCTGTGGCCACCTCTCTTTTCTTCTCTCCGTGAGTCGTGGATGTTTTTCTGTGTGTTTGTGTGCGTGAGTCAAGGAACGTCAGTACAATGTCATAATCTTCATAGTTATTCATTTATTAACACTTTCGAGACGTGCTGTATACGGAAACGCGGCAGTTTGCTTGACGTGTATGCTGTGCGTCTCGAATGAGTTAACAAATTAAAATTAGCCTTAATCCCTTCGCTGCCAGCCATCACGAATTTCGCCAAGAACGCAAAATGTAACTGGCACCAAACACTGGCTTCACCCTTATCATTCGGAATACGCCAGTGTGTGAAATAAATTTGACTAAAATAGTTCAAGGGTAGTGCCAGAATAGCTTGGCGCCTGTAGGCGCCAAGCTATTCTGGCACTACCCTTGAACTGATGTCATTGGTCTATAACCTTATCTGTAAGGAATATAATGTAGCTTGCATATGGCAGTTGACAAATTTGAAGCTTTTAGCCTCCGTATGAGAGGGGTTAAAGAAGACAGGACTAATAAGCGACATAAATCCTCATGAGCCCCCGAGGCTTCGGGGGCTCATGAGGGTTTATGTCTGTGACAGGTGGGTAGCGTTCGCCTGGTCCCAGCAGTTAAGGGATCGAAGTAAAAATTCCCTAGGTAGTTATCCCAAGACTTACACATTACAATCTGAGATGCCCTGACCAAGATGGTTTAATGTGTTGGCAAAATAGCTAGTACTAGGCACCACCGCCCTTAAACTATCATGGTTGGTTCCGCATCTTGATATTCACAGAATTGTCTCCCTCTATTCGCTACCGCTATTCAGCGGTAGCGAATCGAGGGAGACAACCAGTGTCATTTTGATGTAGGGTGTCATGTGCTGAATTGATTGCCAATGTTTTTTTCCATGTTTAAGTCCAGCGCTGTCCAAATTATTGCGCGTATATACAATGTAGCTGAATGATACATAGCGCTTCTCTCTCTCTCTCTCTCTCTCTCTCTCTCTCTCTCTCTCTCTCTCTCTCTCTCTCTCTCTCTCTCTCTCTCTCTCTCTCTCTCTCTCTCGCTCTCTCTCTCTCTGTGAAGTGTCACATACTGTTGAGAAAAAATCGTGATTAGCCACTCCAGACTTTTAAATAACCGGCTATGATGTCATTGACTACGACACCAAAACTGTGACGAAAGTAGTGTTTCTCTCATGACTTAATCAGTGACTCCGGTTACGATGTCATTGCCTATGACACCAAAAGTGTGACTAAAGAATGTTATCCTCAAATCTTTTAATGACACCGGTTATGATGTCATTGACTATGACGCCAAAACTGTGACTATAGCAGGTTTTGATGAAGATTTAAATAAGGTTGAAGATAATGGCGGTGACTTCTAAGTTATACTCTCTCTCTCTCTCTCTCTCTCTCTCTCTCTCATCTCTCTCTCTCTCTCTCTCTCTCTCTCTCTCTCTCTCTCTCCTCTCTCTCTCTCTCTCTCTCTCTCTCTCTCTGAAGTGTCACGTACTGTTGAGAAAAAATCGTGATTAGCCACTCCAGACTTTTAATGAACCGATTATGGTGTCATTGACTACGACACCAAAACTGTGACGAAAGTAGTGTTTCTCTCATGACTTAATCAGTGACCCCGGTTACGATGTCATTGCCTATGACACCAAAAGTGTGACTAAAGAATGTTATCCTCAAATCTTTTAATGACACCGGTTATGATGTCATTGACTATGACGCCAAAACTGTGACTAAAGCAGGTTTTCCTGAAGATTTAAATAAGGTTGAAGATAATGGCGGTGACTTCTAAGTTATATTCTCTCTCTCTCTCTCTCTCTCTCTCTCTCTCTCCTCTCTCTCTCTCTCTCTCTCTCTCTCTCTCTCTCTCTCTCTCTCCTCTCTCTCTCTCTCTCTCTCTCTCTCTTGCCCTACAAAATACTGAATTTGCGCTGAAGTCTTATTTCCTTTTCGTATTTGTTTATTGTCACCTAAGTATCAGTTGCTGTACTGAGTGTGTCTGTAGTTATCGTTATGATTTTTGTTTGCGTAAGATAATTTTACTTGTCTTCAGTATATTTTATGATGTAGTATGTTAGCAACGGCAAGTTTGAAAAATGACGTTTTTGTATCTGTCACAACTTCTACCGTTGTGTAATAAAGTTTCATCATCATCATCATCATCTCTCTCTCTCTCTCTCTCTCTCTCTCTCTCTCTCTCTCTCTCTCTCTCTCTCTCTCTCTCTCTCTCTCTCTCTCTCTCTCTCTCTCTCTCTCTCTCTGTACACTCTCTGTACACACAAAATGCATCCCGTGTTGCAATTCTATCCATTGCTTTGCATGTTGTGTACACTGCAACAAACGACACTTGTGCAGACATTCCAATTAAACTCCTCTGCCATAGCAACACAGAGTTATATCGGTATAATTTCCTGTGCGTAAGAGGTACAGCTTTTCCTAAGTCAGTGTCCTTTTCAGAAACCAGTGGGTATCTGTTCCCGTTGTAGCAGCTGTTTGGGGTTTTTTTGCGCGTAGATTATAGCATTGTGAATGAAAGTAGGTATGTTAAATTGAAACCTTCGCGACGTCCTCTTGAAAAACGGATATAAATGCGCCATGGATTTGAATGCAAAACGTATAGATCCTCATGCGCCCCCGCAATGCTGGGGCGCATGAGGATCTATGCCTTTTGCAGATAAGTGGAATGGGACTGTACTCAGGCGAGGTCTTACCGTCCCGAGCACTTTGTCAGAACTCTTATCAGATCGCGAGGTGTGAATAGGGTAGCGGCGGGTTGGCTCCACGCGTTCCCAGCCCATGGTAAGCGTTCCTATCCCATGGCTGAAAGCGTATCTACACCTTTTGGATACCTGGCCTGATTGTTATCTGTCCCCGCTACCTCCAGGCCTTCAAAAGCTGACAGGCCGGCCCGTGGCTATTGTGCATTTAACTCGGGGAGTCACTCTGGCGGCGTTTGGGTTGCTGTTGATGTGGGGGGTTCTTTGCTTTTTATTTTTTTTTGCTTTTTATTTTCTTTGCGAGAGTTTGACTACTTGTTGAGTATTTTCTAATCGTCTGTGCTGTGCTACATTATTAGGAATTTCAGTCTTGTTAAGTAAAATAATGTACTGTTACAGTGGAAAGGCATAAGACTACTTTTAAAATAATTTCCTGGGAACGATAAATGACGGGGGGGGGGGGGGGGGGGGGGAGGGGGGGAGGGGGGGGAGGGGGGGGGTAATGTCAAATGCTGTGTTTTTTGTGTTATGGTATGTCTGTGTTGTACAAAATGCCGTTTTGTTGATGTATGGTTCAAAGGCATTTTTGTAACATTGCATCATTATCATTGTAAAGTTTGGTATTGATCTGTCTTATATACCATTATTATTTTAACGTTTGGTATTGATTTGTCTTCTGTGTCATAATGACAGACAGTAGCCACAGTTTGCTAGCAGACAATAAAGTTACGCACTAAAGTCAGTGATCAGCGTTCAGACACAGTGCGTGGCTCAAACCAAACTTGCGCAGAACTTTCTCCAAGACTCCTGCCCCAGAGCAAGACAAGGTCGCATCATCTGGCTTGCCAAGCGGAGACAGAGAAAGACAACTCTCCCATAAAGGGTAATCCCCCTTGATGGGCTCGGGCCGTCGACTGGAAGACAGGAGATCGATGCCCATCGTGTATTGAATGCAAACGTCGCTCATCCCCACTCAGAAATTAACACGCATTTAAATGCGGGACAGCAAATGGCATAGAGCCTCATGGGCCCCGCAACTGCGGGAGCTCATGAGGCTCTATGCCACTTGCAGATGAGTTGACCTAGGTGAGGATTCTGCGTGGTTTGATTGCGTGTCTCGTGCAGACAGCTGCCTCTCTCGCGCACGTCTATTGTGCACGTGCATGCACATGAATGTGTGACGTCACTGCCATTTGCAAGGCGCAGTTGTCTCCCTTTCATTTACCGACGTTTTAAAAATTCGCTAGCCGATCAGCCGCTGACCACCCCCCCCCCCCCCCCCCCCCCCATCCCCCCCAAGATACCTACGAGAGAAATAGAGTCATATGAGCCCCCGAGAGCTGTGGAGACTTTACGACTCACTAATGCACATATCAAGTTCATTTGCACAGATCAAGTCATTTGCACAGATTAAGTTCATTTGCACAGATCAAGTTCATTTGCACAGATTAAGTTCATTTGCACAGATCAAGTTGACTTGCCTCCAGGGTTAACCCTTGACTCTACTTTCTAGCTTTCAGCAGAACGAGATCAAGCCATTGGACTCTTGTGGGGTTAAATGACACAATCAACAGTGTAGTCGCGCGACTGTTTATAAAAATAATAATTATAATAATAATTACGGTATTTATAATGCGCTTATCTTATAATAATTATAACTGTTTCACCTGGATCAACGGCAAACTAAGTCGCTCTGACGACTCTTTGCTCACCGGGATGCCGGATAGAGCAGAATATCAATCTCATTCATGTATTCCTTTATTTATTAAAGTATTGGTTATGTAAACTTGAGAAACATGTTGCGCTGGACAATCCTGCAGGCCGCTGTACAGCTAAAGAAAACTCTGCCCTCGCCACCCACCCCCCCCCCCCCCCAGGCCCTCACTTTGATTTTTGTATTTGTTCAGACTATTTATTTTTTTTTTTAGTCTATTTCATTTTTGCACATGTGTTTCAGTCTCTTCTTTATCGTGTACATTTCTGTCTATTCTGTCTGTCTATTCTGTCTATTCTGTCTATCCTGTCTATCTGTCTATTCTGTCCGTCTGTTCTGTTTATTCTATCTTGTCTATTCTGTCTGTTCTGTCTGTCTATTCTGTCTATCTTGTCTATTCTGTCACCCTTTTTATGTGGGTAGCGCTTTATTCCTGCAGGAATCATCGCGACATAAAGCTCTACCCACAGCCAAAGGGTTAATTAATCTCCTCCCCCCCCCCCCCCCACCTCTTATCCACCCGCACCTTACTCTTTCCACAGTCCTCTCTCCTCCCCACCGGCACCCCTCCTTTCGCACAGCCCAGGATCCGCCCTTGCTAAAATTTGTCTAGGCGTTTACGGAATGTTAAAGTCGTCGGCTCTCTGACAATGGTGACGCCTGCCAGCATGTTACACACGTACTCTGCCGCACCCCTCCACCTGCAAGACGCATAGACTCTCACCAGTACCTGCAGCTGCAGGGGCTCACGAGAATCTGTACATCTTCCTGGAATTTATCTCTCTCTGTTCCGTTCTGTTCAGTCGTGAACCGAAGGTACTAACTAACCAGAAAACAATCAGAGACAAAACTTCTATTTTTGGATTAAATTAAGAAAAAAAAAATCAAAGTAACCAAACAAAAACGACAATTATTTTTTGGTTGTCACAGTAATAAAATGCTGGTGTGTCGGCTTTGTTCGTTACCTCTGTGCTACTCACGCGGAGGAAGTTAGCGGGGTTTGCGTTGTGATGTTTCAACGGTCCCGAGACAGAGGCGTTGTTTTGCTTGGGATTGTGTTACAGCAGGGAACGGTTCTCTTCCCCTGGGTCGGGACTCCTTGTTACTTTGTGTCGCTTTTTCGGTCGCGCAGGGAATACATCAGTGTGCAAGAGGTATAGATCCTCATGTGCCCCTGTGTAGCCTGGGGGCTCATGCGGATTTATAGCTGTTGCAAAGGAGCTGGAGGCTCATGTTGATCTATACCACTTGGTCAGTTGTACATTGTGCACTGTCAATCAAGGAGCTGGAGGCTCATGTTGATCTATACCACTTGGTCAGTTGTACATTGTGCACTGTCAATCAAGTGTGTAGAGATCATCGTGTGTTTATTCAATCCCCCCAACGCGGTGGTAACGGACATCTATACTCTTGCAAAATGCACCGGGGGCCAGTTGCACGAGTGAGATTAGTCCTGCGCCAGCCACTAAGCAAGGTGTTCCGCTATAGCGGGGTGAGTGTTGTGACGCTATAGCGGGGTGAGTGTTGTGACGCTATAGCGGGGTGAGTGTTGTGACGCTATAGCGGGGTGAGTGTTGTGACGCTATAGCGGGGTGAGTGTTGTGACGCTATAGCGGGGTGAGTGTTGTGACGCTATAGCGGCGCACCTTGCTTAGTGGCTGGTGCAGGACTAAGCTCGCTCATGCAACTGACCCCTGGGCCTGACGGGATCTATGCTTTCATGCTGGTCAGTGTTTCACCTTCAAGCAATCTGCTCCATGGTGCTAGCCTTTGGTTGATAAAATTCGCCCACTGGACATGTCGCGTCTCGTGTTAAATGCAAAATTTCACAAATAATTAAAGTTTGAGACTTCAGGGGGAAAATAGGGAATGGGAATTGGATATGGGGTGGGGTGGGGGTGGGGGGTGGGGAGGGGGGGTTGGTGGGGAGATTGATATTGATAAAAGTTTCTCAATACAGACACTGCAATATTTTAAGACACAGTGGAGGGTTTAAAAAGTTTTTGGATAAATGTCTTCACTGCTGCATTATTTGATAAACACAGGGGCGAATGTAATACTTTTTCTTACAATTCGTAATTACTGTTTCCGCACTAAGCGCTCGCGCCCTGTCATTAAATCACAGCGCGTGCACGGAGCACGTGCGTTCTGTCATTTGCTTTCTCTTTTTAGTGTTGGCTGCCTTGACGCGGGGCAATATTCATAAGAACCGCATAATTGCATACAACGCGACAGCAAGACTTCAAACCTTGCTACTTCGTCGGGCTGTGACAGAGAGACATACAGCAGACTCTACCACACGAAGCATAGATTCTCATCAGTCCCTGCAACTGCCGTCACAGTACTGCAGGGGCTCATGAGAATCTATGCCGTTTTTTGCTCTTTCCGGATTCGGTAATAACAACACAAGGACGTTTTGTTGAGCATGTCGACCGACGAAAAATGTATTAGCAGCAATCGCGTCTTCGAACCGCAAATGGCCAAACTGTCGCCTGCAATTGCCGCGATGTGTGGCCAAGCCGTCTTCTAACTGAAATCGCCGTGATGTGTTAGCGACAAAGCTGTCTTCTAACCGCACTGGTTGTAATACATTAACGGCAAAACTGCCTTCCGACCGAAATTGCCGCAATAAATTGTGTCCGCTTGTAATGGCGCTTGTTTCGACGATTAGTGGGAAAGCGGTGGGAGGAGGGGGGAGGGTGGAAGAGTGGAGGGAGAGAGAAAGAGGGAGAGAGAGAGAGAGAGAGAGAGAGAGAGAGAGGGACAGAGAGAGAGAGAGAGAGAGAGAGAGAGAGAGAGAGAGAGAGAGAGAGAGAGAGAGAGAGTAATACTAAGAGGGAGAGAGAGAGATAGAGAGATAGAGAGAGAGAGAGAGAGAGAGAGAGAGAGAGAGAGAGAGAGAGAGAGAGAGAGAGAGAGAGAGAGAGTCTAATATTCCGAGACGAAGCACAACATTGCTTGATTGCTTGTATGTGTTTTGTGTTGCGACGTCAGTGTTGGAGGGTCCCAGAGGACTTTATGCCCATCGATGGATTCATTGACATCTGGTTCCCTCAGCCGAGGAAAGTCACCATTTCTAACCAAAAACAGCCTCAACAACAGAGCTTGTGTGTGCAATGTTTTAGACTAGACGTTATTGTGCGGGGAATTAAGGCAAACGCCATGTCGATCATAATCATATAATTTATTAGTTTTTTTCCTCGAGTGAATGTAGTCATGATGTGTTCAGGGCGTCTGCGTGCGGTGATTCCATAAAGATTAACTTATTCAATAGCATCAATAGCTGCGAAAGTGTATAGCGTTGCTGGAAGCTATTGATGTGTCTTGAATGTGTTAACCCATTGGCTGTCGGTAGCGGTTTTTCTCGCCATGATTCCTACACGGGAATCATCGCGACAATAATCGTTACCGATCGCTAAAGGGTTAATGAATATTTGGGGGTTCATTTTCATCTGTTTCCCTCCCTCAAGCGAAGGAAGACTTCGAGTGTTGAGGTTAACCCATGTAGCCCCGAGTCCCTACAGCAGGAGATGGATTGGCCATGATAATACAAGGGTAGTACCAGATTAGCTTGGCGCCTGAAGGCGCCAAGCTAATCTGGCACTTACCCTTGAATAATCATGGTCAATCCATCTTCTGCAACTGGTACATTGTCACTAAGTAACACTTCCAAAATTTGGGAAATGCGCCCGTGGGTCTAAAAGGGTTAAAATGAGGGAGGCTGGTTGGGCTCGAATGAAAGTCAAGAGGTTAACGAGTGCAGTGATTTCGATTTCATCATGGCCTAAATTATGGGGCACGTGCGGCACGTGCTAACCGCTAAGTGCACGGAACAACGCCGGCATGCTCCGTCACTCCGTCAGCAGTTGGCGTGTTGGGACGATGGGCGCCGTGCGGCACGTGCTAACCGCTAAGTGCACGGAACAACGCCGGCATGCTCCGTCACTCCGTCAGCAGTTGGCGTGTTGGGACGATGGGCGCTGTGCGGCACGTGCTAACCGCTAAGTGCACGGAACAACGCCGGCATGCTCCGTCACTCCGTCAGCAGTTGGCGTGTTGGGACGATGGGCGCCGTGCGGCACGTGCTAACCGCTAAGTGCACGGAACAACGCCGGCATGCTCCGTCACTCCGTCAGCAGTTGGCGTGTTGGGACGATGGGCGCCGTGCGGCACGTGCTAACCGCTAAGTGCACGGAACAACGCCGGCATGCTCCGTCACTCCGTCAGCAGTTGGCGTGTTGGGACGATGGGCGCCGTGCGGCACGTGCTAACCGCTAAGTGCACGGAACAACGCCGGCATGCTCCGTCACTCCGTCAGCAGTTGGCGTGTTGGGACGATGGGCGCCGTGCGGCACGTGCTAACCGCTAAGTGCACGGAACAACGCCGGCATGCTCCGTCCACTCCGTCAGCAGTTGGCGTGTTGGGACGATGGGCGCCGTGCGGCACGTGCTAACCGCTAAGTGCACGGAACAACGCCGGCATGCTCCGTCACTCCGTCAGCAGTTGGCGTGTTGGGACGATGGGCGCCGTGCGGCACGTGCTAACCGCTAAGTGCACGGAACAACGCCGGCATGCTCCGTCACTCCGTCAGCAGTTGCCGTGTTGGGACGATGATTTTTAAAAGAAATTATCTCAACAAAGAAAGAAACACATTAGGAAAAGTAAATCACAACACAGTTTATTAACACCGCCAGGCTTACATTAACCCTGGCTGCAGGCACTGAGGGGGCGGGCGTGAAGGGGGTGGGGATGGTGGGGGTTAACAATTTAGTGAAAAGTATTTCAATGTTACTGATTTTTTTCATTAGAAACAGTGCTAACGTCTCTCTGCAGTAAAAACAAAGTTGGTGGAACAGCTGTCGAGAACTGCGTTCTTTGTGTTGCCTCGCCATTGGTGAAACTTCAGAATAAAATACCAATATAATTTTAGCGATGACATCAAAAACAACAACGACGACGACGATGCTGCTGCTGACGATGATGATGGCTAATGATGCATGAGACAACACTCAGACTGACACGAATAAAAAGCCTTCTTGCGGTCCATTTCGTCATAACTTGGTGACTGTTGCCACGTGCGTGATGATTTTTGTGGTTGTGAGCCGAACATCCCCGTGCTATCTGTAGAGAAGTTATGGGGATATGGGACTGAGGGATAGCAGAAAGTGCTCATAAATGTGTCACGTGTAGAAGCCTAATGTGGTTAACTCTTTGTCTGTCTCTAGCGCTCTCTGTCCAGGTGGGTCCTACAGGGATTGCCGCGACACAAAGCGCTACCGACAGCCGAAAGGTTAAAATGAGAACAATAAACTTTGGCTAATTGTTAAATGGAACCTCTCTCTCTCTCTCTCTCTCTCTCTCTCTCTCTCTCTCTCTCTCTCTCTCTCTCTCTCTCTCTCTCTCTCTCTCTCTCTCTCTCTCTCAAGGACATAATTGAAAACAGGTTTATTGCCTAATCATTTATCCTTGGAAAATAAAATTTCATTTCATTTCTCTCTCTCTCTCTCTCTCTCTCTCTCTCTCTCTCTCTCTCTCTCTCTCTCTCTCTCTCTCTCTCTCTCTCTCACACACACACACACACACACACACACACACACACACGCACACACACACGCACACACACACACCCCTAGTGAGAACAACTGTTTGTCCTGAGCCCAGTGCAGGTGTGTGGCCCCTGGTCCCCTGACGCCCCCCAAAAACCCAAGTACGAACTTGATGTTTGCCGGCCCGCAACCACACCCTCCCATCTGCGACGTGCATAGAGTCTCATGTGCACAGTGCTTATGAGAGTCTATATGTGTCTTGCTGGAAATAGGAGGTGGCGTTAAGGGCTTAGGTTGTCGTTTTGCTTTATTGCTGATCATTCGCAGCCTTCTGGTATGTAAGTTCCCCCCCCCCCCCCCCCCCCCCCGCGCAGGTGCAAGGGGCCTAGACTTTCATATCTCTTACAGTTGCAGGGGCGCATGAAATTCTAAGCCGATTGCTTGAGAAATTGGATCCAAATTCGTCCTCAAACTGCGGATATCGTTTGGGCTTATTGGGTGCCTGTTGCTTTTTTTATATTGTTAATGCATAGATGTGCATGAGGTCCCGCACTTGCAGGGGCTAGTGAGAATCTGTGCCTGGTGCTGGCAATGTGTGGTCTCATTTTCCCCTCAGCCTGAGGATGTGGTGCTAGGTTTAGAGTCTGTCGATCACACCTCTCCCAGTGCAGCGGTCATACTCCTCTGGCTGCAAACGGCGCGAGGTCTCACGAGACCCTGCAATTGCATGAAAATGTCTGTCTTTTGCGCCCAGAACCTATACCTGGTGTCATCAGAGATTGGCCCCTCTTAGCCTCCTACTGAGGGTGTAGTGTGGGTTAGTGTGTGGGGGTTTGAGGGCGGTTTAGCTGAGAAATTGACGGCTTACCCGGCCGCAGCTCACAGACTGCTGTGAAAAACGTTTGAAGTTTGGTCGCTTTGAAGCTTGACCCTCGCGATCCGTTGTCGAAGGGGAGGACGCGCGGAGGGGTCGGCGGAGGAGGGGGGGGGGGGAGACGGAAAAAATAAGGGGAGGGGTTGGGGAAATGGTGGTGGTGTGGATCGAGACTAATAGGTGTGGAGCTGGACCAATATATTCAACATCCAGATTTGTCGTTGAAAGTCGTCTCTGTCTTCCGACCAGACAATTTTCTGACAGAAAACACATAAACACTAAAACACAAGAACAAACAGAAAACAACAAGAACAATAGAACGAAAGAACTTTCTTTCAGTTTTGAGACCACCATCATCATCAATCACCACCTCCATCAACAGCAGCAACATCAAGAGCTAGGTGAAATGAAGATTGCTTTCCCACAGCACAGCGTGCATTTGAAATTGTAACCCATTCGAGACGTGCTGCACTGTATACACGGTTTTATGCCGCGTGTCTGGCCGCGCCACATCGGGAATGAGTTAACTGTAGTATTCTAGAAACTAATTGTCAAGATACAGGACAGCCTCGGTATTGCGCGGGGTCAGGTTTAGCGCGGTTCGGGTTGTCTGGTTCTACGAGGATGTTCTGTCTGGTTCTACGCGGATGTTCTGTCTGGTTCTACGTGGATGTTCTGTCTGGTTCTACCTGGATGTTCTGTCTGGTTCTACGTGGATGTTCTGACTGGTTCTACGTGGATGTTCTGTCTGGTTCTACGTGGATGTTCTGTCTGGTTCTACGTGGATGTTCTGTCTGGTTCTACGTGGATGTTCTGTCTGGTTCTACGTGGATGTTCTGTATTGTTCTACGTGGATGTTCTGTATGGTTCTATCTGGATGTTCGGTCTGGTTCTACCTGGATGTTCGGTCTGGTTCTACGTGGATGTTCTGTCTGGTTCTACGTGGATGTTCTATCTGGTTCTACGTGGATGTTCTGCCTGGTTCTACGTTGATAACTGTCTCGTTGAAAGTCGTCTGTCTTCCGACCAGGCAATTTTCTGACAGAAAACACATAAACACTAAAACACAAGAACAAACAGAAAACAACAAGAACAATAGAACGAAAGAACTTTCTTTCAGTTTTGAGACCACCATCATCATCATTCTACGTGGATGTTCTGCCTACTTTCAGAAGGAACAAAGTTGTCGTTGCCGAAATGTTCTATATTCGTTTGTCTTTCAGTTCAATTGTGTGAATCCAGTCAGCTCGTGTACGAAGCACAAACCAAGGTACAATTCTAGAGCCCACAAAACAACTCAGGCTCCGGCCGCGCTTAGAACCCAACACGCAAAAGTGTATCGGGCCGAAGTGGGCCGCAGTGGGCCCGCGCGCCAATGTGACTGCGGCCGACTTCGGCCCGATACACCTTTGGCTGCTTGGAACACTGGTGTTGGTGAGAGAGCTCAGACCATGTGGCTTCTATGTTTGAGTTTCGATAGCAGTTCAGGATTTAAAGATCGCTGTTGGTCGTCATTTTTGACCGGACGGTTTTGTGCGTTTCGTTTTGAGTTGCGGGATGTGGACGGTGTGTGCTGAGATCCACAGTCACAGGAAACTTGAAAGAGGCAGAGAGAGAGAGAGAAAAAAACCAGAGACCTTGGTTCTAAAATACTCTTGAGGATACTCTCTCTTCAATAATCGCAGGGCTTATTCAGGGTGCGAAATATACCACACGCTGCCCAAGATTTGCACTAAGGAAACAATGACGCAAAACGGGAAACCCATCCACCCCCCCCCCCCTACTCCTCCCACCCACCCCCTTTGCGCCTGCTCCCCTCCCCCCTTCCTCCGCGTTCCATCCTTGTCAAGTTTTATGCTAGAATATCCCATCATACTGCTGTTTTTCACAGGCGTCATTTGAAAATCCCGAAAGCTGCGTCCAATCTAAGGACGCTTTATCACTTTGAGACTGTAAATTGAACCGATCTCTTTCAGCAAGATGTGCAGATCCTCATCAGCCCCAGCCTGCATGGGTTCATGAGAATCTGTGCCTCTTGCGGGTGGGCCGGGCCGCCTGAGAGGCTGCTTCAGTGATCGTCTGAGGGATTGGAACCCTAAGAGCCCAGGTTTCACGGCCATTTGTAACATTTGCTCGACCGCCGCGGTCCCTCAGGTCATGTTGACATGTCGCGTGGGGACTCGAAGACACGAGGACTTTGAGGAATAGATCCTCAGCAGTCTGTGCTAGGCTACAGCCTTCCGTGTCTTCTGTCCTGTACTTTTTAACTCACACTACCCCAAGACCCAAATCCCCAAACTTTACCGTTGTCCTCTGAAGACTGCAGTGCAGTGCAGGACACAGATCGACCATGATAGTTCAAGGGTGATGCCAGAATAGCTTGGCGCCCATAGGCGGTCAGTCAGTCAGTCAGCCCATAGGCGCCAAGCTATTCTGGCATCACCCTTGAATTATCATGGTCGATCCTTATCTTTCTGCGGTGTGTCTGGGGTACAATGAGTTAAAGACACTGTCCCAGCACAGTCCCAAAAGTTGTTATATATAAGTTGTAATATATAATATAAGTTGTAATATATAATAAGTTGTAATATATAAGTTGTAATATATAATAAGTTGTAATATATAAGTTGTAATATATAATATAAGTTGTAATATATAATAAGTTGTAATATATAAGTTGTAATATATAAAATAAGTTGTAATATATAATAAAAGTTGTAATATATAATAAATTATAAAGCTGTAATATATATAAAGCTGTAATATATAATACATTATAAAGCTGTAATATATAATACATTATAAAGCTGTAATATATAATACATTATAAAGCTGTAATATATAATACATTATAAAGCTGTAATATATATAAAGCTGTAATACATAATACATTATAAAGCTGCGTTATCCGTGTAGTTGTCGGTAGTGCATTTTGTCGCGATGATCCTTGTCGGACTCTAACCCTCCCTGTCGGACTCTAACCCTACCTGTCGGACTCTAACCCTCCCTGTAGGACTCTAACCCTTCCTGTCGGACTCTAACCCTCCCTGTCGGACTCTAACCCTCCCTGTCGGACTCTAACCCTCCCTGTCGGACTCTAACCCTACCTGTCGGACTCTAACCCTTCCTGTGGGAATCACGGCGACAAGAAGCTCTACCGACAGCCAAAGGGTTAAATGACCTAAATCCAGACCAAGATGGCGACTGCCAAGCGGGTCAAATGCAGAGAAAGGCCAAACAGTGAAAGAAACACGCTTAGACAGGGAAGTACAACACAGCGGATTGCAGAGTATTGAACACTGTATTGTACATGGCCTCTCTAGACGTTTTCTGTCCTTGTTGTGAATCTCTTTAAATTCAATACTTATACGAACTAACTTACTTCAAGCAATACACATGCGCTATCGGACGTCTATACGTAACCATGAAAATCAAATTGCTTTGTGTGATTACATTTTGCGGCAGGGCTCCAAATATTCATGAACATTGTTCTTTTTTACAACAAAAACATTGTTCTTAAATGCTTTTCCTTTTTTGTCACATCAATAGAAGTATAATGATTTGTCTAAGATCGACTGCCGGGTTCTCACAGTCAGAAGCTGTGCAACATCGACAATAGCTTTACATAAATTAGTATTATTCTGATTTTTTTTTAAAATTGCCGTTCTTATTCTTATTCGAATTCTTACTCTTATTTATTCGTGTTCTTATTTATTCGTGTTCTTATTTATTCGTATTCTTATTACATGTACTTTTTATTTTTATTTAGCCTTATTTTTATTTTCTTCTTCTTCATCTGCATCATTGACAAAAGGCTAGTTGATTCGTACAGCAAACTGATGGGATCAGCAAAAAAATGGCAAATTTCTTCACCGCGGGTTCCATTAAAAAAAAAAAAAAAAAAATCTCACACTCTCTGTTCAGTTCTCTACAGTACCGAGGACAGTGGATGACTACAACAAGATTCATAGCAAGCCCTCGCTGTTGGATTTGTATGATGTGACGGGCCAGGCTGGAGCGCTTTATTTGACACAGTGGTGACTGTACATAACACTTTTATGCCGACTTCGTCATTCGAGGCGTCAGGCACAATTTGGACTCGGTGCTGCCGCCGCCCGTCTGCACGAGATACATAAACTGTACACAGGCTCTTCCCACTGCTGTGATCCACTGTCTGCATGAGGCATAGATTCTCATGAGCCCCCGCAATTGCGGGGGCTCATGAGGATCTATGCCTCATGCCGTTTAAAAATAGCATGTATGTTTGGTTGGAACAGACGATGCCGACTCCTTGCCTTTGTCAGCTGTTTACCAGTCTGTGTGGAGTACGGCATATGTCCAAATGGACATAGATCCACGTGGCGCCTCGCAGATTGCCGGAATACACGAGGATCAACACATCTTTTTTGGAAACATTTTCAGCAGCCTTTCCGAGGCGTTGTAACACCCGATGCAGCCTCTTGTATGCAGGTCTCACCACGAGTCTGTCAAAAAAAAGAACCTTTGTTTAAGACACGTAGAGCTTTATTGTGTCCCTTAGGTTGCTGGGACACACGACGATCAGTGCTTCTAGCTGGTCCAGTTTATATCTGTGGTCGTGTGGAGAGAAGCTCTTTGCTTGCCTTTGGCGAGCCTGTGCAGAATGTCTGTCTTTGATATGAAATCTTCATGCGAGGACAAACTCGGTGTGTGCGTGTGTGTACGTGCGTCTGTGTGCGTGTGTGTGCGTGCGTCTGTGTGCGTGCATGCCTGTGTGCGTGCCTGTGTGAGCTTTCGCGCGCGCAAAAAAAAAAAAAAAAAAAAAAAAAAAAAAAGAAGATTTGTTGAAAATGGGTGAGGAACGGACACGGGACAGTCACTTCTATCCAACTATCTTCACGTCCAAGAGGCATAGAACTTCATGAGCCCCTCCGCCCGCAAGGGCTCATGAAAATCTATGCCTCTTGCTATGAGACATTTTGTCCCATCCCCCCTCGCGAAAAGGAACAGAGTTACAGAAGTTTTAAGTCTGTGATTTAGCAGGGCATCCCGAAGTGTTGAGGTCATCTCAGTTCTTCGTCTTGCCTCGTCTGTGTCGCTGCGTCAGGCCGTTTGAACTGTGAAATAGTGGGATTTCTTCCCAAGGCGAACCAATACTGTGGGAAAAAGCAGAAAACGTCTCTTTTTGTCTTCTTAACCCTGTCACTGACGATAAAAAGTCAACACGATCCAACTGCAAGAGACATAGATCCTCATGAGCCCCCGCATTCGCGGGGGCTCATGAGGATCTATGTCTCTTGCTGAGAGCAGATTGTGTCCGTGCTCGGTTGTGGCTTTTAGTGGTTGAATTAAAAAAGATTTCAGACAAAAAATAGCATGTGTCGGTTGCAGGAAATATGCGTGCACCAACAGGTAAGGGGTTTCGGTGCCGAAGAAAAAGAATCAACAGGTAAAGGGGTTACGGTGCCGAAGAAAAAGAATCAACTGCATTTCTTCGTCTTGTTGTTTTGAGAGGGGAAAAAAATGTTTTCATGGAAACGTATGGTCAAATTTCAGACGAGCGTCGTCTTAATCGGGCGCCAAGTTAATCTCTCACTACCCTTGATTTATCATGGTCGATCCATCTCTTGTAACTGGTACGTATTTGTTAAGTGACACATTCATTTTTTTTTTTCATTAAAAACTACCTGCCTATCGGTTTTCTTGCTGAAATCTAAAAATTGTGTTCGTTTCACTTCAGCCTGACAGCCGGAGCAAGAAGAATTGTCCTACAATTTCTATCACTTGTTGATAGCTGCTCAGCAGTGGAAAAACAGACGCAGACTCCTCTTTCAAAAGACTAGCTACATGTACGTGTTTAACCGCGCAATCAGGCCAATCAAGAACTAGCTACATGTACGTGTTTAACCACGCAATCAGGCGGCCAATCGAGAACTAGCTACATGTACGTGTTTAACCGCGCAATCAGGCCAATCGAGAACTAGCTATATGTACGTGTTTAACCACGCAATCAGGCGGCCAATCGAGAACTAGCTATATGTACGTGTTTAACCGCGCAATCAGGCCAATCGAGAACTAGCTACATGTACGTGTTTAACCACGCAATCAGGCGGCCAATCGAGAACTAGCTACATGTACGTGTTTAACCGCGCAATCAGGCGGCCAATCGAGAACTAGCTACATGTACGTGTTTAACCGCGCAATCAGGCCAATCAAGAACTAGCTACATGTACGTGTTTAACCACGCAATCAGGCCAATCAAGAACTAGCTATATGTACGTGTTTAACCGCGCAATCAGGCGGCCAATCGAGAACTAGCTACATGTACGTGTTTAACCGCGCAATCAGGCCAATCAAGAACTAGCTACATGTACGTGCTTAACCACGCAAT
This sequence comes from Semisulcospira habei, assembly GCA_036245525.1. NCBI lineage: Eukaryota > Metazoa > Mollusca > Gastropoda > Semisulcospiridae > Semisulcospira > Semisulcospira habei. The sequence goes on from BTPG01000001.1 coordinate 43,505,405, forward strand.
CAGGCCAATCAAGAACTAGCTATATGTACGTGTTTAACCGCGCAATCAGGCGGCCAATCGAGAACTAGCTACATGTACGTGTTTAACCGCGCAATCAGGCCAATCAAGAACTAGCTACATGTACGTGTTTAACCGCGCAATCAGGCCAATCAAGAACTAGCTATATGTACGTGTTTAACCGCGCAATCAGGCCAATCAAGAACTAGCTATATGTACGTGTTTAACCGCGCAATCAGGCCAATCAAGAACTAGCTATATGTACGTGTTTAACCGCGCAATCAGGCCAATCAAGAACTAGCTACATGTACGTGTTTAACCGCGCAATCAGGCCAATCAAGAACTAGCTACATGTACGTGTTTAACCGCGCGATCAGGCCAATCAAACGCGCCGTGCCTCGCCACACTCAGCGGTACCCATGAGCGATCGTGAAACACCTGCTTCGGCGACCGACTGACGGGGCGGCCAAACAGCGGTAGTTCCCCTTTGAACAGCTCGATTTCCCGGCGACCGGATTTCCCTTCGTACTCTCAGTTATTCAATCTAAGTTCACTAAAGCCCAGCTTACACCGGGTTACTGATCGATCGTGATAGTTCAAGGCTGGTGCCAAAACAGCTTGGCTTCTAGGTGTTGGTTTTTCATTATTACTTTTTTTTTAAAATTGTTGACTGTAAAGCGGTTTGTTTTCAATGTTGTTACTGTGATGTGGTTTTCGATACAGTCTTGTAGTTAGTTTTCAGTGGGGCAATATTGTTTGAACAACACCTTTAGCGTAACTTATATTCGTGATTGTTATTGAGGTGTGCCTAAGTTTTAAACAGAGTAAAGTTTGTGCAGAACTTCGTGTGGACTTGTACAGAACTGCTCTCTCTCTCTCTCTCTCTCTCTCTCTCTCTCTCTCTCTCTCTCTCTCTCTCTCTCTCTCTCTCTCTCTCTCTCTCTCTCTCTCTCTCTCTCGTACTTGCTCTCTATGTTTGCTCCCAGTTACAAACTCTGTGTGTGCGTGTGTGACGGTGTGTGTGTGTGTGTGTGTGTGTGTGTGTGTGTGTGTGTGTGTGTGTGTGTGTGTGTGTTTAGGAGTGTGAGATCATCATGGGACTTTCTTTCCCTAAACTAGTTTTTTTTTCATTTACATTTAACTATATTTATACTTAGTGTTTTTTTTATATTGTCTCGTAGTTTTGTAGCAACAGCAGGTTTGAAAAATGGCTATGTCTATGACGATGTCAATGCCTCAACCGTTGATAAATAAAGCTTCATTGAATCATTGAATCTCTCTCTCTCTCTCTCTCTCTCTCTTGGTGATCAATGTGCCACTGTAGTGTCATGTATTTTGCGATGACCAAGAACAATTACGATCATCATTTTCTGTGTCGTTTGTTCGTTCGTCGTGGATAAAGTCTCTCCGAGTCTAGAATATCATTGATCCGTTAGTTTACTCACTGTATCGGAGTACTCTGTGTGTTTTATACGAGGTCAGTCAGTGCTTGTTCGAATACCAGCAGACTATCAGCGTGAAGGAAACTCGATTGAATCAAGACGATTCAATCAAGCTTCAATTCACCAGTGATAACTGTGTCTCCGCTTTACTTCGCTGAGCAGTATCGGGCTGAAAGCGCATTACCAAACTCCGGCAGTATTGTGCTCGTGTGCGGCTGATACGCCTAACTGAACTTGCTATCGGGACTTTGATGTTCGAGCAGTTGGATTATTTCCCTGCCGACTAGTCTGCTAAATCATTTCATTGTGTCTTATCTATTTACCAGCTTTATATATACATAGGCATTTGTGCTGTTTCATTTAATAATCTCAACGTATACTTACTTCTTTTGACATTCTATTTTGTTGTTGTTGTTGTTTGTTCTGTACAAATTTGCCTTTCTCCGTAATAGACATAAATTTGAAAGTTATGCGAATAGGGCATCTCAATGTTTTTCATTTGTACAATAAACTAACCGATATATCTGTCTACATTAGCAATCCCACACCGTTTCATTTATTTGGGCTTAGTGAGACGCGCCTGAGCTCGTGTGTGAGCGATGAAGCCATTAGTATTCCTACTTTTTCCTTGACTAGGAGAGACCCCTCGTCCCCAGGTCAAACAGGCATCGCTGTCTACATTCACAACTCCATTCAGCATTTAGTCCATAGACGCTTGGACTTGGAAACAGCAGACGTAGAGTGTTTGTGGTTGGAAGTGAAATGCCCTAAATCGACACCGCTACTAGTTGGATTCCTTTACAGAAACCCTGCCGCCACTTTTGAATGGTATGACCATTTTAGTCAGATCCTTGATAGAGCGTGCAAAAGAAAGGCTGACCTTCTTCTCATGGGAGATTTTAATATAGACTTCCTTAAGAATCACACTGCGTGGGATACAATATCTTCATTGTTTGGTCTAGTCCAGTTAGTAAAATCGCCCACCAGAATTACTCAGAATACGTCCTCACTTATAGACCACATATACACTAATAAACCCAAAGCCGTCTGTAATGTTGAGGTTTCAAATCTAAGTGTTAGTGATCACTATCCAGTTGTTTGTTCATGGTCAAAAAAGATTCCGAAAGCAAAGAAAAACGGCCATACAACCATAACATATCGATCATTCAAGAACTTTAACCATAATAAATTCCTATTTGATTTAAATAATACTCCGTTCAACGATGTACTTCTCTCCAATGACCCGGACACTGCCCTTTCTATTTGGTACACTCTTTTTCTAACTGTATTAAACAAACACGCACCCCTTCGTGAGAGAAGGGTTAAATCAAACACTCTTCCTCCATGGTTAACCCCAGAAATAATGCAAGCGATGGCGCTCAGAGATGATCTGCGTAGTCAAAAACTATTTCCTGAATTTAAGCAACAACGCAACCGTGTTAAGTACATGATCAGAGAGGCAAGGAAAAGATTAATCCGCGACACAGTGAAAGACAGCAAGGATACTTCCACTATCTGGCGCCTATTAAACACTCTAACTAAAGGCTCCCCTGGCACTTCAACAACCATTCCCAGCAGTCTTACTGCAGAAACTTTTAATAATCATTTTCTTTCAGTCGCTGAAACTCTAAATGCCTCAATTAATAGCAGTAAGTATGAATGTTCTAATTTGCTTTCTGAATTCTGTAAACACAGAACAGAGGACACAGACCCCTTCAGCATTCCCTTGCTAGCAGTTCATGAGGTGGGTTTGCTCATTAGTAAACTACCAAATAAAAAGTCTTCGGGGCCTGATGACATAAGCCCGCAAATACTTAAGTTATCCCTGCCGTACATAGTAGAGTCTATTACGTACATTTACAACCTTTGTATCAAGCAACATACTTTCCCTAACAAACTAAAATACGCTAAAGTCATTCCACTTCCAAAAACTAAAGATCGTTCTGACCCTAACAACTATCGACCGATTTCATTATTACCAGTTCTATCAAAGCCGCTTGAAAGGCATGTCCACAAACACCTGCTTGCCTACTTAGAAAACCGCCACCTCCTGCACCCCTTTCAATCCGGATTTCGCCCACAACACTCGTGCCACACTGCACTCACGCGCCTCGTTGACGCATGGCTCCAGGGTATGAACAAATCCCAGATAACAGGTGTCGTTTACTTAGACTTTAAAAAGGCCTTTGACCTAATCGATCACACCACTCTAATGACAAAGATTCAGAAATACTTGAATAGTACAGAAGTAGTTGCATTTTTTAGATCATACCTAACTGATCGTAAACAAAAAGTTCTAATGAATGGATCTTACTCTTCTCTAAAAGATATAAAGTATGGAGTTCCACAAGGATCTGTGCTTGGTCCCTTATTATTTTGTCTATTCATCAATGACCTGCCACTTCATATAACTTGCAAGAACGTACAATGTGATCTTTTTGCTGATGACACGTCCATTCATATGACTAACAAAGATATACAAGTAATTTCTTCCAACTTGCAGCATAGTCTTGATGAAGTGTCTGAATGGTGTCACAGGAATTCTATGATTGTTCATCCAATTAAAACCAAATCTATGATAATCGCCACTCGTCAAAAACACCAGTTAGCTCCCCTGTTACTTAACCTTTTATTAAAGGGCAGGCAAATAGAACACGTTAATGAACATCGCCTACTAGGGATTACAATTGACAGTCAGCTTAAGTGGAAGGCTCATACGGACACTTTATGCAGAACGGTAGCCAAAAATCTTTTCATGTTGTCCAAACTGAAATATTACACCGACTCGGACACGCGCAAACTATTCTATAATGCTCACATACGTTCTCATATTGATTACGCGTCAACGGTGTGGGATGGATGCAGTGAAGTCCACTTGAAGAGACTCAACTCGTTACACAGAAGGGCAGCTAAGTTAATCCTTCCTGACCCACGACTCACAACAGAAGAAAAACTCGCCAAAATAGGATTTCTGCCGCTGCAAGACCACTTCAAATACAATAAGGCTATTTTTATGTTCAAAGTGTGGAACCAGAAAATACCAGAATATATCACAACTCTTTTCTCTAAGTCGGAATCTAGGCTTGGTAACATTAGGCAACTTTTCTTAGTCCCCAAAACGAGAATTGATATATACAAATCTAGTTTGTCATTCGCGGGAACGCAGACTTGGAACACGCTTCCTGATTACGTAAAATCCGCTTCCTCTCTAGCCCGTTTCAAAATCAGTCTCTTCAAGTACTTCTCGAAGCAGTCGTAATCATTACGTTGTGAAATATATACTGCCCTGTAACCCTGATTATGTATTCTCCCAATTACAAACTCTGTGCGTGCGTGTGTGATGGTGTGATGGTGTGTGTGTGTGTGTGTGTGTGTGTGTGTGTGTGTGTGTGTGTGTGTGTGTGTGTGTGTGTGTGTGTGTGTGTGTGTGTGTGAGTTTAGGTGTGTGAGATTGTCATGGGACTTTCTTTCCCTAAACTAGCAATGTTTTTGTCAGTTTCATTTACATTTAACTATATACTTAGTTTTTTTGTATTTTGTCTCGTAGTTTTGTAGCAACGGCAGGTTTGAAAAATGGCTATGTCTGTGACGATGTCAATGCCTCAACCGTTGATAAATAAAGCTTCATTGAATCATTGAATCTCTCTCTCTCTCTCTCTCTCTCTCTCTCTCTCTCTCTCTCTCTCTCTCTCTCTCTCTCTCTCTCTCTCTCTCTCTTACTTTTACACAAGAGGCATAGATCTTCATCAGCCCCCGCGAATGCGCGAATGTGAGGGCTGATGAAGATCTATGTCTCTTGGTGTTGGAACATGTTCGCCGGAGTTTATCTCTCTCTCTGTGTCTGTCAATCTCTCTCTCTCTCTCTCTCTCTCTCTCTCTCTCTCTCTCTCTCTCTCTCTCTCTCTCTCTCTCTCTCTCTCTCTCTCTCTCTCTCTCTCTCTCTCTCTCTCTCTCTCTCTCTCCGTCTCCAGAGTGCAGCACGCTGTTTTCCCTTTAAATTACTGTTGGCTGGGCTGGCATGGCCGGCCAGTAATTGTTGTTTGAAAATCCCCTGCCCCAACGGACTCAGCATTTGTCCGCTCACTCGAGCACTCAGTTTCTCTCGAGCTACTAATCGCCTCCCAAACGTCTCGCAGGCAACTCCCGTTCCGTCTGCAAGAGGCATGGATTCTCATCAGCCCCTGCAATTGCAGGATCCACGCCTCTTGGCCTGTGTCATTTATGTCTGTGGTTTTGTTGTTTTGAGAGGAAGGCATTTTAATAATGGGCCACATCGCGTTTCCACCTCTGACTGTGGTAATGGTTTTCGCTCCTTGCGGGCTGCAGTTAAATAACACCACGGTCAAACGGAAAGTCTCCAACTCGGGCAGGAACGTGTGTGTGTGTGTGTGTGTGTGTGTGTGTGTGTGTGTGTGTGTGTGTGTGTGTGTGTGTGTGTGTGTGTGTGTGTGGGCAGATGAGAGCTAATAGGTGGTGTTGATACATAAAAAAAAAGTCTTCAATTGCCCCACATTAAATTGTCACCGAGTTATAGACAGCTGACGACCATGCGTAATCATGTTTGGGTTTTTTTGCTTGTTTTTTTTTTTTTTTACCACCATCATTCCTCTTTTAAAATGTAAAGAAAATCACTTTTAATGCGACCTGCTTTAGGCGATAAAGGGTTACTAGTTGGCAAAATCTCTTATATAAATTCTTAAAGTCTCACAATATTGATTGACAGAGGCGGGGCTGACGTAACATAACTAAGTTGGAATGTCGAAAACTGAAAGCCTTGTCTGCTGACGTAACATAACTAAGTTTGAATGTCGTCAACTGAAAGCCTTGTCTGCTGACGTAACATGACTAAGTTTGAATGTCGTCAACTGAAAGCCTTGTCTGCTGACGTAACATATAAGTTTAAATGTCGTCAACTGAAAGCCTTGTCTGCTGACGTAACATAACTAAGTTTGAATGTCGTCAACTGAAAGCCTTGTCTGCTGACGTAACATATAAGTTTAAATGTCGTCAACTGAAAGCCTTGTCTGCTGACGTAACATAACTAAGTTTGAATGTCGTCAACTGAAAGCCTTGTCTGCTGACGTAACATGACTAAGTTTGAATGTCGTCAACTAAAAGCCTTGTCTGCTGACGTAACATAACTAAGTTTGAATGTCGTCAACTGAAAGCCTTGTCTGCTCGTTTTCTCAGTTGCTACACAGGGCAGTTCCCTCCATGCGTACAAGGACAGTAGAAACCTCGTATGCCAACGTGATTCAGTGAATTCTAGCAGTCAAAGCCTGCCCTGGTGCAGACTGCTTGTAGTGTACAGTCAGCTGAGAGCTGGAGCCAGCCGATGTTTTGGATACGTAAAGACATGTTCAATCACACCACATTAAGTTGTCGGCCATAGCTGACGGCCATGAGTAGTCATGTTTATGGAATTCCTTCTTTGGGCCTTTTCATCTTTTTTACCACAGCCATTTGAAAATGTGAAGAATATTCACTGTAAATATGCACCTGTTAGTGGCTGACAGTGTTAATATGCACCTGTTAGTGGCTGACAGCGTTAATATGCACCTGTTAGTGGCTGACAGTGTTTATATGCACCGGTTAGTGGATGACTCTTGTTGCGATTGCAGCTGCGACTGTTGTTTTGGGACCGTATGCTCCATGGTTGTGAAAGTTCATAGAATGTCCACCAAACTTTCTGGCCCCCACAGTACGCCTCGGTTACGCCTCGGGCCGGGTATTACACACGTGGGGCGAGAAGTAAACCCGCGCTTGCATACACTACTCCTTCCAAAAAGGGCACTACCACCCCGCCCCCCCCCCCCCCCCCCCCCCCCCCCCCCCCCCGCCCGCCACACCCACCCCTACACATACAAACATACCCCCTTTCCGCTCCCCACCCCACCCTGCTCATAGTCCGTTTTCTAAAGCGTTGGATCACCGACCAGTTTTTATATTCTACCTTTTACCCCACGGCCACATTTCAGGCGGTCCGTGGCGCAGTGGTTAAGGCGCCTGCCACCAATGCTAAAGGTGCGAGGTTCGATTACGGGTTCCGGCGTCGGACTTTTCTTCTCTAGTAAGTGTCTCCGTTAATTCGGGCGGATCGTGGGGGGTTCTTTCTCCGGGTACTCCGGCTCTTCCTCCCCCCTCCACTGTGGTACCGGTTTCAGGTCACTTTATAAAAACTTATTTAAATACAAGCTATCAAAATTTCCGAAACCTCAGTAGCTGAGCTGACCCTTCGCACCACGTGAATGTCCTGTGTTTGTCTTGCACTGTGTTTGTCTTCAGAGTGAATGCGTGTGTGTCACGTGAGCGTGCGTGTTGGGTGCAGTTCGTGGCGCTTTGAGCCGATTCGCAGAATTGGGAAAAAGCGCCTAAATAATAAACGGTATTATTATTATTATTATTTCCAAACTTTTGCGGGTGTGGACTAACGACTATGTACAAGTTGCAGGAGATGGATCAGCCATAATAATTCAAGGGTAGTGTCAGATTAGCTTGGCACCGTCAGGCGCCAAGCTAATTTGGCACTACCCTTGAATTAACATGCTCGATCCATATTCTGCTGTAGGGCGTTGTAGCTGAGTGTGTTAATGGTTAATGAAAGGCCGCATTGCTAACTCCAGTATCTGAGTGGGTAATGGTTAATGAAAGGCCGCATTGCTAACTCCAATATCTGAGTGGGTAATGGTTAATGAAAGGCCGCATTGCTAACTCCAGTATCTGAGTGGGTAATGGTTAATGAAAGGCCGCATTGCTAACTCCAATATCTGAGTGGGTAATGGTTAATGAAAGGCTGCATTGCTAACTCCAGTATCTGAGTGGGTAATGGTTAATGAAAGGCCGCATTGCTAACTCCAATATCTGAGTGGGTAATGGTTAATGAAAGGCCGCATTGCTAACTCCAGTATCTGAGTGGGTAATGGTTAATGAAAGGCCGCATTGCTAACTCCAGTATCTGAGTGGGTAATGGTTAATGAAAGGCCGCATTGCTAACTCCAATAGCTGAGTGGGTAATGGTTAATGAAAGGCCGCATTGCTAACTCCAATAGCTGAGTGGGTAATGGTTAATGAAAGGCCGCATTGCTAACTCCAGTAGCTGAGTGGGTAATGGTTAATGAAAGGCCGCATTGCTAACTCCAGTAGCTGAGTGGGTAATGGTTAATGAAAGGCCGCATTGCTAACTCCAATATCTGAGTGGGTAATGGTTAATGAAAGGCCGCATTGCTAACTCCAATAGCTGAGTGGGTAATGGTTAATGAAAGGCCGCATTGCTAACTCCAATAGCTGAGTGGGTAATGGTTAATGAAAGGCCGCATTGCTAACTCCAGTAGCTGAGTGGGTAATGGTTAATGAAAGACCGCATTGCTAACACCAAAAAGTCCAGGTTGAGAATTGGAACGAGCAGGTGTCTCTCCACGAGTGGCACAGATTCTCATCACTGAGTCTCTGCGTTGGTATGGTACATTATTGTGTGCGGCTGCTGGGACTAATGTGATGAAACTCTATCCCGTTATTTTGTAATCAAAGGGACTAGTTTGCGGTTTGTGTCCAGAGGCAGTTTTTAAGAGCTGAACAGGTCCCCCTCGCAGAAAAACACGAGTACGTGTACCAACCAACGGTGTGGATCAAGTCCCACGCGAAAAATAATTATCGCAGAATTTGCGCCCCACCCTCACCCCTCTCCACCACCCCACCCCCCCGCCCCACACACACACACTCTTCCGCCCCTGAGTCTTCGGAGCCATTGCACACTTGAGTTGAGTGCAGACAGCAGAAACTGTTTTGAGCGACCACCCGTATGAGAGAGCATCCGCATTGAAGGACCACATGTGTGTGGCTGTGACACCTAATGACAGTCTTCAATGACAGGTGTCTCTGTTTGACCTTCAAGACTTCTCTAATAGACTATCTTTTCTTTTTCGTGCAAAAAAGAAGGCGGTTACCCAAAACAAGCTCTACTGTATTTTAAGTTCAACAGTTCCCCAAATGTTGTGTTCACACAGATCTGACATAATTATCATGCATGAAATTCCAAATACGGTATCTGCCTCGCGGCCCGCCGAAAATATTTTTCGAACGGCGTTTGTTAGCGCACATCCTCGGGACAGCATCTGTAATTGACCCCTAAACTGTCGAAGCAAGACGAGCGCTACACATCTGCAAGAGACATAAATCCTCATGAGCCCCCGCAGTCGCGGGGGCTCATAAGGATTTATTTCTCTTGGGCGGTCCGTGGCGCAGTGATTAAGGCGCCTGCCACCAATGCCAAAGGTGCGAGGTTCGAAAACGGGTTCCGGCGTCGGACTTTTCTCCTCTGGTAAGTGTCACCGTTAATTCGGGCGGACCGTCGGGGGTTCTTTCTCCGGGTACTCCGGTTCTTCCACCCCCCCCCCCCACCTATCCCCCCACCCCCCACACTTTGGTACCGGTTTCAGGCCACTTTACAAATTTCAAATACAAGCGATCAAAAATCTCTAACTTCAGTAGCTGAACTGGCCCTTCGTCTGTCTTGTACTGTGTTTGTCTTAAATGGCGTAAATCCGTGTCTGTTACGTGAGTGTGCGTGTTGGGTTTGAGTTCGCGGCGCTTTGAGTCGATTTGCCCAAAAATTGAGAAAAAGCGCCTATATAATAACGGTATTATTATTATTTTATTATTTTCTCTTGTTGGTTCTGTGTTTGTCAGCGCGCAGTCGTTTCAGACGCGAAACTTGCGACTACTGACAGAGAAGGGGTTAGAGATAATGTCCTGAGGAATCGCGCCTCCCAGCGCCACTGTTCTCAAGCTGTGCTAACTGATAGGTAGGCCTACACACCTACGCGCAATAAAATAATTGCACGCGCGGTATTTCGATGCCGGCATTACGTGTTATTTACACGGCAAGGGGAAAGCAGAAATAGATGCTATCGGCACTGAGGAGTGAAAACAGCATGAAACTGACAACCCGGCTCTCTTCACTGGCATATTTATTCTTCGTATCACGCGCTCGACACTCAACAAATTTGCCGGTACACGTGAGCCATCGTGCCACCTGCGTTTGTGTGTATTTAGAGTTATGAATCTTGCCGGCGTTTCTTATCTTCAGTGCCGGAAGAAATTCTGAAATAACGTTATTTGTTTGTTTCAGTGTTTGTTTGTTTGTTCACTAAATATCGAACGATCACAAGAGGGATACATTCTCATGCGTGAGGATCCTCGTCTGTCGCCTCTAATCTTTGCAAAGTGAATCTTGTCTACGATATGCCGTTCGGGACAGAACATTGTAAATAAAATATGAGTTTCCATGTTTCAACTGTAGGACAATAAACTATAGCCATCACGAGAGAGAAGAAAATGAATGATGACAAGAAATTTAATCTCATAAGTGCATTGAACTGTTTCAGCCCTGCGGACGACATTATCAAGTTTTGACATAATTATACATTCGAAGGTCTAGGTCACCGTTCTGGAGACAGGTCGAGCATTATAGTTCAAGGGTGTTGTCAGAATAGCTTGGCGCCTACAGGCGCCAAGCTATTCCGACACCACCCTTGAACTATCATGGGCACTCCACACCATGTCATATCTTGTCAGATTTTTTTTTTTTTTTTTTTTTTTTGGGGTTAACTTACTTTGTTTTTGTTTTGAGTTTCAACGGAGTAGACGCCTGGTATGGAAGCATAGAGTCTCATGGCCTTTGGCTGTCTGTGTATTCCTAGGAACCAGACAGAGGCATAACGTCTCATCATGAGGATATGTGGCTGGCTTCTTACAGAGACTTAGAGCCTCAGTCATAAACACTTGCAGGTTGTAAAGACGCGCGAGAATCTGTAATCTCCAAGTAGTAAGTTAATTGCATAGAGTCTCATGACCTCCTGCAGCATAGAGTCTCATGACCTCCTGCAGCATAGTCTTATGACCTCCTGCAGCATAGAGTCTCATGACCTCCTGCAGCATAGAGTCTCGTGACCTCCTGCAGCATAGAGTCTCATGACCTCCTGCAGCTGATGAGAATGTGTGGCCTGGTGCAGACAAAAGTGGTTTGTTCTAGGGACTGTACATCATACACTGGTTGTCTCCCGCTGACCAGCGACAGCGAGTGAAGGGAGACAACCAGGGTGCGTATATCCATCAGATCGACTTTGCAGAGGTGTGAAACTTTTTGATTGATGATAATATAGCGTTACCGTGGGTCCGTGGCCCAGTGTCTGTGTACCTGTCCTGTCCCCTGTGTCCCGCTTTGGTCCTCCCACCCCTCCCCCGCCCCCCCCCCCCACTTCACCCCTCCCTCCTGTCCACACCCCCACCCCTCCTTTCACCCCTCGAGTTTGGTCTCTGGCTGTGAGAGTCTGTCTTGTCAGTGAAACCCATTCGGGAATCGCGTTAGCACGAACTTCACACACTGTGTGGCTAACGTCGGCATGAAATATCAACAAAGCCGGACGCACGGTTACATAAAATAGCAAGAGAGTCTAAGGCCAAAGGGTGTAGCTTGGCGAGGGCGGAGTTAGCACCTTTGCTGGCAACTGACAAGAGAGGAATGATTTCAGTTATCTCCCTCCTTCTACATGAGGCATAGATTCTCATAAACCCCTGCGTTCGCAGGGCTCATGATAATCTATGCCTCTTGTAAACAATACCCCCTACGTTTGGAAACCAGATAGAATTGCATTGCGAGATTTATATTGGGTGTTCTCAAAGGGAGGAAGTCAGTGGATGGGGGATGCGCCTATGATTAAGCCCCGCCCCCTGACCTATTTACTGCGCGAGCCGCTTCTCTCGCGCGGTCCTGTCCGGGCCGTTCTTTATGCGTTGGGAGTGCGAGCGGAACGCACCGTACTGTGTTGAGATAGAAAGAAAGAAAGAAAGAAAGAAGAAAGAGAGAAAGAACGGTACACGTTGGTGTGTAGTGTACTCTGTGGGATATCGGCAAGTTTGGCCAGTGTCAGTGTGTAGAGGTGTGTGCCGAGGGAGACCGACGCTAACCTACCCCCCTTCGTGTTTAGCACAGTACTGTCTAAAGACTGGATATCTAGCGGAGAGAGGTCTACCCACCCGCCTTCTGTCTTGCTAGTGTGTTAGTGTGTGGCTTTGAAGCCCGAGCCGTGTGTCCGTTGGAGTGTGTGCGCTACTGTTACATACCTCAGTCATGTGGATACCGTGAGCACGGGCCGCCTAGTCACTCAAAAGGCGAACGGTGCAACTACTCGCCAAATTCAGCCTCGCAGGACGCCGTAGCCATGTGAATGCGAGCGGAAGTGGTTGTGTCCGACCGTGGCGGAGGTGTTGGCGAGGGCGAGTCGTGGCTGGGACCCCCCCTCCCGGCCGCGGCTGCAGCATAGACAGTGGATCACTACAATGGTTGGGGTGTCGGTGCTAGACGCCTGCAATGGTAGGCGTGAGGGCACGGCGTGGTCAATAAGTTCTAGCCTACTGCTTCAATCACTGTTTGTGATCTGTGGTATACAAGCGAGACGGCCCTTGGGTCAGTTACGTGAGCTTAGTCCTGCGCCAGCCACTAAGCAAGGTGCTCCGCTTTAGCGGAGCATCTTGCTTAGTGGCTGGCGCAGGACTAAGCTCACTCATGTAACTTGTCCCATGTGCCAGGCTGGCCCACACTGATTGATCAATGCAGGAGGCTAGAAGTTCTTATTTAGATCAGGCCAATGTTTTAGTGCCATTATAGTAGGTTAGACAGAGCTGTTGTGCATCACACTAAATGATGGTTATGTTCATAATTATAGACGTTACCCTCTCAAATCATGTAATGGAATTCTGCTAACAGCTTATGAAATATAATGAAGTTATGCTAGGACTAAAACTGGGTGCAAGCTTGTAAGCCATTCTCAACAATGACTCGAAAGAGTTTCACCAAAAACAAAATTGTTTGCAAGCACCAAAAGTAGATTGTATCTCCTCCATTTTGATTCCGGTTGAACAATGCGATCCTAATCATGAAACCTGTAACCTACTAGATGCAAATGGTAGCTAATCTAAAATCGCTCGCAAAAATGGTAACAAGTCTGAAGTCTATGGCTTGTGGCTGTTGGGTAGCTGCATAGAACTTTGTGTGTAATCATTGTCTTTGTCTCTCTTTCACTTTGATTTAACCCCAACACCGTGAAGAAAATGGTGAACATGATCCAACAGCAAAAGACATAGATCCTCATGAGCCCCTGCTGCCCCACCCGGGTCTGCCCTGGGGGACTTGGGTGGGGTTAGGTATTTTTTAGTTCCCAGGGTCACCCTGGTCAGCCCCACAGGGTGGGTTTTTCTCTCTATTCTGGGGCATGTGTTTCTGTCTACCCTTTGTCCATTCACCTGTATTTGCCTTTTTAAAACTCTCCCTACTGTCTGCACTGCCTGTAGCTCTTGATATTGGATGTGTGTTGCTAAATGGTCTTAGCTTTATTTAGGCCCCGTGTGTTAGGTTTATTTAACGTATTTGACCGGCTGGCGACATACATTCAATGTTCTGTTTCTTTTTTATTTTTTCACAAGCAGTGCAGGCACGTCCTGAGAAAGCCTTGTTGCTGTCGGGACGTTAAGCAATGTACAATCAATCATGAGCCCCTGCAATTGCAGGGGCTCATAAGGATCTAACGTCTCTTGCTATAACAACTTCACAGATCCCTGTGTTGTTTGATGGCTGGGGCTCCTGGGTTCTTTGGCGTTGATCTGACAATTTGTTTTGGACGCACAATCTCCGTCCAGTGGCAGGGAAGTGTCAGAGGGAGTGAGCATCCGTCCATTTTTATGGATGGGCAAGTTAGCTTCAAGTTACTAATTATTTAGACCAAGTCAAAGTTTGATGTTACTGCCACAGCATGCGTACCGCCCCTGACGATGTGCCTGTTGCTTGTCCACAGTGGTGCCGTGAGGTGTGAGGGCCGGGGCCCCTTCCACTACCCCGCTGAATGGAAGGGTATGGGTCCGGTGTGCTGTCCGTGTAACAGCCACCCAAGCAGGAGCAGCCACCCAGCAGTGCATCGCCTCCACAGCAGCCTGATCCACCCGTCTGCCACCCGACTTCTGCTGGGGATACTCTTCATCTGCAGCTTCTTGGGGACCTCTGGTCGGTACACTTGTCACAGAAGCTCCAGCTCACACTGGTTGTCTGTCCATTCACAACTGCTGATGAGAGGTAGCAAATGGATGTAGTCAACCAGTGTGGTTCTAACATGTACTGTAGTTTTTAAAAATGGTCAACGGACCATAACAAGATTTAGCAGCCTAATTGGGTCACTTGTATTACAGCATAATATTAATAACCTCCTTATTCTATGCCGCATTCACCAGTAGTGTTTACACGGGTTAAAGTAAACACACTGGTTACCTACTTCAATCCACCCTGGTCTGTCCCACAGGGTTGGCTGTACCCACACCATCTTCAGTTGTGTTCTGCTTCAAAAGCAAACGTTTCTGTCTCCTCTCGGTCTGTTTATGTTGTGCGTTTTGTTTTTGGTTTTTTTTTTATTGAATTCTCCCTGTTGTGTGTGATACCAGTAATCTTCTTTTTTGGTCCTTTGTCCTCAACAAAACCGCTACCAACAGTCAAAGGGTTAAATTAACCTATGAACCATGATGCACTACCACAAGATGGATTGATGATGATAATTCAAGGGTAGTGCCAGATTAGCTTGGCGCCTGAAGGTGCCAAGCTAATCTGGCACTGCCCTTGAATTATTATCATCAAGCCATCTCCTGCAATTCACACGTTCTCGTTAGGTTTCACCCCCAAAATTGGGGAAATGCAGGCGTGGGGTAAAACAGGTACAATTCAGGCTTGGGCTATACCTTCTTGCTTGGGCTATACCTTATCGAGGCCCAACAGTCTCAGTAGAACTCATGTCACAATTATACACCAATTTCAAAGCATCAGTGGTGTTGATCTGTATGGATTGGTCGGTCATCCCAACAACCCGCACCACACACTTTTTTTTTTTTTTTTTTTACAAATTCTGAAAGTTGGGCGACAAAACTCTGCACACGGCGCCACTGCCGTAAAGTCAGTAATATTCCTGCAATGACTTGATTGAGGTGTGATTATTATTTCACACAATGACTTCTTCACAGTCTGTGGATACGTTTTACATCTATCGTCGTGTGAATCGGAGCCAGTGTGTAAAGCAATCGGGCTTCTATGCCAGTGTGTAAAGCAATCAGGCTTCTATGCCAGTGTGTAAAGCAATTAGGCTTCTATGCCAGTGTGTAAAGCAATCAGGCTTCTATGCCAGTGTGTAAAGCAATCAGGCTTCTATGCCAGTGTGTAAAGCAAAAATCAGGCTTCTATGCCAGTGTGTAAAGCAATTAGGCTTCTATGCCAGTGTGTAAAGCAATTAGGCTTCTATGCCAGTGTGTAAAGCAATTAGGCTTCTATGCCAGTGTGTAAAGCAATCAGGCTTCTATGCCAGTGTGTAAAGCAATCAGGCTTCTATGCCAGTGTGTAAAGCAATCAGGCTTCTATGCCAGTGTGTAAAGCAATCAGGCTTCTATGCCAGTGTGTAAAGCAATCAGGTTTCTATGCCAGTGTGTAAAGCAATCAGGCTTCTATCAAGTCATCACAGCACTTCAGCATTAGGTTTATACAGTGCCACTAAAACCATTAGGGGTTGAGATGTGGCGAGAGGTCTTGGCTGACACCTTTATTACACCTGTGGGAACCTTTACTACACCTTCCCAACTCTTATCATCACCCTCCACATCCACCCCACTGCCCACCCCTCTCCCATTCCCGCCACCAGGTCAGCAAGCCTAGTGTGTAACTGTATTGACGTTGTTGTTAGAGTTCTGTCTGTTCCTGCAGTTGCATGGCTTTAGATAATTAGATTCATCCTCAAATTTCACCATTAATTTCGCTATCTCCCCACGGTAAAGCACTCTACTGTAATGTCACTCCCGACACCAGGGAAGTCTTGGGGTCAGTTGCATGAGGGAGCCTAGTCCTGCATCAGCCACTAAGGTGCTCCGCTATAGCGGGGTGAGTCAGTGTAGTGGCGCTATATCGGAGCACTTTGCTTAGTGTCTGGACTAAGTTCACTCATGCAACTGAACCCAACACTTCGTTGGTGTCGGGAGCGACACCTAAACATGTATAACTTGCAAGTTCTACCATAAGAGCTGAAGAAGTGTGGCAGCAGATTAGCCGAGTACATTGTCCAAAGTCGGCATGCGTACACACAGCTGAGTCTCTTTCAACACATACACAGGATGGCAAGAGATTGTGTAGCAGAATTCTGACGAATACTAGACAGTTGAAGAGATGCCTTCGTCATGTCCAAAACCAGCGGACGCCAGGCAGACTTGAAAAACCATGAGAGACCCGTAGACATGATAGCTCTAGGATTGTGCCTCAATAGCTCGGAGTCTTTAAATCATTCTCGTGTTTTAGAGATCAGTATTCGACCGTCTCGTGTGCCCCAATCATGGCGGCGCACTTTGCTTAGTGGCTGGCGCAGGACTAAGCTCACTCATGTAACTAGCCCTGACCAGTATATTCGCGAAAGGAACTCTTGATGGCGGGGTGGCCTGTCCGCGGGCAGAGCGCCCAGCTGGACCGGCAACACAACACGAGGCAGGCTGTATTCAGGTATGCGGATTTTTTTCTGCGAATCCTGCAGGTCACGTCTCGAGTGAGTTAACCCAGCAGACATGGGAAAAAAACTTAAACCATCGATTTCAACAGCAGCATCCGGTAAACAGTTTCAAACTTGGCCATCGTTTCACACTCTCAGTCTGAAGATGTCAGTGAGTCGCAATCTTGCCAGCAAGAGGCATTGATTCTCACGAATCCCTTCGACCGCAGGGGCTCATGAGAATCCATGCCTCATGTTGATTGAAGAGTTGTTGCCCCAGCGCGACCTTTCACCTCAGCTTTCCTCCCTTCACACCATGGTAACAAATCTCGCCTCAGACGTGGGCCGGTTTCGATCGAACTCGGCCGCAGTGCCAGACCACCGTGCCCCGCCGCTAGCGCGAATCAATCGGTGTGGGCCAACAGGGAACTAGCGCCGTCTGACGCAAAGCAGTAGACATCACGAGCAGTAACCTTCGCAGATAGAATGTTGCTCAATCCAGCCAAAGAGCGTTCTGGTCTGTGATTCTGCGCCACCCACCCCACCCCCCACCAATACCCCACCCATGCAAAACTTTACTGGAACTCACATTGTTGAAGTGTTTCCATTAATACAACAAACAGGCTTTTGCCTTGTCAGAAAAATGTATGCTTCTGAGGGAAATCTAGTGGTGTGCAACCCTGGTTGTCTCCCATCAATTCCTTGCTGCATCAAGCGAATCAAGGCGACATCTTAATTCTAAGTAATAGTTTCAATAAGTTGTTGATGCGGAAATCTTGATCTCCATAGCACTATGAAATAATAGCTCTACTCCTCAATCATCCACCAAAAGTCAGACGCCCCTATAAAAGCAGAGCATGCTTTGCTATAGCCATTGGACCATTAAAAGTCCTGGTAAATCAAAGTGGAACAGTTGTGGTGCGGCCGAATTGATCAGTGTTAAAGTCCCATTACGCATAAATCTGAAGACACATTTCAGCGGCATTTGTGCTTGTTATGCCTTGTCAACACACCTAATGGACAGCAGTTTGGACACGCAGCAAAAGCACACGCATAATCGCACTTATTTATTCTGCGCTGCCGTTAGCGTGTCAGTCTATTTTTAGCTGTTTCTCATACTGAAAGCATTGTATTTATAAAACGGAATAGTCATTGTCAAATTACTTGATATCGAAATGACGTGTGCTGAACTGGAATCTCCTGTGTCTAGACATGTGAGTAACGTTTCGTAACCATCGGTTACAGAAGTGTATCTTTGAACAGTTAAGGTGGTAGTGGGCTTTAAGCATGTTCTTAATTAAACGAACTTTAGTTAGTGAATGAACTCTGACGATCTAGAGTTCGCGATCTCGGGCGAACCAGGTTGGTTCTTAATTGGACGATCTAAAGATACGGCGAACCTAGTAGTTAACGAACCTCAGCAAACCATAGTTCGCTGTCAGAAAACGTTCGCTCAATGTGTTGAGCAAACCAAGGCGAACCTTTTCTCTGATTGGTCAAAACTTTTACCCTCTTCTGCGTTGGAGATAAGAAGATAGTCACCGATACAAACAAATATGGCAGCGGAGATATTTCACTCATGCGAAGAACAAGACCTGTTTTTATTGATTTGTGGGAGGCGCAACGCTGTTTGTGGGTTCGCTACTGCAAGGAGTACAAAAACAAACATCGTTCAAATCGCTAAGCGGCATAGCAGCAGCCATTTTGAACACCTTCGCAGACAGTAAGTACGCCGAATCAAGCACTTCAGTTGAGAAAGAGAACCATGGCAAACCTGGTTTGCTGAAGTTCGTCGCCTAGGTTCGTTCAACCTCAATTAAGAAACAAACTAAAAGATCAGCGATCTTCTCCGATCTAGGTTTACCGATCAAACGTTCGTCCAATTAAGAATAGCTCTTAAGGTCGTACTCCAAAGGCAATCGCCCATTATTATGGTTGTACTCCATAGGCAATCACCTGTAGGGGACGTCCGTTATCACTCCAGTACCGTGGACGTTAACTCATTCTACCCCAGACACACCACAGCAAGATAAAGATCGACCATGATAGTTTAATCATGGTCGATCTGTGTCCTGCACTGCAACGCAGTCTTCAGAGGACAACGGCAACATTTGGGGATTTCGGTGATGGGGTAACCCCATCTGCTTATTGTTCTATGATAGCTACATACGGACCAGGAGCTAGCTTAACCGTTTTAGTTCATTTTACTCCAAGCAATGGGTGCATCAGGATGAAAAGAGTTAAGCCCAGAACTAACCAGCTTTCGCCGTGTAGTCAGGTGTTACCGCCGTCACAAAAAAAAAGAGCGTTGGCCGTGGCGGATTTCTGTAGGGCTACGAAAGTGTGTTGTGTACCTCTCTCTCCCAAAAACGTGCCGTGCCCTCCCGGCCAGCCATGGCCTCTACTTTCAAAGCGTTTGTGCGCAGGTCCAAAATGGAGGTCGGCAGTTTTAATGGTGCCCGTGATCGAACTGCAACTTATATATCGCAACTCAGTCGGTTCTAAATCCTCTACACCTTGCAAGGACTCGGGGTGGGGGGGGGGGAGGGTTACAGGAGGGGTGGTAGTTAGATTAATGGTCCCGTTTCGGAATGTGTATGGCAGGGGTACGGAAGAGTGCTACAGCACCAACTTGCACGCAATAAGCCACGACCTCGCGCACTCGTATGCCAACTATATTCATCTGCAAGAGACATAGATCCTCATGAGCCCCGCGTTCGCGGGGGCTCATGAGGATCTATGCCTCTTTGCTGTTTTGTTACTGCTGCGAAAGTTCCTCGTGAGAAGGAGGTAAGCGGGGAATGAATGTAAGACTGTGAAGGCGCTCGCACCTTACCGTCCCGACACCTAAACAACACGCGCGGCTGTGCCGGTGTGTAGCCGCTGTTATCCTCTCCTCCCTCCTTCAGCTTTCATATCTCAGTGTCTGCTCTCTCTCTCTCTCTCTCTCTCTCTCTCTCTCTCTCTCTCTCTCTCTCTCTCTCTCTCTCTCTCTCTCTCTCTCCTCTCTCTCTCTCTCTCTCTCTCTCTCTCTCTCTCTCCCCCTCCCCCCCCCCCTCTTTGTATTCTGATTATTAAATTCAGCTTCAACTACGGATGGTAAAATTCAATTTCATTGGTCCTGGTGGAATTGTGTTTTACAGTGTAGATCAGCATATGTATCCATTATCAATGTGTTACTTTGTGTCTTCCCCTCCCAACACACTCACACAAACACGCACTCCTCCTGCCCTGCCCTGTTTCCACTGCTCGGGGTAAATCACGGAAATGGTCCTCATACAACAGTAGACAGCGTTACCTCCCAGGACCTATGGGAACAGTCTCGGAGTTTCCATTGTATCAATATCTATGGAACTACCCTGACGCAGTGACTATGGAACTACCCTGACGCAGTGACTATGGAACTACCCTGACGCAGTGACTTTTGGTTGTTCTTTGCTGTAGGCACTCCCCGCTCTGAAGAAGGCACCCAGTTGGCACGAAATCCTCAGGCCGTTGTCGGCCTTTGCAACGGCCGACGACGGCCCGTGGAGCCCATGCTTTCTAGGATGGTGCTCACTAAAGCTCGGCCCTTCTTTCACCTTTCACCCCAGATCACACTCACACAATGTGTACATGGCTCCAGCGGTGTGTAGTCCCTCCTGCCCCTCACCGCGGTATGGCGGGTATGGATGGCCGGGTGCTCTGTTGGGTTTTGGGCCAAGAAACGCGCGTTTTTTGCTGCTCATCAGTGTTCAGTGTTCACCTCTTCTGATGACTTTGATAATGAACGGATGATGTAGACGGACACGCATCGCTGGATAATGCCTTTCCTTTCATGTTTGGCTCATGAAGCCCCCGGCATGCCGGGCCAAGAAGTGCGTCGACCATGATAGTTACAATAATAATAATAATCATAATAATGACGGTATTTATAATGCGCTAATCTTATAATAGCTCTAAGCGCGCACTCACAACTCGCGCACGCTTTGGACAATGACTCACGTACCACAAATAGTGAAATACATTACGACGGTCAGCTTGGGGTGGGGAGTGTGGTGATGTAGTGCTAGAACTGTTGAAAGAGGTGAGTTTTGAGGGCGGACTGGAAGGAGGAGAGAGAGTGTTTCTGACGGATAGAGAGTGGGAGAGTGTTCCAGGTGGATGGACCGTATACTGAGAAGGAGCGGGGGGGGGGGGGGGGGGGGGGGGGGGAGGGGGTCCGAAAGTGCTGAGTTTGGTGCAGGGGGGGGGGGGGGGGGATGTGGAGGCGGAGAGGGGCGGAGCGGGGAGGAGTGTAGGGGTGAAGTAAGTTTGAGAGATAGGCAGGAGCGCAGTTGTTCAGGAATTTGTAGCAGAGAGACAGAATCTTGTATTGGATGCGTTGGGGGATTGGAAGCAAGTGAAGGAGTTTGAGCAGGGGAGTGATGTGGTCGGATTTTTTCTTTCTGAGGACGAGGCGGGCAGCATTGTTCTGGACGCGCTGGAGAGTGAAAGTGGTGGAGTGAGGGAGGCCGGAAAAGGAGAGAGTTGCAGTAGTCGATGCGAGACAGGATGAGAGAGACAGCAAGTTTGGTGGCAGCTTCGGTAGTGAGGCGCCAAGCTATTCCGACACCACCCTTGAACTATCATGGTTAGTTTGTCTCCAGAACTGTGACGTACACGTCATGGTTGTCTACAAATGACGTCATCCTCAGGACGAAATGAGTAATGGACACGCGTCGGCAGAATGTCCCGTTAGAATCAATGTCTTCAAGACACCCATGTCTAAATTGTGGTCATTAGAACAGCAACACATGTGTCCTAACCCTAACCCTACCCCTACAACAGCAACACGTGTCCTAACCCTAACCACCCTGGTACCGGTTTCAGGCCACTTTATAAAATTTCAAATACAAGCGATCACAATTTCCAAAACCTCAGTAGCTGAGCTGACCCTTCGCACCACGTGAATGTCCTGTGTTTGTCTTGTACTGTGTTTGTCTTCAGAGTGAATGCGTGTGTGTCACCCGAGCGGGTTGGGTTCAGTTCGCTGCGCTTTGAGCCGATTCGCAGAATTGGGAAAAGCGCCTATATAATAACCGGTATTATTATTATTATTATTATTAATATTATTATTATTATTATTATTATTATTATTATTGTTTAAGAAGTTACGCTCCTAAGTGTTTGTTTGGGTTTGTTGTTTTTTTTTTTTAGGGGGGAGACACTGGGCTAGTTTACCCCACCGTTTTTGTAGATGTGTGGAGAAAAGCAGCGGATGTTGGTCAAGACTTGAAACGACGCGAGAGATCGATAACGAATCAGACCGATGTTATTTGTTTAGCGCGATATTGAAAGGAACTCGAGGACAGCTCAGGGGGCGGAAAGACTTCCGATGACTGGAGGGTGGGAGCGCTTGGCCTTTCTCAGCGCAGAGACCCCCGGTTCGGAAGGAACTGAACAGAACTGAACTGATACGGCACGATCAGAAGAGAAGAGACATGAAAGAAGGATGTAATCCCCGACACGTTTGAGGGGACGAAATTGGCCCATAATATTTCATTTCTCGCCCACAGGCCTATCTTCAGCCCTTCTCTCACCTTTCTCACCCGTATCTCGCTTTCATCTCACGGCACACCTGATTCGCTCCATGTCAGTCAGTACAGTGTAGCCCAGCTTCCGTTTGCCTCCCAACCCCCTCCGGCAATATTAACCCCATCACTGCCAGATGACGCAGGTTGTGCCGTTGACTTTACCGTCCAGGAGTTCCTGTCGTCGAAGGAATATGGACACGAAGTGGCTTCAGCAAGTGGCATGGATCCTCATGAGCCCCAGCGACTGCGTGGGCTCATGAAGGATCTATGCCTCTTGCAGATGGTTGGTGCTGAATTGTTCTCGTTGGTGAAAGAGTTAAGTTTTCCCCTCAAACCCCCAAACCCCCGAAAACCGTGCTTTATGAAGCCAGTCAGTAATTGTTCACCAGTGCAGAAGGCGACGGGTTTGAACTGTTGTGTAAGGCACACACAAAATTCTAAAA
This sequence comes from Semisulcospira habei, assembly GCA_036245525.1. Taxonomy (NCBI): domain Eukaryota; kingdom Metazoa; phylum Mollusca; class Gastropoda; family Semisulcospiridae; genus Semisulcospira; species Semisulcospira habei. The sequence continues at coordinate 43,528,396 of BTPG01000001.1, forward strand.
GTCTCCAGCCTGTCAGATGTAGGTTGTGGCCAACCAGTGACATATCCCTATGGCGCCCTCCTGCAACTCTGTAACATGTGATTCTTGCTTTCAGCAGTAGGTTCACAATCTCAGACCCGCGCTGTGTGTTCCGTGTGCTTCACTAGCAGCGCACTGAAACTTTTCTTCTCACTTCTGGACCGTTTTCCACCGGCCTGTACGAAAATGTACACAGACCAGGGGGGCTGCCTACAGGTTCGCCCAAACCTTTCCCCCTCCTTCATCAGAGGAGTACAAAATGCCCAGTCACTTGCAGCGAGAGGCGCAGATTCTCATGTGTTCCCGCGACTGCATGGACACTTGAGAATCTACGCCTCTTGCAGAAGGACGGCTCTAGGTGCGTTGTCTTTGTACCAGCAGTAACCCCTGTTTACGTTCAGGGCTTTGGCCCCTACACCTGCGCTAGGTACGGGAACGTTACAAGGTAGCGTGTGACTAGGCCGAAACTAAGACACAGGGGAACCCTTCCTGAGAGGCCTCTTCGGAAAAGAAGTGTTGTCCGTTTTAAGAAGAGCACTTTCGTTGTACAAGTTTTCAGGTCTGAGGAGAAGCGAAAAACCAGCACTGCTCTGTACTGAGCGGAATGTTGACTCCTTGGTGTCATGTCTATGATTGCAGTAGCCCACTAAACCCTGACATGCTACCACGTGATGTGGAGTGAACCGTGATAGTTCGAGGGTGGTGACAAAACAACTTGGCTCTTGTAGGTGGCAAATTATTCTGATACCACCCTCGAAACTTATCACAGTCGATCCGTGAACTGTGAGAATGACTTCAAAGGATTTATCTAAAAACAGAAATTGTATTCAGGATGTAATGCGTAATAAGGTTTGTTTGTTAGTGGGATGTGTGTGCTGGTGTGTGATTTTGAACTTTGAGCTGTAAGGTATTTTTTCAATTTGGCCTTTAAAAGGGATTGATAAACCCTACGTTTTCCCATCAACATGTATATATCTGCTGAGACTCTTGAAATGTTATGTTTATTATTTTAGTATTGTGTCAGTGTGCATATGGACCTTTGAATGATTGTGTTTTTGTACATTGTCGGTACCATAGTTAGTTAATTTTATTTAGATTTTCTAGATGCAAAGCGCTCCAAGTCCAAGCCTTTCTTTGTGAGGATATTGCACTATATAGAAGAGTTATTTATTATTATTATCGGCACATTATGTCCAAACTCACAGAATAGTCGCACAGAATTACAATTGGCAATGCTAGTGGATGTGTATAGGATTAGAGTTTGCTTATAGCCGGGCTAGATCTAGTCAGATAATAAACTACGCTTTCTGTGGCATTTTTCCCCAGGTAAAGTACTTGCATATAACAAACTTGGACAAGGAAGAAGTGTGGGTCCCATAACATTTTGTTAATCAAACTTTACTGTATTCATTTCAAATAAAACCATAACTTACTGAATAATAACAATGTCAGGACAAGCGAAAATCTGAGGTGAAAGACTTTAAATCCAAACTTGTGGAAAGCAAGATTGTCCTTGTACATGTATTACAATCGAAATGTCGCTTTTCACAAAAATGGAATTGCTGTCTTTTGCCCGCCACAGTGCAAATTAACATTATTACATCATGAGGTTTATTTTTTTTAATTTGCATATTGTTCTATGAAGGCTACATTACAGATTAGGGGCTAGATTAACAATTTAATTTCAAGGGTTGTGCCAGAATAGCTTGGTGCCTGCGGCGCCAAGCTATTCTGGCACAACCCTTGAACTATTATAATCAATTTATTTCAAGCAGTAAGTGTAAGGGGGGATAATGGTGGCAGATCAGGACAGAAAATCTGCTGGTCCTTTGAATTGGGTGCAGGATAGCTGGATTGGAATTTGGAACTGGTGTTGCTGGATCACATGAACCTTCCCCACGGGCGTCGAAGCCTTCTGCACTGTGCATGGAGGTTGGAGTGCGTGCAGCCTATGTGAGAGAGATAGGGGGCCGGGGTGACAGGACCTGGGCAGATTGGGGATCGCTATCTGCCTTATGTGTTTGGTTTTTCGTGGCTGGATCCCCTAGATAAAATGTCTAGCCCCATCTTGCAGGAGCATAGATTTAAATGACCATCCGCATCGCGAAATTAAAGCCGCCTGGCCTCCAAGTACAAGAGACATAAATTCCCATGAGCCACTGTGGTCGCAGGGGCTCACAGGAATTCATGTCTCTTGTTACAAGGGCTGATGAAGCTTGTAACAACGCAGCATGCTGTCGCAGACTGACTCGCATCTTTGCCTGAGTGTCGTGGTGCAGGGGGGCATGTGATGTTATGCTGCTTGTTATCAAGGGCTTGCTTACACGTTTGCCTGTCAGATGGAGGAGGAATGTGGGGGGTTCAAGTATTATTTCCCCCTGATCGAGCCAGTAGAGAATTGACGCCAGGTTACAGTCGCTGGAGCAACGCGTTTGCCCCTCCTCGTACATTGACAATCAATTTGAACTTTGATAGCATTCTCCATTCTGGGAACGAAGATGTAAGTTGAAGACCAGGAGAGGAAGATTCTGAAGGGCTCCTGTAGCTGCAGGGCCCCATGGAAATCTGCGCATCTTGCAGATCTGAAGAGTTGACGTCCTATCGAGTTGTACCCAGGTGCTGTACCGAGCAGTTAGTCTCGCCGACCGCAGGCTCAACTTTTTTAACTAGGAAGGGTAAAATCTGTGTGTGTGTGTGTGTGTGTGTGTGTGTGTGTGTGTGTGTGTGTGTGTGTGTGTGTGTGTGTGTGTGTGTGAGTGAGAGAGAGAGAGAGAGAAAGAGAGAGAGAGAGAGAGAGAGAGAGAGAGAGAGAGAGGTAGAGAGATGAAATGAAATGAAACTTTATTTTCCAAAGATAAAAGAATAGGTGCGCAGAGCGAGAGAGAGGGTGGGGGTGGGATAAAAAAAAATTACAGTGAAAAAGTCGGTAATTTCTGATTATAGGAAGCCATTTTCCTGGCTTGTAAACTCGGGCACGTCACAGTCTCAGTATCGCCATTCTGTTCTGGCATGGTCCCTGACAATCAGGAGAAAGGTGGCGGACGCTGGTTAGATTTGTTTTTTGGGAGTTAATGCAATCCAGACCAGTGTAGAAGGCTGCCGACTGACGAGGCACCATCTTCAACGAACTCAGTTGAACTTCCACCTCGGTCCTCTCATATCCGTTTTATATCAAATGTCTTCAGTGCATCTAATTGTCCTATGGCTCATATCCGTTTTATATCAAATGTCTTCAGTGCATCTAATTGTCCTATACGTCTGGGCTCATATCCGTTTTATATCAAATGTCTTCAGTGCATCTAATTGTCCTATACGTCTGGGCTCAGTCGCATGTGCTAGCTTAGATCCTGCGCAAACCACAAAGCTACGTGGCTTGTGCAGAACTAAGTTTACTCATTCAACTGGCCCATGTGGCCATTTGCATAAGTGAGCTTAGTCCTGCACAGGCCACTACTTTTGAGAGCGATTAAGGCGCGTAGACACAGCCCTCCCCCCCCCCCCCCCACCACCCACAGAACAGCAGTGAAGAGGTAAATTAAATAGAAACAAAAGTTTTTGGATCTGGCATGTTAACTTTCAAAGCGCATCCCAGAAATAGCCAACATTTATTACACCTGTGTCACATTTAGGGCGCCAGCGTATTGTAAAACTAAAAGCCGTACGTGAAGACGATTTTTTTTTTTCACAGCGCTTTCCAATCCCCAATATAAACTGAGCGATCAATCACGACTGACGCCGAAAACGTTGTCCCCCGTCCTCGCACTGTTGTTGAGAGGCTTGAATATGGAAAGGTCGATAACTCTTCCACTTCCGGCGCGCACTGCAGGATGGATAAAAACAGACATGATACGTGGAGGGTCTGATTAGCGTGATCGACAGTGAGAGCGCAAAGAAAGTGCCTAATTTACTTAGTGGCCCTTGAATGTTTTTTTTTTTTTTTTTTTTTTTTTAGTACAACTTTATGTTCACAATGGGTCGTCACACACTTAACGTGGACATAAACAATTCTCGTGCTATTCTCGCTTTGTATGAGAGAGAGCGAGAGAGATTTTTGGGAACATGTTCCAACAGCAAGAGACATAGATCTTCATCAGCCCCCGCATTCGCGGGGGCTGATGAAGATCTATGCCTCTTGTGTAAAAGTAGGAGAGAGAGAGAGAGATTGACCTGAATTGCTCTTGGGACTCCTGAAATAACATTGTGAGTGATCGGTTTGTTGAGTCACGGTCGACGCTGCAGAAAGCAGCACCAAACACTCCCCGCGTGACAGTGAGGCAGAACGGCCGTGACAATCGATTCAACAATCATGACGCAATCCTCTAAAACCGAAGCAGTTCAGTTCGTTCAAGATGGAATCTCTGCTCTGAAAGCACCATAAGTACTCCACTCCATCCCTTAAAGTCGAAGTGTCCCGGGAGTTCCCTTCGATATTTACCAGCAGTGATCTGATTTAGCAATGATGTCTTCAGTCCACGGGGCCAGTCACATAAATGCGCTTAGTCCTGTGCCAGCCACTAAGCAATGTGCTCCGCTGTTAAGGTACCACCCTGCTTAGTGGCTGGCGGCGGGACTAAGCTGACGCGTGCGACTGACCCCTGTCCCTCTCAACAAACTTCTACTCGTAAGGCAACAGCCTGTGCGGAGCTCTTTATCTCCTGAAAATACTCACTCACGTATCTCACCACGTCTTAGCTGCCGATGAGTAGGCCCTGTGTCATTTTTGCCTTGCCAGCGAGTGTGCTCCCTCGATCCACACTGGTTGTCACCCTTGATTCCCTTCCGGGTATCAGCGGTAGCAAATCGAGGGAGACAACCTGTGTGCGTTCGATCATTGCCCTGGTTCCCGGGCAGTGGATTCGCACAAACTAAAGTGATTTAACATGGAACAAGATAGAGGAACACGACGCTAGCTAGCATTTGGAAAGTTGGCTGACATGCACAGAAAACAGTTGTGGCCATTCACAAAGCTATATAATGTCAAAATGCATGACATACATGAAACCACATGTCAGCGAAAACACGTCTTTAAAGACAGCCCCGCGCGGCACGCATGAATGTGTGACCTACAACATCCCATTCCTGTGGGACAACGGCCCGGGACTGAGAATGAACGCGGCAAGCAGTAGGCCATCGGGCAGAAGTCGGACAGCCCGTGCGCGGGCCGACTGTGTCCCACTTCGGCCCCATGGCCTTTTGGTTACTAGGAAATTGCTTAGGACTTGATATAACGCAGTGTACCTGAATAGCCGAGCCGGGCCTGAATAGAATACGTAAACAGCGCACTTTGGAACCCACGATAAATGCGCCAAATTTGAAGAACAGCTGAAATCTGTCTCTTGTCAGTCAGAGGCACAGCTTCACATGACCCGCGAGAACGCAGGGGCTCCTCATAGGATCCGCCCTTCGTGCAGATGTGTGGGGGATGTGAATACATGTAAACACGTTAACCCTTTCAGTGTCCGTTGACTCAGACCTGCAATCTTTAACCTTTTAGTCCCAAGATCCCATTTCTCAAATTGTGGAGGTGTACCAGTTGCAGGAAATTGATTGATCATGATAATTCAAGGGTAGTGCCAGATTAGATTGGCGCCTTCACGCGCCAAGCTAATCTGGCACTACCCTGAATTATCATGGTCGATCCATCTCCTGCTACTCGGGGCTAAGTGGGTTAATTAGTACAACAACACAAAAGCGTGATGTCCCGGGAACATGGTTTCATGGAGTCAGCAAGAGGCAGGGATCATCGTCAGCCCGGCAACTTCGGGGGCTCATGAGGATCTATACCTCTTGCAAAGTGGTGTTCACATTTTCTCGGTACTGAACGGGTTAAAGATGTGAATCCTGCAGGTACGTACACTGTGTCATGTCAGTGAGTCCTGCAGGTACGTACAATGTGTCAATCTGCAATAGTCGTCGCGGTTGATATGATGATAAGTCAGAGATAACAACGCGCTGAAAGTCCCCGTCTACATGTTTCTAAATGACTTGGCTTATTTCAAACTTCGGGCTCTTGTGGAGCTATTTGTCTTGCTGCCTCTCCATTCCCCCCCCCCCCCCCCCCCCCAACCACCCTTTTTGTATGTATGTATTCTTTCGCCTGATCAAGTTGTTTGCTGTCGAATTGAGAAACATTTCAGAACCGCACTCTGCGACCACTGGCAGGGAAGGGGTTAATCTGTGCTGCCGAAGTTTTACGACATGTAAACTGAGTGAGATATTAATAGCCTGCCTCATTTTGGGGAGGTGTGAGGTCTGGACGCGACTACCATAAACCTGTCCCGCCGCACGCTACAGGCACACCGCCTTTCAACCAAACAGCACTTTTTGGGACATGAACTTTTCCCACGAACGAAGAAGCCTGTCCACACCTGCAATAGGCATAGACCCTCATAAACCGCTCGGCCCAGGAAGGGCTGTGGAAGACCTTCGCCCTTTGACTGCGTATTTCTCGCGACCTTAGCGCGTGTACAATGTAGGTCGTAGGACTAAAGGTTAACCCCTTCCTTGTCGGGAAAATGCGAGCACCAACCAACTGCAAGAGGCAAAGGACCTCATGAGCCCCCGCATCTTTGCAAAGGACCTCATGAGCCCCTGCATCTTTGCAAAGGACCTCATGAGCCCCCGCATCTTTGCAAAGGACCTCATGAGCCCCCGCATCTTTGCAAAGGACCTCATGCAGATGCGTGGGCTCATGAGGTCCTTTGCCTTTTGCTGGCTCTATTCATATCCGTGTTTCATGGATGGATGGAATTGTTGCGTGTTGAATTTGCCCTGCTTTCGTCGACAGAATTGTGCGTCCTCTGGCACTGAAGGGATTACGGCTTTCCTCCCATAATGCCGAGCGGCCATTAACAATGTCAAGCAGTCTAGCATCAGCTGCTCTTGTCTATAACAGACGCAGCTTCTCATGCGCCCCTTTAATAAGTTCTCAACCAAACAGACTCCACAACACGTGAAGAAGTTCCACCTAACTCATTCTACCCCAACACCGAAATCCCCAAATTGTGTGGTTGTCTTCTGAAGACTGCACTCTAGTGCAGGACACAGAACGACCATGATAGTTCAAGGGTGATGCCAGAATAGCTTGGCGCCCACAGGCGCCAAGCTATCCTGGCATCACCCTTGAACTATCATGGTGGATCCTTATCTTGCTGTGGTGTGTCTGGGGCAGAATGAGTTAAGCATAGAGGCTTTGAGTCAGAGTCATACGCGCGAATAAACAAAAATCAACGTGGTCTTGTCCTCTGGCTGTCCATTGCGCTTCGGCTTTGTCCAGCAGTAATCTCTTGGCTTGACTTCGCGAACGAAGATTTTATAGGAGTTGCCCACGACGTCTGCAGGCTTGTTCGTGGCTGCGGAGGCCAATCCGAGACAGGCAGGTTCGACCGCAGTGGCTGCAGGGGACGGTATGGCCAGGGTTCTGAGCTGCGGCATCTCTGTTTTTTCTCCTGAGCCGCTTGTCTTTAAGGCTAGCTCTGTGAGAGTCCTCAAAGGAGACAGCTGCCTTGTAAATGGTGGAGCGCCAGGTGTCACGGTCCGCAGCAAGCGAAGACCACTGGTGGTGGTCGATTTGGCAGGCACTAAGTGACTTCTTGAGACAGTCTTTGTATCTCTTCTTTGGTGCCCCTCTGTCACGGTGTCCAGTAGCAAGCTCGCCGAACAGGGTGATCTTTGGTAGGCGATGATCCTCCATCCTGGAGACATGCCCCGCCCAGCGGAGCTGTGTCCGCAGCAGCAAAGCCTCGATGCTCACAGTTTCAGCCTGTTCAAGGACCTCGACGTTGGTGACATAGTCACTCCAGTGAATGCCCAGGATGGTACGCAGGCAGCGCTGGTGGAAGCGTTCGAGGAGTCGTAGTTGGCTGCGGTAGAGGGCCCAGGACTCGGAACCATACAGCAGGGTGGTGAGGACCACAGCTCTGTACACGCTGATCTTGGTGCCTGTTTTCAGCTGATTGTGCCACACCCGCTTGAAAAGTCGCCCGAAAGCGCTGTTCGCTTTTGCCAGCCTGCTGTCAAGCTCCTTGTCCAGCTTGGCGTCCGACGTGATAATGCAGCCAAGGTAAGTAAACTGGTGCACTGACTTTAGTTCAGACTCGCCAATGGTGATGTGAGGAGGGCGATACACTGTCTTGGGTGCCGGCTGATGGAGGACCTCTGTCTTTTTCAGACTGACCTCGAGTCCAAAGAGCTGGGCAGCATCTGCGAAGCAAGACGTGATGCGCTGCAGGACTCTCTCTGTGTGTGCAACGAGGGCAGCATCATCAGCAAAAAGCAGCTCACGAATCAGTTGGTCTAGGGTTTTTGTGTGGGCCTGCAGTCGTCTGAGGTTGAACAGGCTGCCATCGAGACGATACCTGATGTACACTGCATCGTCATCATCGAGGTCCACTGTGGCCTGCTTCAACATCATGCTAAAAAAGATGGTGAAGAGGGTCGGTGCCAGCACGCAGCCCTGCTTTACGCCGTTGAGAATAGGGAATGGTTCTGAGAGGTCATTGTTGAGTCTGACCTGGCCTTGCTGGTCCTCGTGTAGCTGGACAATCATGTTGAGGAACTTTGGGGGACAGCCAAGTCGCTCCAGGATCTGCCACATGCCTTGCCTGCTCACAGTGTCGAACGCTTTTGTTAGGTCGACAAATGTTACGTACAGCCCTTTGTTCTGCTCGCGGCACTTCTCCTGTAGCTGTCTCAGCACAAAGACCATATCGGTGGTGCTCCTGTTTGCTCTGAAGCCACACTGGCCCTCTGGGAGTTGGTCTTCAGCGATGGCAGGTACCAGCCGATTCAGGAGCAGCCTTGCAAGGATTTTCCCAGCAATGGACAGCAGAGTAATTCCCCGATAGTTGGAACAGTCAGACTTCTCGCCTTTGTTCTTGTACAGGGTGATAACGACTGCATCACGGAGATCTTTTGGTAGTGTTCCTTCCTCCCAGCAGCAGAGAAAGAGGTCATGGAGCTTGTTGTGCAGTGCTGTGCCTCCATGTTTCCAGATCTCTGGCGGTATTCCATCAATGCCTGCTGCTTTGCCACTCTTGAGCTGGTGGATGGCTGTGAGGGTCTCTTCAGTGGTGGGCGGTTCGTCCAATTCAACCTTTACTGGGAGGTGTGGGATTTGTAGGATGACTGCTTCTTGAACAGTGCGCTCAGCGCTGAAGAGGCTCTGAAAGTATTCCGACCAGCGGTTCAAGATGGAGGTATTATCTGTGAGGAGTGCCTGGCCATTCGCGCTTCGCAGGGGACTTTGTACCAGGTGCCTGGGGCCATACACTGCTTTCAGTGCTTCGTAGAAGCCCCTGTAGTCACCATTGTCAGCGCAAAGCTGGGTCCTCTGTGCAAGTCTGGTCCACCACTCATTCTGGAGATCTCTGAGCTTGCGCTGGAGACTGCTGCAGACGAGGCGGAAGGCAGACTTCTTCACAGGGCAGGAAGGCTGGGCTAGGTGGGCCTGATGGGCGGCTCTTTTTTTTGCTAGGTGTTCCTGGATCTCTACATCGTTTTCGTCAAACCAGTCTTTGTTCTTCTTTCTGGCGAAACCCAAGACTTCTGCAGAGGATTTTGCAATAGCAGTTTTCAGTTGTTCCCAAAGTGTTTCAGGGGAGGAGTCTACTGGGTCCGCTGTGTCTTTGAGCCTGCGCTGTAAATCTGTCTGAAAGGCAGCTTTCACATCGTCACGCTGAAGGCTGGCAACATCAAGCTTTTTCTTGGGGGGCCCCCATTTCTTGGGTTTTGGCTTGAAGTGGAGCCTGAGTTTGCAGCGGACAAGGCGGTGGTCAGTGTGGCACTCTGCGCTGGGCATCACTCTGGTGAGGAGGACGTCACTGTGGTCCCTCTGACGCACTAGGACATAGTCGATAAGGTGCCAGTGTTTGGAGCGAGGATGCATCCAGGTGGTCTTTCGACTGTCCTTTTGCTGAAAAGTAGTGTTGGTGATGACCAGTTGCTGCTCCGCACAGAACTCCAACAGTAGGCGGCCATTGTCATTGCAGTTCCCCACGCCATGCTTGCCGAGGACTCCTTTCCAGGCTTCAGAGTCCTGGCCCACTCTGGCGTTGAAGTCGCCAAGGATGATGACTTTGTCGTCTGCAGAGTCGCCTGCTGCCTTGCAGGCCTGGCCGCTTGGCTGCGGAAAGGCCAAAGCGCTGCGGACAGTCAAAGGGTTAATGTGGAACTGGTATGGACACATTCACAGCTAACTCTGCTTTGCAAGCGATGAGTGTGTCCGTCTCTGCCTCTCAAACGACGGAAGTGTGGAAGATTCAGCTTGTGAGTGCCGTGTTAAAACTGTTCCCTTTGGGAGGAGGCAACACTGCGTGCTGAGCCGGGACCTTTTGCCGTGTTAATCGGCAGATGAGGTCACGCTAGAACGCACAGGATCTAAAGGTGCCCAGAAAAAAAGAGAGCTTTACTTTTTGGAGCGGGAGCGAAAAACCAGGCCAGTGTTTTGGTCTAGAAATGTTGAACGCTGCATGTTCCAGGTCTGTGAGTTTGGCTTAGACTTTGGGTGACCGTCAACATTTGTACAGATCCTTTTCAGTGCACTGTCATTGAAACCCCACCTCGGGCTGTCGGGAGCGCTTCCTGTCGCGATGATTCCCCCAGGAATCCACAGACATAATGCTGCCACAGACATAATGCTGCCACAGACAAATACTGCCACAGACATAATGCTGCCACAGACATAATGCTGCCACAGACATAATACTGCCACAGACATAATGCTGCCACAGACAATACTGCCACAGTCATAATGCTGCCACAGACATAATACTGCCACAGACATAATGCTGCCACAGACATAATGCTGCCACAGACATAATACTGCCACAGACATAATGCTGCCACAGACAGCCAATAAGTTATATTTTCCTAACATCAACATAGTCTTTGGAATGATTCCAACGTTACTGTACCCCCATGGACTAGTATACCCAACGTTACTGTACCCCGATGGACTAATGTACCCAACCTTACTGTACCCCGCTGGACTATTGTACTGTACCCCGATGGACTAGTGTACCCAACGTTACTGTACCCCCGATGGACTAGTGTACCCAACGTTACTGTACCCCGATGGACTAGTGTACCCAACGTTACTGTACCCCAATGGACTAATGTACCCAACGTTACTGTACCCCGATGGACTAGTGTACCCAACCTTACTGTACCCCGATGGACTAGTGGATCTAACGTTACTGTACCCCGATGGACCAGTGTACCCGTGTGTCCGCGATGTTAGACTAGTCTGCCCAGTTCTTGTGATTTTGCACCCTATGGCTCCGAGCTGAAGGCCCACAATCACAGACCGGCGCACAACAAAGTTGACAAAATACATCTTCCCACTACGCTCAGTGGTCACACAATGCCCGTGAAGCATCAATCTTGAGTCCTATGTATTCACAATATGTATTCACAATATGTATTCGCAATATGTATTCACAATATGTATGCACAACGCTTCTGATCTACAAGAGGCATAGGTTCTCATGAGCCCTGCGTCAGCAGGATAGTCTGAGCCTCTTGCTCTTGTTGGTCTGTGTCACTTTACGTCTATTCTTCAACAACCTGAGGAACTGTCAAGGTTAGACTTGTGGTTGTGCTGAAGGCACCATCAAAGATTCCTTTCTTGCCCGGGATTTCATAGCAGCAGGGACTCGTGAGTATCGACGCCTTCTGACTTTACTTCTTCTTGTGGATCGCTCTGACTTCTTCTTGTGGATCGCTCTGACTTTACTTCTTCTTGTGTATCGCTCTGACTTTACTTCTTCTTGTGTATCGCTCTGACTTTACTTCTTCTTGTGTATCGCTCGGACTTTACTTCTTCTTGTGGATCGCTCTGACTTTACTTCTTCTTGTGTATCGCTCTGACTTTACTTCTTCTTGTGTATCGCTCTGACTTTACTGTATTGTTCCGACTTTACTTCTTCTTGTGGATCGCTCTGACTTTACTTCTTCTTGTGTATCGCTCTGACTTTACTTCTTCTTGTGTATCGCTCTGACTTCTTGTGGATCGCTCTGACTTTACTTCTTCTTGTGTATCGCTCTGACTTTACTGTATTGTTCCGACTTTACTTCTCCTAGTGGATCACCCCACCCGGGTCTGCCCTGGGGGACTTGGGTGGGGTTAGGTATTTTTTAGTTCCCAGGGTCACCCTGGTCAGCCCCACAGGGTGGGTTTTTCTCTCTCTATTCTGGGGCATGTGTTTCTGTCTACCCTTTGTCCATTCACCTGTATTTGCCTTTTTAAAACTCTCCCTACTGTCTGCACTGCCTGTAGCTCTTGATATTGGATGTGTGTTGCTAAATGGTCTTAGCTTTATTTAGGCCCCATGTGTTAGGTTTATTTAACGTATTTGACCGGCTGGCGACATACATTCAATGTTCTGTTTTGGTTTTTTTTCACAAGCAGTGCAGGCACGTCCTGAGAAAGCCTTGTTGCTGTCGGGACGTTAAGCAATGTACAATCAATCAATCAATCTCCTAGTGGATCGGTCTGACTTTACTTCTTCTTGTGGATCGCTCTGACTTCTTGTGGATCGCTCTGACTTTACTTCTTCTTGTGGATCGCTCTGACTTCTTCTTGTGGATCGCTCTGACTTTACTTCTTCTTGTGTATCGCTCTGACTTTACTTCTTCTTGTGTATCGCTCTGACTTTACTTCTTCTTGTGTATCGCTCTGACTTTACTTCTTCTTGTGTATCGCTCTGACTACTTCTTCTTGTGTATCCCCCCACCCGGGTCTGCCCTGGGGGACTTGGGTGGGGTTAGGTATTTTTTAGTTCCCAGGGTCACCCTGGTCAGCCCCACAGGGTGGGTTTTTCTCTCTATTCTGGGGCATGTGTTTCTGTCTACCCGAGGTCCATTCATCTGTATTTGCCTTTTTAAAACTCTCCCTACTGTCTGCACTGCCTGTAGCTCTTGATATTGGATGTGTGTTGCTAAATGGTCTTAGCTTTATTTATGCCCCATGTTGTAGGTTTATTTAATGTATTTGACCGGCTGGCGACATACATTCAATTTTCTGTTTAGTTTTTTTTCACAAGCAGTGCAGGCACGTCCTGAGAAAGCCTTGTTGCTGTCGGGACGTTAAGCAATGTACAATCAATTTTTGTGTATCGCTCTGACTTTACTTCTTCTTGTGTATCGCTCTGACTTTACTTCTTCTTGTGTATCGCTCTGACTTTACTTCTTCTTGTGTATCGCTCTGACTTTACTGTATTGTTCCGACTTTACTTCTTCTTGTGGATCGCTCTGACTTTACTTCTTCTTGTGTATCGCTCTGACTTTACTTCTTCTTGTGTATCGCTCTGACTTCTTGTGGATCGCTCTGACTTTACTTCTTCTTGTGTATCGCTCTGACTTTACTGTATTGTTCCGACTTTACTTCTCCTAGTGGATCGGTCTGACTTTACTTCTTCTTGTGGATCGCTCTGACTTCTTGTGGATCGCTCTGACTTTACTTCTTCTTGTGGATCGCTCTGACTTTACTTCTTCTTGTGGATCGCTCTGACTTTACTGTATTGTTCCGACTTTACTTCTCGTAATGGATCGGTCTGACTTTACTTCTCTCCTAGTGGATCGGTCTGACTTTATTTCTCTCCTAGTGGATCGGTCTGACTTTACTTCTCTCCTAGTGGATCGGTCTGACTTTATTTCTCTCCTAGTGGATCGGTCTGACTTTACTTCTCTCCTAGTGGATCGGTCTGACTTTACTTCTCGCCTAGTGGATCGGTCTGACTTTACTTCTCTCCTAGTGGATCGGTCTGACTTTATTTCTCTCCTAGTGGATCGGTCTGACTTTACTTCTCTCCTAGTGGATCGGTCTGGCTTTACTTCTCTCCTAGTGGATCGGTCTGACTTTACTCCTACTGGATCGGTCTGACTTTACTTCTCTTTTTCTTCGACTTGAGGAAGTCTCTGTGTTAGACTTTGAGTGACAGTGTTCAGGGCGCCACCGACAGGGCTCTTTTCTTTTGCGGGATTCCGGCCCAAGTCCATTGACAACGAAAAGACCCTCCTGCGCCAAACACTTTAAAACACATTCTCTGAAGCAAAATCCATCATATTCAGGTGGCATAGGTCCTGAAGAGGCCCGGCAGTCTTTAGGGGCGTATGAAAATATCTCCAAGTTTCTGGTCACTACTTACATCTATAATCCTCATGAGAGGCTATCCTTGGATATTGATTTCTTCACGGTTGGAACCAGTGTTGGAGTCTGACCTTTAAACCAGTATATTTCCCACAACAAAATTCCAGCGTTCTGCGAGGCATAGATTCTCGTGAGCCCCTGTAGTTGCTGTACTGTACTGGTGTAGTTGCAGTTGCAGGGCTCATGAGAATCTGTGCCTCTTGCTTGCATGACGTATATCCATATTTCTACTGCTGAAGGCGACAGCGAATATAAAATGTTCGATTGCCATCATCAACAATGGCGTCCGCCCGAGACCTTTCCAGAAAGTTCTTTAGGACGTGGCGCGTGGTCTTCCAGGCATTCAGACCCTGGGCCATGCGTCGGGTGCTCAAGTGCAGTGCAATGTACGCGCTGTTTACAACAGACTGGTGCTCAAGCTGGCTGGCAGAGTGGGAGACCAAGTCTTTGGTTATTAATGTCAGAGTTGACTGGGGGCACCCGGAAAGCGCGCTACCGTTTTGGGAGAAGAATTTATGATAGTTTACTAAAGAATTTAAAAAAAAATTAAAACAATTAAGTATGTTTAGGCATTTGAGACCTCTCGCATTGGGATACTCGGCTGTAAGCTGTATGACGCGTATCTGAGAGCGACACGTCTCGATTGTGTTTCGTCCTTTGTGCCCTCACAATCCAGGAGACAGATCGACCATCACAGTTCAAATGTGGTGCTGGAATGGCTTGGCGCCCTTAGGCGCCAAGCTATTCTGGCAGCACCTTTGAACTGCCTATCGCATCTGACAGACACACATTCTCTTTCCTGGCCAATACATCCCTTGGGTGTCCTTTCTATCGCTGACGAAAATTGTACACGATCCGTGCACGTGAATATTGTATCTCAACCCTTTATCTGTCGGTGACGCCCTTTGTCGAGATGAGTCCTGCAGGAATTGCCGCGACGAGAAGCGCTACCGACAGCCAAAGGGTTACTAGGTGAACATATCAACCCTTTAACTGTCGATAGCCTTTTGTCCTGCAGGAATTGCCGCGACGAGAAGCGCTACCGACAGCCAAAGGGTTACTGGGTGAACATATCAACCCTTTAACTGTCGATAGCCTTTTGTCCTGCAGGAATCACCTCGACAAGAAGGGTTACCGACAGCCAAAGGGTTACTGGGTGAACATATCAACCCTTTAACTGTCGATAGCCTTTTGTCCTGCAGGAATCACCTCGACAAGAAGCGCTACCGACAGCCAAAGGGTTAATAGGTGAAAATATTAATCCGATTCCCAACCCCCCCCCCCCCCCTCCCCGCTTGGCTCTAAGACAGAAAGAGACACAGTGATTCGAAGGAGAGAAAAAAAAACCTATGTGAAACAACGATTACTTTTTGTTGTTGTTGTTAAACTGCGATTGAGAGCCGCGCTGGCCGTATATTACAAGGCGTCAAGTGTAACGTGAATTATGGCTGTGCCAAGCAGCGCTAGTGAATCCTCACGGCCGTTTTATGCATTGACTGTTGTGTGCACAGCTCTTCAAAAGTTTCATTAGCTTTGACACCTACCCCGCAACCGCACACCCCGTCTGCAGGAGGCGTAGATTCTCATCAGCCCTTGCGACTGCACAGTACAGCGATATACATTGGGCGTTCGTTGTAAGCTTGTGTCTGTTTCTTCCCAAATGGTATAAGTCGTGAATGGTTTGTACCCGCGACTGATTTGTAATGATCTACGTCTTAACAACACCTTTCCCACCCCTTATCTCTCGTCCTCGGCCCCACCACCCCCTCCCCTTTACCCCCACCCCTCCATCCCTTTCCTTCGCCCTCTCTCTCTCTATCTTCCAGCCTCCTCGCCCACCCGGCGGCCTTCCTGTCACAGTGACACAGGGCGCACATAGCAAGACAAAAGTTCAGGTTTAACTTGTTCACTGCCATCACATAGACATGTTGTATCTTCACCCTCTCCCTGCTACGGACTGATCTGACGATAGATACGTGTCTTTTCCGCCGAGCTGTATTGACTCTAGCAGTCATGGGGTTAAATCATGGCAGGTTCCAAGCCGTGTTACCACTTGCTTTCTTTTAGTCTGGCTGGCCAGATTTTTGCCCATCCCGCCGTGAGATGGCCTTAGTTGCCTGCTCGGCGTTAAACCCAAATAACTAACTAAGTGTAACCACTTCTGCCTACGGCAGACAGGTAGTGAATGAGGCACTGAGTTGTATCATGTATACATGCGGAGGGTCATGGCTTTCTGTGTCTCTTACTGAGCTGTATCGTGTATACATGCGGAGGGTCATGGCTTTCTGTGTCTCTTACTGAGTTGTATCATGTATACATGCGGAGGGTCATGGCTTTCTGTGTCTCTTACTGAGCTGTATCGTGTATACATGCGGAGGGTCATGGCTTTCTGTGTCTCTTACTGAGTTGTATCGTGTATACATGCGGAGGGTCATGGCTTTCTGTGTCTCTTACTGAGTTGTATCGTGTATACATGCGGAGGGTCATGGCTTTCTGTGTCTCTTACTGAGTTGTATCGTGTATACATGCGGAGGGTCATGGCTTTCTGTGTCTCTTACTGAGCTGTATCGTGTATACATGCGGAGGGTCATGGCTTTCTGTGTCTCTTACTGAGTTGTATCGTGTATACATGCGGAGGGTCATGGCTTTCTGTGTCTCTTACTGAGTTGTATCGTGTATACATGCGGAGGGTCATGGCTTTCTGTGTCTCTTACTGAGTTGTATCGTGTATACATGCGGAGGGTCATGGCTTTCTGTGTCTCTTACTGAGTTGTATCGTGTATACATGCGGAGGGTCATGGCTTTCTGTGTCTCTTACTGAGTTGTATCGTGTATACATGCGGAGGGTCATGGCTTTCTGTGTCTCTTACTGAGTTGTATCGTGTATACATGCGGAGGGTCATGGCTTTCTGTGTCTCTTACTGAGTTGTATCGTGTATACATGCGGAGGGTCATGGCTTTCTGTGTCTCTTACTGAGTTGTATCGTGTATACATGCGGAGGGTCATGGCTTTCTGTGTCTCTTACTGAGTTGTATCGTGTATACATGCGGAGGGTCATGGCTTTCTGTGTCTCTTACTGAGTTGTATCGTGTATACATGCGGAGGGTCATGGCTTCCTGCGTCTCTTGCAGTTGGATGCCGTCAGCTGTGTCGTTCGAAAGTGATCACTAAATGAACACCAATCCACTGCAAGAGGTATAGATCCTCATGAGTCCCCGCAATTGCGGGGGCTCATGAGGATCTATGCCTCTTGCTGAAACCTGTGTATCCTTTCCTTTGAGGACTGGGGATCTTTGACTTTAGGTTTGCAATGAGTTAAAACACAGCCTGCCTCCACTACAGTCAAGGGGTTATGTAATCATGTTTTAAACCAGTGATGGTTTGTTTTTGTCGTGGCACTGTGCGCCCTCTGCGCGGCCTGATGTGGGAAGTGTGCGGCTGCATATTTGTCCCGTCGGCTGCTTGCAAGTAATTAGGTTGGTCCATTAATACTCACATTCTTTCGTCTATTTTATTTATTCTTCTGTACATCTAAACAAACTTGCCACCGTCAGTTGTTTGTTCCTTGGTACCCGCAGTATTTGCATGGTAATATTAGGATAACATCTTACCTTTGGGTGGAGATATTCTTGTTGGTTGGAGATATTCTTCTTCTGTCTTGCCCCCCTCCCCCCCCCCACCAAAAAAAAAAAAAAAAAAAGAAAAAAGAAAAAAAAAGAAAGGAAATGTATTCGAGGTTATGCAAAGCTGTTTAGATCTTTTGCTGGAGTACACCCCAGAGATATACACTTGGGGAGTACGCCACACCTACACTTTTATTCAAATGAGAGGTTAAGCATCTCATTTGAATAAAAGTCTACTTGTGGCATACTCCCCGAGGGGTCTGTCTGAGGAATACTGCAAACGATACGCACACGTGTGTTTTCATTTGTATGAGGCTTACACTGTCTGAGTTTACAAACTGGAGTAATGAACTGTGTACTGTTGTGTGTATGAGGCTTACACTGTCTGAGTTTACAAACTGGAGTAATGAACTGTGTACTGTTGTGTGTATGAGGCTTACACTGTCTGAGTTTACAAACTGGAGTAATGAACTGTGTACTGTTGTGTGTATGAGGCTTACACTGTCTGAGTTTACAAACTGGAGTAATGAACTGTGTACTGCTGTGTGTTTCAGTGTCGGCCTCAGTGCGGACTAGCCCTCAGTGTCCGCTCGGTCCGTGCTGGGACCAGTTCGAGAAGGCCAACAACGCGCTGCTGCACAAGGAGGGGTTGGGCCAGCACTCGGACCATGGGGCAGGCTCTGCTGGCGGTGTAGGCGGTGGTGGTGGCGGTAACGCAGTCCCGGACAACGAAGCTCGCTGCACCGTGCTCCGGACCTACCTCAACTGCATCACGAGCACGAAGAACTCCTCCCGAGGTTGCCATGGCGACATTAACTTCAACAGCGTGCGTAGTGGCGTGAGGAACCAGCTGCGGCAGTACCGTTGTGCCATGGACGGACCCATCATAGATTTCACTGAACCTGCCACTCCCGAGCCCCCGCACCAGTGCCGCTACCACACCAAGGATTTCCGGGTGTGCGGCATGTTTGGTGACCCCCACTTGCGGACTTTCGGCGCGGATTTCCAGACGTGTAAAGTGAAGGGGGCGTGGCCCCTCGTCAACAACCAGCATCTGATAGTGCAAGTCACCAATGACCCAGTGGAGGGCGGGGCCAGTGATGCCACAGCCACTAGCAAGGTAAGCATCCACATCCATCCCCCTCCATTCTTTCTTTGGTTTTTTTGGGGGGTTTGTGTCTTCGTTTTGTTTGGTGTTGCTTGTTTTGTTTGTTTTTAAGTCCCTTCTATTTATAGAAGGTACTTTTTTAGGACGGATCGTGGCGGGGCGAATTTAATAGCATGTCCATGATGTCAAAGGCAGGCAACTGAAGTAACAAGATAAAAATTACGTCATGTCTAGTTGCGCTAAACTTGCTGCTGAACGTACATTTGGTGCGAAGCGCCGTATGTATGTATGTATGTGTGTGTGTGTGTATGTATGTATATGTGTGCGTGTGTATGTAAAAAAGAGAATCTCCAATATTTCTGTACACACAAGCTTGAAACTTGGCGAAATACTTTCTTAAGTGTGTAGCTAAGAGAACCTCCGAGCATATTGTAATTGAATGTCTCACTGAAGACATAAACAACCGTTTATAGGAAGTCCGTTGACCCAGATTAGAGTCCGTAATTTTTGTCATATTTACTTGAACTTTTGCCTATTGGAGAAAGACATTGGATGAGTTCGTTAGCAAGCTTTGTATCCTTTAAGCGTCTTTAGTAAAAATTAATTCTTTTCAGAAAATAATTAAAACAGTAAAAAAAAAAACTTGACTTCTAGAGAAAGTCCCTCAGTGCCGGTGACGTAAAAGAAGCAACTCCGTCACCACGCAGACATATGACGTAATTCTCTTTGTCTCTCTCTCCCTCGCTCTTTCTCACACATAATAATGCGGACATCTGCATGAGGCATAGATCCTCATGTGCCTGGAGGAAACATGAACATCTATGTCTCTTGACGATGTTTGAAGCGCGCGTATGCACTCACGCACATGCCTACACATACATCGACGCGCTTTCAGAAGAGCATGCAGGTGTACTTAATATAGCATGTAGCTAGGTAATGTCAACCTGATTTCACACAAATTATAGCAAGACTGAAATTGTACCGTGAAATTCTAGTTTTGTCACCATTTTCCCAAGTCTTTAAACGAAAGCGAATCTCGTATCACGTTAAATATAAAATTACATAAAAACCAAAAAATACGTCATGTCAAATGATAAACCGATGACACGTATGCACTGCACGCGCCCCTTGTAGAATTCACTATGACGCATTGGCACATCTGCGAGGCTTTTTCAGAGATGATATTTTAACATCAAAATCAAGTCAAAGACAAAAGGTAGAGACCCTTGACAGCGAAGACAGCTCTCATATAGAAGGGACTTTGTGGGTTATGGTTCATCCCATCTTGTTTTGTTTATTTGTTTGTTTGTTTGTTTTCCAACAATCACAATTTCCATGCTTGGAGAAAGAAGACCAGAAAAGGAGACACAGGTCAGAGCCACTTGGCCTCAACAGACGATGTTCGCAAATCAGAAGTAGGTCAGAACTACACGTGTTGCCACGAAAACGAAGAACTCATTCCAGACCTGACAGGCACGTACCCGTATGTCTTACATCTGGAATGAGTCAACGCTCCCGCCCCCCCCCCCCCCCCCCCCCCCCCCCCCCCGCGGACAAGCGCATGCGAAATTGTCTATTGCAGTAGCCCCCATATTTCTTAGATCCATGGAGGCCAAGCGTGTCGCTCGTCAGATCACGGAATGTCAGGCTGGTTAGGGCAATGGGAAGGGGTATGTCGCTCGTCAGATCACGGAATGTCAGGCTGGTTAGGGCAATGGGAAGGGGTATGTCGCTCGTCAGATCACGGAATGTCAGGCTGGTTAGGGCAATGGGAAGGGGTATGTCGCTCGTCAGATCACGGAATGTCAGGCTGGTTAGGGCAATGGGAAGGGGTATGTCGCTCGTCAGATCACGGAATGTCAGGCTGGTTAGGGCAATGGGAAGGGGTATGTGTGTGTGTGTGTGGGGGGGGGGGGGAGACAGAGTTCCCAACCAAGACATGTTCACTGCAGAGCACGGTAAGAATTGTACTTTTCCTGGCTCGCTTCACCCACCCCCTCCCCCACCCCCCCCCCACCCCACCCCCCTCTCACCTGTTGCCCACGTGTGGCCAGATTGCCGGGAATGCGGAGCTCTCGTTTTGTGGCGTACGCACCCGCTGATCAGACGGACATACAGACCCAGTACGCTAAAGTTCATAGGTCCGACGGCGGACGAGGTTAGCTGGATTACGCAGGCTGTGTTTGTGTAATCCTCGTTCATTCAATAATTCAAGACCAAAAAAAAACCCCACTACGTCCCAGCAACAGGGATTCAAAGTGGTCTCAGCAAGAGGTATAGATCCTCATGAGCCCCCGCGACTGCGGGGGCACATGAGGATCTATGCCTCTTGCAGTCGGGTGGTGTTGGCATTTTCTCTGCGCTGAAGGGGTTAAATCTTCAGTAGATTTGTATAGTGTGTCAAAAGTTCTGTTACTACTGTTCTTTCGTGGGGCTTAACTCATTCTAGCCCAGCACCCAATTCATTAAATGTTGCCCTTGTCCTCTGAAGACTGCATTGCAGTGCAGGACACAGATCGACCATGACAGTTCAAGGGTGATGCCAGAATAGCTTGGCGCCCACAGGCGGTCAGTCAGTCAGCCCATAGGCGCCAGCCAAGCTATTCTGGCATCACCCTTGAACTATCATGGTCGATCCTTATCTTGCTGTGGTGTGTCTGGGGTAGAATGAGTTAAACGACAACAGCAGCAAAAACAACAACACGTGCACTTGTCTCTCTCTCTCTCTCTCTCTCTCTCTCTCTCTCTCTCTCTCTCTCTCTCTCTCTCTCTCTCTCTCTCTCTCTCTCTGTGCGGGCTCGCGCACCTGAGCACACATACACACCTTCACGTCTGTGAAAGCAAACTTTCCAGCCCTTCACAGCCTCCAAAATCAAACAGCAAACGCCTGTTGTCTTCAACAGGCATAGACCCTCATGAGCCCCCGCAACAGCGGGGGCTCATGAGGATCTATGCCTGTTGAAGATCATGAAAGAAATCCACTTATACCTGTTCCTTTTCGGCGCAGGTAAAATTTCTAAGCTCCCTCGCCTCGAGCCTCTTGGTGTGGCGAACGGACTCCGCTCGCCCGTCGAGGCATTGGCCGTCATGACAAAATGCAGATACACTCGACTGGAAGCGTCAAATGCACTTTGATTACGAAGAAAATCTTGAAGCATTTGCACGAAACTCTAATTGTACACGCTGATTTCACAAACAGATTGTGGGACCAGAAAGTTTGCAAGTTGTAATGGAATACAAGATTTAGTAGCACAACAGCGAGTGTACAGTTATGACCCCAAAAAAACTAGCCAGATAGAACAAAACAAACCCTGGCATTTTAATTTAAATACCTGCTAATAAACGCGGACGTAAATTTATGAAGACGCTCCACAATAGTTCAGAATCATACATAAACAACTCAGTAAGAGTTCATTACAATCCAACTCCGATTTGTATGGTTGTGAGGCATTCGGGAGTACAACGCTGATAGAACCATGTGAGGCTTGTAACATCCATTTGGCTCTGGTTATATATCGGTGCCCTGTTTGGCTCTGGTTATGATCTGTGAGGTCATTTGGCTGCTGGTGGTTTACAATCTTATTTCTCCAGGTAACTCGTGTAACCGGTACCTTTCCCATCCCATCCCATATTTTGGACGTGTTACCAAACAACTATTTACCAGTGGAAGGAGATGGATCGACCATGATAATTCAAGGGTAGTGCCAGATTAGCTTGGCGCCTGAAGGCGCCAAGCTAATCTGGCACTACCCTTGAATTATCATGGTCGATCCATCTCCTGCTGTACGACGTCACGGCTAAATGGATCAAACAAGCCATAAATAACTCTGACAATGTGCTTTCTATGGAGCATACTTGAAAGACAGCCGAAATGTCTTTTTGTTAAATATGGCTGAACCATCAACAACATTGGACGTTTCTCCCTGACAAATTTAACACAGCGCGGTTGGGCCTCCTTTGTACGGCCCTGTAGCCGCCTGACCCCCCAATGTAAACACCTCGCCATCTTTTGTTCACTGCACATAAAAACCTCCCCCCCCCCCCCCCCCTCCCCTTCTTTCAACTCACTCATTCTAGGAGACAGAACTAGATGGGTTCCAACTGGTTTACACCAGGAGCGTACACGTTACATCCTAGGGTTATAGTCGTAAACTGTACGGAGTCTAATAGTCCTTGCTTTCTGCGAGTGGTAGAGGCTTTGGTAAGCCCACGGAATTCAGGGGCCCATGAGGATCTGTGTCCCTTACAGATTGGAAGGGTTTTCGTTGTGCTGTGTTCAGGGCCCATAAAAATTCCTTGCTCGAGTACCAGCTACCACCTCTCCCTGCCTTTTCCAGCTACCACCTCTCCCTGCCTTTTCCAGCTACCACCTCTCCCTGCCTTTTCCAGCTACCACCTCTCCCTGCCTTTTCCAGCTACCACCTCTCCCTGCCTTTTCCAGCTACCACCTCTCCCTGCCTTTTCCAGCTACCACCTCTCCCTGCCTTTTCCAGCTACCACCTCTCCCTGCCTTTTCCAGCTACCACCTCTCCCTGCCTTTTCCAGCTACCACCTCTCCCTGCCTTTTCCAGCTACCACCTCTCCCTGCCTTTTCCAGCTACCACCTCTCCCTGCCTTTTCCAGCTACCACCTCTCCCTGCCTTTTCCAGCTACCACCTCTCCCTGCCTTTTCGCGGCTTTGGTCTAGGATTGCTTTTTTCTTTTGCCATCTCTATTGAACGCGTACCGACTTCCCCAGAACGCATATCAATAAAATCTGTAAGAGGCATAATTATATCCTCATGAGCCCCTGCTGTCTCGGGGGCACTTGAGGATCTATGCCTCTTACGGATGTTTGTGGATTTGTATTCTACCCCAGTCAGGCTATTTTGTATAAATCGCGTACACATGTTATGTCGTGATTCACAGAATCGCAGATATACACCATAAACAGTTTAGAAAACATGTAGGGCTTAACGTTTTTTTGTCCACCAAGAAGGTGCTTTCAGAGATGGGGCACCGAATAGGGTGTGAACAAATGTTTGGATTCGAACGCGCGACCGTTTGGACAAGAGTCAAACGCTCGCCAACCCAACCACCCAGCACCCCTACACTAAGAATGAGAAAGTTCGTGCCTAGTGTTTTGGGGAATTAACAGAGGTATCACTTCATAAGGGGATACGCTGCACTCTTTTGAGGACATATCACCGTTAACAATTAAGATAAACTACACTCTTGTCCAGGAGAAAACGCGTCATCAGGTTTGTTGATGCGGTTGCGTGTCAGCAGCGGTTTCTGTCGCGATGATTCCTGTAGGAATGTAGGCATGATCGTGACAAAAACCGCTACCGACACGCACAAGATTTAAGAGGTGTTCGTTTGCGACACGATCATCCGACGCCTGTGTTTGGGCTTTACAGGAGGTTGGCTGTGTAATGAAATAAACAAACATTCATTATGTTAATTAATACAATCGAATGCACAATCAAACGCGATTTATGCGCGCAGACGTTATGATCACGCACCTGTGCTATTTTGGTTCCTTGGTCAGGCCACGGATATTTGATGTGACAGTTCGCTACGTGTTTTGTGTCTGATGTCAACATAGGCAAACCACACGCGATAGCATCCTATACTTAATACGTTCGCTACGTATTTTGTGTCTGATGTCAACATAGTCAAACCACACGCGATAGCATCCTATACTTAATACGTTTAGTACCGAGAAAACCTCAATACAATCCAACTGCAAGAGGTATAGATCCTCATGAGCCCCCGCAGTTGCGGGGGCTCATGAGGATCTATGCCTCTTGCTGACATCGCTTGGATCTAATCCATGTCCCTGGCACAGCTAGAGTGTGGGGTGTTGAAGTAACGAATATTGCAGAAACACAGTCTGCATCAACGGGCACCGAACGTGTTAATCCCTTCACGGTCTAGACAAAGTAAACTGCAAGAGACATAGACCCTCATGTGCCCCTGCAGTTTCGGGGGCTTATCTATATCTTTTGCTGGTCGTAATTTTGATATATCCATGTGTTTTTTTTTTTTTTTTTTTTTTGTTTGTTTTTTATGAATAGGATTTTGGACGTGAAATAGGATTTTGGACGTGAAATAGGATTTTTAAACGTGAAATAGGATTTTGGATGTGAAATAGGATTTTTAAACGTGAAATAGGATTTGGACGTCGAATAGGATTTTGGACGTGAAATAGGATTTTGCACGTGAAATATGATTCTTAAACGTGAAATGGGATTTTGGACGTCGAATAGGATTTTTGGACGTCGAATAGGATTTTGGACGTGGAACTGACAATTATTTTAGAAAACTCAACGAGCGATCACTGGCAGAAAAGGGTAACCACCAAGAGAACACCCCCCCCCCCCCACTCCCCGCCTGTGGTACACCTACGTAAGTAGGGCCAGTAAGCGGCTTTGATCCTCATGAGCCCATTTCAGGACATCCCCACCCGGGTCTGCCCTGGGGGACTTGGGTGGGGTTAACTACTCTTTAGTTCCCAGGGTCACCCTGGTCAGCCCCACAGGGTGGGTTTTCCCCTCTATTCTGGGGCAAGTGTTTCTGTCTACCCTTGGTCCATTCACCTGTATTTTCCTATTTTAAACCCTCCCTTATGTCTGCGCTGCTTGTAGCTCTTGATATTGGATGTGTGTTGCTAAATGGTCTTAGCTTTATTTAGGCCCCATGTCGTAGGTTTATTTAACGTATTGGACCGGCTGGCGACATACATTTAATATTCTGGTGGGTTTTTTTTTTTTTTTTTTTTTTTTTTTCACAAGCAGTGCAGGCACGTCCTGAGAAAGCCTTGTTGCTGTCGGGACGTTAAGCAATGTACAATCAATCAATCAATCAACCCATTTCAGGACAGTTCGCTTTATAATAATAAAAATAATAATTACGGTATTTATAATGCGCTTATAATAATTATAACTCTAAGCGCGCACTCACAACTCGCGCACGCATGCGCACGCTTTAGACAACGACTCACGTACCACGTGAAATACATTACGACAGTCAGCTTGGGGTGGGGAGTGTGGTGATATAGTGCTAGAACTGTTGAAAGAGGTGAGTTTTGAGGGCGGACTGGAAGGAGGAGAGAGAGTGTTTCTGACGGAGAGAGAGTGGGAGAGTGTTCCAGGTGGATGGACCGTATACAGAGAAGGAGCGGGGGCCGAAAGTGCTGAATTTGGTGCGGGGGATGAGGCGGAGCGGAGGAAGCGGGGAGGAGTGTAGGGGTGAAGTAAGTTGGAGAGATAGGCAGGAGCGCAGTTGTTCAGGATTTGTAGCAGAGAGACAGAATCTTGTATTGGATGCGTTGTGGGATGGGAAGCCAGTGAAGGAGTTTGAGCAGGGGAGTGATGTGGTCGGGTTTTTTTCTTTCTGAGGACGAGGCGGGCAGCATTGTTCTGGACGCGCTGGAGAGTGAAATTGGTGGAGTGAGGGAGGCCGGAAAGGAGAGAGTTGCAGTAGTCGATGCGAGATAGGATGAGAGAGACAGCAAGTTTGGTGGCAGCTTCGGTAGTGAGGTATTTTCTGATCTGACTGATGCGGCGGAGGTGGAAGTAGCATGCCTGGGCCGTGTCGGAGAGGAAGCTGGTCATGGAAAGAGAGGAATCGAGGATACTTACTTACTTACTTACGCCTGTCACCCCTCCCTGGGTATAGGCCGTCGACGAGAGACCTCCAGCGACTCCTGTCCTGTGCTTCTCCATCGATTTTACTCCAGGTGGTTCCCAGTCTCTTGATGTCTGCTTGGAGGTCTCGACGCCAGGTGTTTCTCGGCCTGCCTCTTTTCCTCTTTCCCTGAGGGTTCCATGACAATGCCTGCCTAGTGATACTGGAAGCTGGCTTTCTCAGACTGTGACCAATCCATCCCCATCTTCTTCGCCCAATTTCATTCTCTGCTGTTATCTGCTCTGTTCTCTCCCAGAGTCTGACGTTGCTGATCTTCTCTGGCCAGTGGATTTTCAAAATTCTTCTATGGCAACTGTTTATGAAGATCTGTACTCTGTTGACTGTGGTTTTTGTCGATCTCCAAGTCTCTGCTCCATATAGGAGAACTGCTTTTACGTTGGAGTTGAAAATCCGGACTTTGGTGTGTTGTGACAGCTCTCTGGAACTCCACACTTTTTTCAACTGGAGAAAGGCTGCTCTGGCTTTACCGATTCGTGCTCTGACATCTGCATCAGTGCCGCCTTTTTTGTCTATGATGCTCCCGAGATAGGTGAAGGACTCCACCTCCTCCAACGGGGTGCCAGCAAGCAAGACTGGTTCTTCCCTGGTTGCGTTCAGCCTCATTGTCTTTGTTTTCTGTTTGTGGATGGTGAGGCCCACTTGGGACGAGATGTCAGCAAGCCTCGTGGTCTTGTCCTGCATTTGTTGATGAGTGTGGGACAGTAAACCCAAGTCGTCTACAAAATCGAGGTCGTCAAGCTGTGTCCACAGTGTCCACTGTATTCCACTTTGTGAATCGAAGTGGTATGGGCATGTCACGCGTTCAGCAGGGCTTGCCAAAACAATCCTGCAAGGCACTGTGCAAGGAGGACGAAGGAGAGGAAGACAGAGGAAAAGATGGGAGGACAATATCTCAGAGTGGGCAGGACTGAAGCTGGGCGATACGCTGAGAATGGCAGAGAACAGAGAGGAATGGAGCGAGCTGATTGCCAAGTCATCAGTGGTGCCCCATCGGTCGGCAAGACTACGGGGGATGGATGGATGGATGGATGGATGGATGGATGGATGGATGGATGGATGGATGGATGGATGGATGGATGGATAACGCCGAGGTTTTTGGCCGAGTCAGAGAGGGCGATCGGGGTGCTGTCGAGTTGAAGGTGGGGAGAGGAAGGGAGCTGGGAAAGTTTCTGGCGAGTGCCTACCAGCATGGCTTCCGTTTTGTCGTCATTCAGTTTAAGCTTGTTTGCTGTCGTCCAGTTTTTTCACGTCTTCGTAGCAGTCAGCCGTGCGAGTCAGTAGTGACTGAGTGTTGTCTAGTTTGTCTTTGTCTAGTAGTTGTGAGTCGTCATCGTAGAGGTGGTGTTGTATGTGGTGAGACTGGATGATGTTGGACAAGGGAGAGGTGTAGACTGCTTTGTTTTGCGTCTGATGTCACCAGAGAAACCCGAACCATGAGCGATAGTATAGTATATGGAAGTCCTCAACACACTCAAAAAAGTTTTTTTTTACAAGAGCCGCGTAGGGCACTGATGTACACAATGCCAACAAGAGGCACAGATTCCCATGAGCCCCCGCAATTGCGGAGCCTCATGAGGGTCTGTGCCTCTTGCAGGCGGACAACGTTCGCTGAAGGGTGTGACAAATCGGAGCTGATAAAAATACCTGGATCGGTCACCTGTACTGATAAACCAGGTGTGTGGTGTGAGCGGGTTATCAGAATCGGCTGTTGCTCATCCAGTGTCACTGTGTTAGGTGTGAACATATTTGTTAGCGCAGAGATTGCCGACCGCAGTAACCATTTGGTTTCTAGCGCCAAAAAGCACGGCGTGATGGATGACTACCCAGGGAAATAATGCCTTGCACAGCAGATCTCAGTCGTCAAGGTTCAGTGTTGAGGCAAGTAGCCTTTCAAATCCGGACCAAATGGGTGACTGTCAATTAGGGCGTACAACATGGGTGACTGTCAATTAGGGCGTACAACATGGGTGACTGTCAATTAGGGCGTACAACATGGGTGACTGTCAATTAGGGCGTACAACATGGGTGACTGTCAATTAGGGCGTACAACATGGGTGACTGTCAATTAGGCGTACAACATGGGTGACTGTCAATTATGGCGTACAACATGGGTGACTCTCAATTAGGGCGTACAACATGGGTGACTGTCAATTAGGGCGTACAACATGGGTGACTGTCAGTTAGGGCGTACAACATGGGTGACTGTCAATTAGGGCGTACAACATGGGTGACTCTCAATTAGGGCGTACAACATGGGTGACTCTCAATTAGGGCGTACAACATGGGTGACTCAATTAAGGCGTACAACATGGGTGACTCTCAATTAGGGCGTACAGCGCGATTAAATTCCCAGTAAAGAAAGAAACGCGCTTAAACCAGACAATTACAACACAGCTGATTAAATTTCTGGGTTCGTAACCGTTTTTATCTCTGTTGCAGTGATAATGACTTGAATAGCAAACCCTCCATGTGCTCAGACTTTTTTAAAAAAATACTAAACACGATGTTACTGGATGTTGACACGGTGAACTTGTCAACATAATTCAACGCCATGGGGTCAGAATTGCCGTTGGTTAACTCTTTAAATTCCCAGAACTAAATGACTTCCATTCCATAGACTAGAGATCATTAGTTCTGAGAGTTTGAGAGTTAATGCGAAGTTTAACACACTGTACCCCAGGACCGAAATCCGTAATTTTTGAAGTTGCTCTCTGAAGGACTGTATTGCAATTGTAGACCTAGATCGAGCATGATAGTTCAAGGGTGGTGCCAGAATAGCTTGGCGCCTGTGGGCGCCAAGCTTATCTGGCACCACCCTTGAACTATCATGCTCGATCCGTGTCTTGCTGTGGTGTGTCTGGACTGCGCGAGTTAATACAAGCGAAGAAATGGACAGACAAAAGTGTATTGGGACCCCTGACATGACGAGGGGAGCTGCTTCATGTTGGAGGGACCCAGCACTATAGGAAATGCGTCCTGTTTTTGCCGAGACCTGTCAAGTTGCTGTAGCCTTTGAAACGCATCGCTCCCTCCCGTGGCGCCCCCATTTGAAAGGGGGGACCAGGGTTCGTTCAGTGCAGGAAATTTGTAGGAACTGTCGCACGTGCTCGATTGCGCTTGTTCAGACCTTCTACGCACCCGGTCACTGCCAAGAAAACTTGAATACCACCCAAGAGGTATAGATCCTCAATTCAAGAGGTATTGATCCTCAATTCAAGAGGTATTGATCCTCAATTCAAGAGGTATAGATCCTCAATTCAAGAGGTATTGATCCTCAATGCAAGAGGTATTGATCCTCAATTCATTGATCCTCAATCCAAGAGGTATAGATCCTCAATTCAAGAGGTATAGATCCTCAATTCAAGAGGTATAGATCCTCAATTCAAGAGGTATAGATCCTCAATTCATTGATCCTCAATTCAAGAAGTATAAATCCTCAATTCAAGAGGTATAGATCCTCGCGAACCCCCACAGTTAGAGTGAAAGGGGGGGGGGGGGGCTCATGTTCTGTGGTTTGTGCAGTTAGATCATCACTTTTTCCCGGTAGTCAAAGGGGTTAAAGCGCTCAGCACCATGCCCGGGCTTTGATTGCTAAATGTCGTGGATATAACGAGTCTTCAATGATGCCTTGCTTTCTACCCTTACTTTCACAATCCTGGGGTCAGTTGCATGAGCGAGCTTAGCGCCAGCCACTAAGCCAAATACGTCATTTTATGACATTGGAACGTCGTGATATTTTAGTCAGCACTTGTGTCCAACATTGTAAGATATACTTACCTCATTCTACCCCAACACCAAAATCCCCAAATTTTGCCGTTGTCCTCTGAAGATTGCGTTGCAGTGCAGGACACATATCGACCATGATAGTTCAAGGGTGATGCCAGAATAGCTTGGCGCCCATAGGCGCCAAGCTATTCTGGCATCACCCTTGAACTATCATGGTCGATCCTTATCTTGCTGTGGTGTGTCTGGGGTAGAATGAATTAAAACATTTATCACGAAGATATTTCAAACTAATAACCTGCAGCAGGTTGTTGATGTAAGCAGTGATACTATTATTATGCTATAATGGAGAGATATCAAACGGTAACCTTTAACCTGGGGCGGTCCGTGGCGCAGTGGTTAAGGCGCCTGCCACCAATGCTAAAGGTGCGAGGTTCGATTCCGGGTTCCAGCGTCGGACTTTTCTCCTCTAGTAAGTGTCACCGTTAATTCGGGCGGACCGTCGGGGGTTCTTTCTCCGGGTACTCCGGTTCTTCCTCCCCCTCCACTTTGGTGTCAGTTTCAAGCAACTTAATAAAATTTCAAATACAAACGATTTCTACATACTGTCACTTCAGTAGCTCGCTTGAGCTTGCCCTTAGCACCACGTGAATGTTCTGTGTTTACGTATAGTGTGTGAGTGAATGCGCGTGATTCACGTGAGCGTGTTTGTTGGGTTCAGGCTACATTCTGCGCATTGAGTTATATTATAAATATGAGAAATGCGCCATATGAATACCATGTAATAATAATAATAATAAAAACCTGGAGCGGGTCGCTTCAATATAAGCGCAGTGTGTAGGAAATATTTTGGGGGAACAGCTACAAAAGCCATGAATATCTTTTCAGTTATATTGTGTGCGTTTAATGCTGAAGGCGCCAAGCTCATCTGGCACTGCCCTTGAATTATCATGGTCAATCCATCTCCTGCAACTGGTACATACTCGTCAGACAACACCTCCAAACTTTGAGAAATGGCACCTTGGGGCTAAAAGGGTTAAGAGTTAAACTACAGAGGCCCGAAGGTCTCCTCCACGTGAGCAATCATCGCGCAGGTACAACGACTTCACCAGTTAGTAATGATAATGTCTGGAGTTTCATTTTGAACAAAGTGCAAAAGCCAGCATGCATTTGTCAACCCAAACTACGGACCCCCAGCGCGTGCATTGACCCCCAGCGCGTGCACGTGCATTGACCCCCAGCGCGTGCATTGCCGTGGACATCAAGTTGTGCGAGCTGAACGCGGGCATGTTGGGGTGGTGTTGTGATGCGTGTGTGATCAGTCTGACAGTGTGCTTTATAGTGCGGGCCTTTTCAAATGGAATTGCTGGGCCCCGCTCATGTTCAAACTCGATCCATCTACAAGAGGCATAGATCCTCATGAGCCCCCGCAATTGCGGGGGCTCATGAGGATCTATGCCTCTTGCTAGATATTGTTTATGTCTTTTTTCAATAGAGTTTGACTCTGGAGGTGCAGTGTAGTGACTGTGAACCAGGGTCTCCGACTCACAATAATAGAAAAAGGGGTCGGGGATAAAAGGGTGGGGGGAGGAGAGGGTGGGTGGGGGGGGGGGATTTTCTTTGTGGTTCGCACAACAAGACTTTCTTTGGGGTGAGTTTGAACAAGGTAGAGAGAAAGAGAGTGAGAATTTGCCGACTTTCAAATTGTTAGTCGCGATATATGGTTGTCTAAATGAAGTTCTTGTTTGAACGCAGCCTTGAGTCAAAATTTGAAGGAGGTGGGGGGGGGGGGGGCCGCAGGGGGCTGGTTGATAGGGAAAAAACAGACGAAAAAGGTCGTTTATTATTATTATTTTTTTAATTCTAGCGCTAAAAATTAAAGTACATGCTGATGGACAGTTAGAGAGACTGAACAGCCAAAACTGTGGACATTACAACTTTACACGTATATTATGTATACTAAGGCTCGCACGCACGCACGCACGCACACACACACACACACACACACACACACACACACACACACACACACACACACACACACACACACACACACACACACACACACACACACACACACAGATCCTGCGAGAGGTTCAGTCACAGCCAGGCAGGCAATTACCCGTGTGACCCCCCCGAAACAAGTACAGTGCATTCTTTCCCCGCCAAGCCAGCAAAACGTTCCGAGCATTGTGGAGTGTACGCTGTGACTGCTCTTAACTCCCAGGTGTAACCCGCAGGAAACACCACGCTACCCCCTGCCTCGGGGAAACTCAATGTAAACTGCTCCATTAATAGGCATAGATCCCCTGGAGAATAGTCCTGCAAGAGGCACAGATCCTCATGAGCCCCCGCGAATGCGGGGGCGCATGAGGATCTTTGCCTCTTGCAATTGGACGGAGCTGACCGTAGGAGGGAGGTATAACGCGGTCAGAACGCTCAACTAACAACTTCACCCTTCATTTTTTTTTACCCCCTCCCCCCCCCCCCCTTTCTCATTCTCCCTGTCAAGAAAAAGGTACTGTCAATGGATTTCAACTAGAAGCTGTTTTATACTGTCAAGCTGCAAACCCTAGCGTGGCGCGTCCGAAAAATGTTGGCAGTAAAAGGGAATGCAATAGATGGTGTCCGCGTGTGAGGGTGGTGATTCTCTCTGTGGATTGCCCTTTGTACAGCTGACGGAAGCTTTAGAAGAACCGAGAACTTATAATGTATCCGTGGGAACGGTTTATTGCCGTATATATGTTTCGCCGTATATATGTTTCGCCGTATATATGTTTTCGTGTAAAATAAAAAGAAATAAAAACCATTTTGTTTTCTTGATGCCATTATTGCATACACATTCAAACCACATGGATAGATGAGAAAGCTCCGCTCATATAAATCCACTTGAAAGACTAAATAACATCACAGCATTGTCACGCTGCTGTGATAAATAACAATGAAACCATGACACGTACAACTTACTCCAGTCGTTACCTTTTTGAACATGGAAGATGAGCAACGTATAACAAAAACCAAAGTCTTGCACTACTTTCGTGACGTAACCTGCGCTTACATGAACCATAACAAACAGTAGGATGTATACATCAAGTTTTCACAAGGCTCCGCTGCAGTGCCGATGTAAATTTCATCGCTTTTAACAAACGTCGTTATAACGAGCAACAGATTTGGGTCCCCTGGTGTTTTATCCACAGTGTATGTAATTCCTTTCTCGATCTCCGTCCATAGCGTTGTACATCGGCAAGAAACAGAGAAACCTAATCGTAGGTTGTAGGTAGGTTGTACATTGTTTAACGTCCCGACAGCAACAAGACTTTCTCAGGACGTGAGAAACCTAATCGTAGTCCCAGTAAGCAAACAACCTTGCGCAGACGCGGCTGCAGTGGACCCGCGCACAATAGTGCACTGCAGCCGCCGTCTGCCCTAAGATCTTTTGCTTTAAGGGAATTAGGTTTGCTGGACCACAGCTCTATGTGTGTGTGTGTGTGTGTGTGTGTGTGTGTGTGTGTGTGTGTGTGTGTGTGTGTGTGTGTGTGTGTGTGACTGTGTGAGAGAGAGCATGCGTGCGTGTGTGTGTGTGTACGTGTGATTGCGTGCCGGTAAGTGTCCCTGCCAGGGCCATGAAAACCAAACACTGAAGGCGACAGGTAAAGTCTGTTTACCCCACGTAACCCCCGCCCATCTGCAAGAGAGATAGACTCTCATCAGCCCCTTGCATTTCGGCGGGAACGCACGATAATCTACCTCTCGCCAAACGAAAAGGCATCAGTCGCTTACGTCGAAATCAGCCTCTGTGAAGCTAGCTAGGAGAACGCTGTTGGGTTTCAACGTCGCGCGGCGGGGAGTGTTTACCCCTTGGGCTGGAGGAGCCTCTCAGTGTTTCCTGCCGACGTGATTCGTGTGTCGCTGTCGTGTTCCCCCTTGCTCAGCGTGGCCGCGATCCCGGGGCTCGGGTGACCAGGCGACACCTTCAGATCGTTATCACAAGAACACTTCACAGCCGTATAGAGACATTCGGCACACAAAGAGCGCTAGTGTGCACATGCACTGCCAGTTTGGCGTGGCTTGTGTGGCGTGTAGGGAAAGAGCCATCCAGACTCGGTCATAGCCCACGCACGCACACACACACACACACACATGCGCGCGCGCGCGCGTGTGTGTGTGTGTGTGTGTTTTCTTGCACAATTGTACAGAAACACACGTGTAAATTTGAGAGCTCTCTCACACCCCCACTCACAATCTTACAGTGAACAGAGACGATTTATCGGTCTGAACTCCAAAACAACCCCCCTTTTTTTTTTTTTTTTTTTTTTTCCAAGTTTGAACTTTTTGGGACCGCTTGACTGCTGATAACGATTCCGTTTGGTGGGAAAGTCACGTACTACGCTGTCTTTTTCCTCGGACAGATTCGCCAGCAGCAGGCTAAAGGTTAAACAATAAAAACAAAACGTTGGTTTACGCAGTATGCATTTTCAAAACAAGGCAGTTCGACAAGAATCGTTTGCAAACCGAATTACGTCTGAATGGTAATGGGCCTTTGCCTCCAATATGACCAACTCTTCCCATTCTCTTCCAGTACGCTAAAAGCACAGTTACATGGGCCTCTACGCTAGCATAGGCTCATGGGAATGATTGACTCGCGCTGTCCAAGACCGCATCCGAATGTCTCTCGAATGGAGAGTGTTCTTCCTAGTTTTGCCCACGACTTCTTTTTCTTCTCTTTGTGTAATGATGACTAGTCTGTGTATTTTTGTATTGTGGTCTGTGATTTAGATCTAGATAGTGAGTTTCCCTGTGCTTTAAATCTACACAGTTTACTGGTCTGTGACTTTGGACTCTCCTGGGGTCAGATGCATGAGTGAGCTTAGTCCTGCGCCAAGTGCTCCACTATAGATAGTGAGCTCAGTTTTGCGCCAGCCACTAAGCAAGGTGCGCCGCTATAGCGGGGTGAGTGTTGTGGCGCTATAGCGGGGTGAGTGTTGTGGCGCTATAGCGGGGTGAGTGTTGTGGCGCTATAGCGGGGTGAGTGTTGTGACGCTATAGCGGGGTGATGTTGTGGCGCTATAGCGGGGTGAGTGTTGTGGCGCTATAGCGGGGTGAGTGTTGTGGCGCTATAGCGGGGTGAGTGTTGTGGCGCTATAGCGGGGTGATGTTGTGGCGCTATAGCGGGGTGATGTTGTGGCGCTATAGCGGGGTGAGTGTTGTGGCGCTATAGCGGGGTGAGTGTTGTGGCGCTATAGCGGGGTGAGTGTTGTGGCGCTATAGCGGGGTGAGTGTTGTGGCGCTATAACGGGGTGAGTGTTGTGGCGCTATAGCGGGGTGAGTGTTGTGGCGCTATAACGGGGTGAGTGTTGTGGCGCTGTAGCGGGGTGAGTGTTGTGGCGCTATAACGGGGTGAGTGTTGTGGCGCTATAGCGGGGTGAGTGTTGTGGCGCTATAACGGGGTGAGTGTTGTGGCGCTATAGCGGGGTGAGTGTTGTGGCGCTGTAGCGGGGTGAGTGTTGTGGCGCTATAACGGGGTGAGTGTTGTGGCGCTATAGCGGGGTGAGTGTTGTGGCGCTATAGCGGGGTGAGTGTTGTGGCGCTATAGCGGGGCGAGTGTTGTGGCGCTGTAGCGGGGTGAGTGTTGTGGCGCTATAGCGGGGTGAGTGTTGTGGCGCTGTAGCGGGGTGAGTGTTGTGGCGCTATAACGGGGTGAGTGTTGTGGCGCTATAGCGGGGCGAGTGTTGTGGCGCTGTAGCGGGGTGAGTGTTGTGGCGCTGTAGCGGGGTGAGTGTTGTGGCGCTATAACGGGGTGAGTGTTGTGGCGCTGTAGCGGGGTGAGTGTTGTGGCGCTATAACGGGGTGAGTGTTGTGGCGCTATAGCGGGGCGAGTGTTGTGGCGCTGTAGCGGGGTGAGTGTTGTGGCGCTATAGCGGGGTGAGTGTTGTGGCGCTATAGCGGGGTGAGTGTTGTGGCGCTATAGCGGGGTGAGTGTTGTGGCGCTATAGCGGGGTGAGTGTTGTGAGTAAGTGCGTAGATTGCTTACGTCCGCAAGGCGCGCAGTGTTTCTCAGAGAGTGCCTGTTGCTGATAATGAGGTAAAAGAAACTGCAAGAAGCGCAGACAGGAGGGAGAATTTCAAAAAGAAAAGGGGTGTAGTGTTGTGGCGCTATAGCGGGGCGAGTGTTGTGGCGCTATAGCGGGGTGAGTGTTGTGGCGCTATAGCGGGGTGAGTGTTGTGGCGCTATAGCGGGGTAAGTGTTGTGGCGCTGTAGCGGAGCACCTTGCTTAGTGGCTTGCGCAGGTCTGAGCTCACTGATGCAACTGACTCCAGGTCTATTGCCATTTCCTGTGGACTTGGACTCGGCCAGTCTGTTACCACTTCGTTGGCACTTCAGGCGGCCATTACCACTTGCCTGTGGCGTCGTGTTTGTTATTTTTATGGTTTTTCACAATTTCTTTTCACTGCGTGCATCTTTTATCACTGACTTAAAGTGGTTTGCTGAACTAGTGGTTTATGTGCAGATAAACACGTAGGAATAGTTCAAGGCAACACTAAACATCAAGTTTAACATCTTTCTAATTCTTCTAGTTTGATGTCAGGTTTCAGTTCAGTGCAGTTTTGATAATTTTAATTTCGCCTTAAAGTAACTTTTTTTAGCACATGACTGAGATTGAAAACAGTGTGGTATCACCCGGGTTGAACAGATTTAGACATTGGACATAAGATGTTGTGTTGTTGTTTGTTTGGTTTTTTTTTGTGTGTGTTTGTTTTTCAGTTCTGTCATTATTTTATGTTTTTATGCACAGGGGGAGAGGGAGGGGGGTGTGTTTCGAAGTGTCCAGATAAAGTGTGACTTGTTGTTTCGTTTTAAATGCATTGAAAGAATCCGTCTGTATCAGCGCTAAGGTTTAACGAGTGTTAAAAAAAATCACTGTTGACAAGAAGGTTGTTATACAGTATTTACGGGCGCAGCCATTGTTACCTATGGCCGACATTTGCGGGATGAGATTTGTATGTTCACTTCCATTACAACCGATGTCCTAAATGTGGGCACAGAGACTTGCAGTTAAACCTTTTTAGTCGTCAAATTTCCAGTCCAAATTTGTGGCGTTTCAATCATCAGATTTCCGCCCCAAGTTTTTGACAAACGGGCAGAAAATGTGCCTGGATTACGGCAGTGACGCCTGGTCCTTTCACGAAGTAAGCCTCATATCACTGTGCAGTCTTGCAGACGCGCCGGCCCCCCCCCCCCCCCCCCCTAGCCTGCTTACGTAAAACACCTTCGGCCTGATGTCGGCCGATAACCTTCTGCTTGCCGTGTCAGAATTGCAGTGAGTAGGTTGAAATCTTTACCACCTCTCCCGTGTGCAAGTCGTCAGGAGAACGTGCTTGTTGGGAGGTAAGCGTGTAGCCAGAACAGATTTCCCGCAAACTCTGCCAGGGACGTAGATCCTCTTGGGGCACGTGCAGCCTGTAAGAGGAGCCTCATGAGGATCTATGCCTGTTGAAGACGCCGAGCGTTGCCGAGTTCGGAGCCGGAGTGGACGTACATTGTTGGTGTTCATGCAGTTACATGAAGCTTGTGTGGTGCTGCGTGTCTCCAGCAGATTTCTGGCTTGGTGAGATGCAGTTACATGAAGCTTGTGTGGTGCTGCGTGTCTCCAGCAGATTTCTGGCTTGGTGAGATGGACTGAATGAAAGTAGGACCTGTCTCCCTGTCACAGGCATAAGGCCTGCCTGGGCTCATGAAACTCTCTGCCTCTTGCTGACAACATTATTTAGTTTAAGTTAACCCATTTAACCTCACGGGTGCAATTCCCCAATTTTGGAGGTGTCACTTAAACGACTTGTACCATTTGCAGGAGGTGGATCGACCATGCATCGAGGTATGGGCTAACCTCTTGGTTTCTACTGACTTCACCGCGTGGCGGAAAAAAAAAAAAAAAAAAAAAAAAAAACGCATAACAACGCGCCTTTTTCTCAAAACGGTGAGTCCGACATAGCTCAGGCGGTTAAACGTCGGAGCAGAAGAGCGAAGGGAATCGCCGGGTTGTGGGTTCGAATCCCCGTCCCGGCCCCGGTAGCTGGACTCGCAATCCAGGGGAAAAAAACGGATTTGTTCAGTAGCATGTTCGTTGAAAGGTCCTGGTAAATCAAAGTGGCACAGTTGGAGTGCGCCTGAGTTGATCAGTGTTCAGGTCGTATTCCATAGGCAATAGATTTCCCTGTCCCCCATAACCCGCCAGTCAGGGCCGTCCATGACTGTAGAAACTAACCAACCTCCAAATGGTATCGTCGGTGGCGGCGAAGGGGTGATGGTGTATGAATGAAAGTAGGTTTGCGTGTCAGAGGCGCTAGGGGGCGCCCCACATTGCAGTTTTTGTGACTCGCCAGCTGCTTGTCGCGTCTTCTTTTTCATGAGCCGCATAGACGGGCACTCATCATTACAACTCCCTCACTTTTGAGGCGAAAACGGAAATAAATGTGAGTGAGACCTGTCAGCAAGTGGCATACGCTCTCATGAACCCCTGCGTTCGCAGGGGTTCATGAGAACGTATGCCACTTGCAGGAGGGTCGTGGGGTGTTGGTGCGGAGGTTTATGCTAGGGTAAAGCCGTACCGGTGCGGTTTGTGTGTACAGATGTACACATGGAGACTCTAGGTGGGTTTGTGTGCGTTTTGTACACGGCTCAGGTATGGCATGGACGTGAAGTATGTGTGTGTGTGTGTGTGTGCGTGTGTGTGTGTGTGTGTGTGTGTGTGTGTGTGTGTGCGTGCGTGTGTGTGTGTGTGTGTGTGTGTGTGTGTGTGTGTGTGTGTGTGTGTGTGTAGTAAGAATGTAAAAAAGAGGGGACTGTATTTGTGTGCATGCTTGCATGCGTGGTAAACGAAGACAGAGAGAGAGAGAGAGACTGCGTTTTCGTATAATAACATATTTCAAACGACAGAGTGCCCCTGACAAGTCCCTACCCCTGATAGACTAAATGTACCTGCTCAAGCTGACCATAAAATGATAGCAAACGTCGATGCCAGAGACACAGTTGACTTCTCTGTTGAACTCATGTAGCATACTGGGGCGCATGAGGACCTGTGCCACGATGCAGATGGACACGTTCTCTGTGACAGCATGTACCTGTACCTCAAAGCTCGCAACATGGCGGTACATTTGTCTGTGTGACACTAATGGTATAGAAAATTGAAAGGTGTAAAGTCCCAACAAAGGAGAATTTTCTGTGCGGCCTCTGAAATGAGCTGCAGTAACAAATGGCCAAATATCTGCAAAAGGCATAGATCCTCATGAGCCCCCGCGAACGCGGGGGCTCATGAGGATCTATGCCTCTTACTACCATCATTTAGTCCTGTTACTCGTGCAGAGGGTGTTCAGCTGTAAGGGGGTTAATTCCTCATTCCAAGCACATACCTTATTCAAGATGTATGCGAAGATTAGGAGTCGCGAGTTGATTCGGCGTGGTTCAGAGCGTAACCGTGTGCTAACACTTTACAAAGAAGTACCCAACGGAGAAAGAAACACGCTTAGGGAAGACGGGTACAACACAATTTATTAATATTTCGGGTAAATACCCTTTGTCAAAATAGACAAACAAACAGAGAAGTTAGCCGCTACTTATCTTCATTCGCAGAAGGAATGTGGCAACATTTAACATTCTACAGCTTGTGGCTGTAACTCCCTGACAGTGTACACAGGGAACACAGCTACAGTGTACACAGGGAATAGGGCCTGTCGCAGTTGTTCCAAGCACCGAGAAGGAAAAAAGAAACCTGAATGGTCGACTGACTGGCTTTGAACCGTGTGGTTTTGACATTTAGACTTGATGTTCTTGTCCTAAGCCCTGAAGTCGCTCATGCCTCCATTTTGTTGCAAGGCAGTCAGACATTTTATGTGCAGTTCAACAATGTTTGCCATGACACAATTGCTTCATGACGAAGTCTGGTTTACTGCTGTTTGTAATTTGTATAACGTTTCGGGTAGATTGTTGTAAGGTTATTCTACAGTTAAACAGTTGTACGACGACCAATAATTCTTTCGCCTGCTTTGTTGTTCCGTTGTTAAGTACGTGATGTCTTTCTAAACGAATCGTCGTTTTACTTGTCACTTGCTCCACCCCAGGGTATTCCCTCCTCCTCCTCATCCCTGACGGGCCTCAAATACCTCCAACCCCCACGCGCCCACACTGTCCATACCCTGTCTCACCTGTCTGTTCGTTGCATTGGTGGTTTTGCCCCGTTGATTTGTGTGATTTTCCGTGATTGAAATCCAAGTTTGCGCCAGACGACATAAACACACGAGCAGCAGCGGAGGACCCTGTGTAGTTGTTATGCAACCCTTGAGAGCAGCTGGGCATAGACAGGCTGAACGCATGCTTGAGATAACACAGACACATGTCGTTCGCCCACAAGAAGTATAGATCCTCATGAGCCCCCGCATTTGCGGGGGTTCATGAGGATCTATACCTCTTGCTGCCTGTAGATGGAATTTTGTTGGAGGACGTCCTGGGCATGATTCGTACCGGGTATTGTTTGCCTTTCGGTGCCGGCCCCATAGATTGGTCCCAGCGAGTAAAAGAACCTAGGACCGACGAGACCTTTGTCTGGAATAGATCTCTCTGTCTGTAAAAAAAAAAATAATAATAATACTTTGTTGCCACCGTTTTTGTCCTCGAGCCCAATTCTTTCTCACACTTTTGCACTGGCATTTTCCACGGCTGTCTACTGGTGTTATTCGGGTTACCACGTCTCCGCCTTGTAGGAGGTCTTTTTCTTCTTCTGCTTCCTTATCTGTCGGGGTCTTCTTACCGCAATTTCCTTAAACATTTCTCCCTCGCCTCGGTCTTCTTACCGCAATCTCCGTAAACATTTCTCCCTTGCCTTGTCGAGCTTATGGATTATTTTTGCCTTTTCACATCTCCCTGCACCGTCAGCGACTCCCGAGAAGAAAACTGATATAAAATTTGACCAACAGGAGGCGTAGATCCTCATGAGCCTCCGAGGTTCATGAGGATCTATGCCTCCTGAAGGTGTAACCTCCGTCCCATACGTCTTGCGAGCCGAGGCTTCCTCTTGTGGGATTAGTTTAGCAGACCAGCACCTTCGGCGTAATGAAAGCATTTTGTCTGACACGGAGGGGGGAAAAAGAGAAGAGGGGGCCGGGATAGCGACCTGGGACAGGTTTTGCAGAAGAAATAGCGCCGTCCTGCCCGTGTTTGCCCCAAGATGGTTGTCTTGTTTTTTTCGCCTGCCTCGGGCTTTGTGTTCGCGTGAAAGTTCAGACGTAGAGACACAGACGTGCAACAACCCGCCGCTCTCTTCTGCCGCAAACCTTTTCTCACCCTCCAGTCGAGGAATTACAGCGTAGATGTTGTCTGCACGAGGCGTAGATCCTCATGTGCCCCCGCAGTTGCGGGGGCACATGAAGATCTACGCCTCGTGCAGTAGGGTGACGTGTCGCAGAAGACGTGTGCAAGCCCTGTGTGATCCCGGCTCTGACAGGCATGCATACCGTCGCGAAAACACGCGCATTCTTTGGCTGGAAGGGCCGATAACTGAGCCCTACTTCCTGTACAGTATTCCCTCCCTTGGCAGCTATTTCCAGACAGACAAACAGAAACAGAGACTAAAAGAACAGAACTGCTGTTACTTTTTTTTTCTTTTTTCATTACTTTGACTTCGTTTCCTATGTTTGTGCTGCATTAATGGGCAGTTGTCGCAACAACAAGAAGAACAACAACAGTTTTCTTCAATAGGTCCGGAGGACAAAACGACATTATTGTCTAAATTTTCATTCATATCTCAACCCGTCTACTACCATAATGTAGTTTAACACTGTCCAACAGAGTGAATAAAACAACAATGACCAAAAAGAAGCTGTACTTTGCATACGTGCTGAGTACATGTTTAAATCTAGAGGGCTCATTTCCCTGAGATCATCAATACATGTGTAAAACTAGAAAGCACATTTGTATTACATCATCAATACATATATGATAAATCAGTCTAGAGGGCACCTTTTTCTGACATCATCAGTACCTGTGTAACAGCAAACTTTTCTGACATCATCAATACGTAAACTGTAGAGGGCACATTTTGCTGACGTGGGTTCTTCACACACAGACTCCAAGAGACAAAACAATGCACTTGTCATCTTTCCCTTGACACGGTGCTATGTCGTCACACTCTGCGCTGCTCTGGCCTGTCTGCACAGATTGTCGTCATTACTACCTGTTACACGACATGGCGTGCAGCCATCTACAAGGAGCATAGATCTGTTTGCAGAGCAATGATAGGCACGCGCAATGGGCATAGAGTCACATGCACACTACCAAGGAGATCCTAGAGGAAGTGAATGTAAGGTGTTGGGAAGGGATGGGGTGGTTTAAAGTAGTGTATAATTGTGCTTGTGTCTTAGAGAGAGGGTGTGCTGTTGTGCCTACGCAGTGAGTCCAGTGTTTTCCGGGAGAACCGTGCTATACAAGAACTATATATTATTATTATTATTATTATTATTATTATTATTATTATTATTATTATTATTAGGTACTCAGCGCTGGACAAACGGTTAGGTGTCCCCTATGTATGGACATAATAGAGTCTCACGGGATCCCGCCTTTTGCCGGAGCTGATGTGAGTCTGTACCGCTTCCTGACCTGATGTATATCCATGCGGTTCATGTTCGGTATGGACGGAGAGGGTTATTATTAACTCGGTCGAGACAGACTGCATTCGGACAAGCGGCATAATCCGCGTATGTCAATGTAACACATCTCGAATATGCGTTAACTCTTTCACGGCGCCCCGCATCAATATCTGCGGCAGTGTATAGCTTTTCCGCCGGCAACTCTCTCCGACACTTTCGCATCTATTGGTGCGGGGTGCATTGAATGAGTTGATCTACAGTAAACACAAAAAGTACACCCTGTTGAACGATATATTTATCCATCCACCATTTCTGTATGACTGCTGTCAATTTGAACTTCTAGTGTCCAAGAAAGGCGTCATACTTGT
This sequence comes from Semisulcospira habei, assembly GCA_036245525.1. Taxonomy (NCBI): domain Eukaryota; kingdom Metazoa; phylum Mollusca; class Gastropoda; family Semisulcospiridae; genus Semisulcospira; species Semisulcospira habei. Next base: position 43,571,717 of record BTPG01000001.1, read on the forward strand.
AAAATTTTGCAACCTGTCGCTCACAGTAAATCCACGCACAGATTTTACACCACAACGACCAACACGGCGGGACACGTGCGTTACGTACGCTTACTGGCGTGACTCACTGGCGTTACTTGATGGCGTGACTCACTGGCGTTACTTACTGGCGTGACTCACTGGCGTTACTTACTGGCGTAACTAACTGGCGTTACTTACTGGCGTGACATACTGGCGTTACTCACCGGCTTTACTTACTGGCGTGACTTTTGGCGTGACTTACTGGCGTTACTCACCGGCGTTACTTACTGGCGTGACTTTCTGGCGTGACTTACTGGCGTTACTCACCGGCGTTACTTACTGGCGTGACTTACTGGCGTGACTTACCGGCGTGACTTACTGGCGTGACATACTGGCGTTACTCACCGGCGTTACTTACTGGCGTGACTTACTGGCGTGATATACTGGCGTTACTCACCGGCGTTACTTACTGGCGTGACTTTCTGGCGTGACTTACTTGCGTTACTCACCGGCGTTACTTACTGGCGTGACTTTCTGGCGTGACTTTCTGGCGTTACTCACCGGCGTGACTTACTGGCGTGACTTGCTGGCGTGACTTACTGGCGTGACTCACCGACTGGCGTGACTTACTGGCGTGACTCACTGGCGTGACTTACTGGCGTGTTACTCACCGGCCTTACTTACTGGCGTGACTTACGTAACGTACGTCCCAGCGAGCGTCACATTCATTGTCTCGCTCGATTCGCTAACCTGTCAGTAACTTGCATGGCCCGAGAGAGGCTGGGAGACGAGACGAGTGGAGGGGGGGGGGGGGGGAGTACTATTTTTTGCGTCGTGTTCTTTCTAAAAGAAATGACAACAGGACATCCATCCCCAGACCGAGCGCTGTTGTCCTAGGCGTGGAGAAACGTGTCTCCATCTCTTTACCTAATGTCCACCATAACTCTTGGCATGAATGCTAACACAGGTGTGCCAACACGTCCAGGTGCGAGGGGGGGGGAGGGAAGAGGGGGGGGGGGCGTGAAGAGCTACGTGTCTTGCTGGCCTGTTTACAATTACGGCTCTCAACTCACCACCAAGGTCTTCGTGTGTTTGGCGCAAAATGAAAGTGTCCCGTGAGGAGCAAAACACACCAGATCCAATAATGTGAAAAGCCAGATTATCATTTGTTTGCAGTGAACATCTTGCTTTTCACAAAAATTCACTTGCGTCTTTTTGCCTTCACAGGGCACAGCTGAGGGTACCCTACTCAAGTGTACGGGGGTGTGATCATTATTTGTGTATGTGGCTGGCCGTATTTACAGCTGTGACCCTCAAATTGAAGAGGTTAAGAGGTTTTCGCGTCAGAATTAAGCTGTCAGAACGGAACCTTGCAGGTGTCCTCAAACAGCGCGACGCAAGTTGGTGTATGTGAGGTACACAGTCCCTTGTCAGGTAAAGTTCGGACTTGTTCACTTTTTTGTACCCACAAACTCTACATCATGCGAGGCCGGCCACCTGTGCTGTGCAGGAATACATCGGCAAGAATTACACAGCATTCACGTCACATGTGTGTTCTTGTTAGCCCGTAAAGCCTTGACAAGATACAACAATGATGTGAATCGACCATGATAGTTCAAGGGTGATGTCGGAATAGCTTGGCGCCTACAGGCGCCAAGCTATTCCGACACCACCCTTGAACTATCATGGTCGATTTGTCTCCAGAGCTGCGATGTAGACCTCAAAAGATAGTTTACAAAAATGATGATTTAATCGTCAAGCCGTAGTGAGGTAGCATAGACATGGTAATCCAGTCAGTCTCTGGACAAGGTTACAAAAAAATAGCAGCAGACTCATTTTCACCCAGTCTGAAGAAGACGCGTAGTAGAAGCTCCCCTCGTGACTTACCGTCGGGGGTTCTTTCTCCGGGTACTCCGGCTCTTCCTCCCCCTCCACTTTGGTATCAGTTTCAGTCCACTTAATCAAATTTCAAATACAAACGATTTTGAATTTCCAAAAACTACAGTAGCTCGCTTGAGCTTGCCCTTAGCACCACGTGAAAGTTCTGTGTTTACGTTCAGTGTGTGAGTGAATGCGCGTGATTCACGTGAGCGTGCTTGTTGGGTTCAGTTCGTGGCGGCGCTTTGAGCCGATTTTCAATTGGGATAAAGCGCCTATTTAATGCGCTTATTATTATTATTATTATCTAACCCGTACACAAGGTACCCTATACTGTAGTACTTGTTCCTTTGCCTTCAGCTTTGAACGCTTGGCAGTCACGCCACCATATTGGTCAGGATTTTGAAGTAGTATAGGAACTACGCAGACACTTCGTATGAAGCACTCGAAAGGTCCTCGGGTAGTACTAGTAGGCCCGCGCGGCACAGCCGTGCGCTGGTTCACAGCAGCCCGAGGATCTTTTGCTTAGTGCGCTGCACAGTGTCTGGCCTGTATCTCTTGTCTGTACCTATTTACTGGATACCTTTCGCTCCTAATTAGACAGAAAGTAGGACCCAGATAGCGCGGAGAGGCTGGAGATAGGGGGAGAGAATCTTCCCTGGATCCGCGATGGTCCGTCTGATAACGTCAATCACGTCGTCACTGACACCTGAAAGCCAACGGGGAACCCCTTTTCCGCTTTACTGCGAGGCGTAGATCCTCGTGGGCTCGATTGGGGTGGTGGGGGGGGGGGGGGGGGGTCGTGCTTCTCGGAGATATCGGTCAGCCATTCAGAGATCTATTATAAGCGTAATCTATATAAGTGTTATGATGTGTGATTTTGGACGTTTGTTTGAATTAGTTACTAGGGTTTAACGCCGAGCAGGACGTTGGTTTGAAGCAGGATGATCCGAAATCACAGACCCTGACGTGTTTGGGAGGAGGAGGTTTAGACAGTTTCTGGCCTCTACAGACACTGACCCCTGACCCGACATCATCTGCTACCTGTTCTGATTTGCGGTAGTGTTTGCAGATGTTTATGTGGGGTTACGCACTCTGTTCAAGAAACGGCCCACACAGTCGTTAACCCCACAAATTCCAGACGTGCCGCATCCGGACACAAGGCACAAAGCCGCGTATCCGACACAAGGCACAAAGCCGCGTATCCGACACAAGGCACAAAGTCGCGTATCCGACACAAGGCACAAAGCCGCGTATCCGACACAAGGCACAAAGTCGCGTATCCGACACAAGGCACAAAGTCGCGTATCCGACACAAGGCACAAAGCCGCGTATCCGACACAAGGCACAAAGTCGCGTATCCGACACAAGGCACACAGCCGCGTATCCAGATGCGGCGCGTCTCCAATGAGTCGGCGAACTACACGCATCTACGCCGCCAAATTTCCAAATATAGCAAATCGTCTTTTCATTCCTGTACAGCGTTTGTTCTTAAAGTGCAGTATTTGAGGAGGAACATGACTAAATGTGCACTAGTTCTGCCCTTGTTTGGCAAAACCAGTATGTCCATTTTTGAAAAAAGCGAGATTTTCATTGTTATACAATGCACATCTCGTTTTTTTCTCAAAACGTGACATGCTGGCTTTTGCGAAAGAACGTAACACTGAAATTTTTGCTTCCCTAAAAAAAAAAAAAAAAAAAAAAAAAAAAAAAAAAATGGCTTACTGGGTTTTGTCAAACAACGGTGGAGGTTTGTGATTTAGGGTCAGAAAGATACCTGCTGATCTAGAATCGCGGTCGTCACGTTTCAGCGATGTTACCAGACCGTTTCTGGTCCCGAGCCTGTAGGCTATAACTCAACTACTTGTCATCTGGTCCGCCGTCAGCCACAGAGCCGCGAGTGGTATACATTATTAGGCGCCATGTATAGTAATAATAATAATAATAATTACGGTATTTATAATGCGCTTATCTTATAATAATTATAACTCTAAGCGCGCACTCACAACTCGCGCACGCATGCGCACGCTTTTGACAATGACTCACGTACCACAAAATACATAACGACAGCTTGGGGTGGGGAGTGTGGTGATATAGTGCTAGAACTGCTGAAAGAGGTGAGTTTTGAGGGCGAAGTGGAAGGAGGAGAGAGAGTGTTTCTGACGGAGAGAGAGTGGGAGGGTGTTCCAGGTGGATGGACCGTAGACGGAGAAGGAGCGGGGGCCGAAAGTGCTGAGTTTGGTGCGGGGTATAGCCGTTGTAGTCAAACCAAACGGGTCTCGTTAGAATCACGTGTATTAACCCTTATCATTCGGAATACACCAGTGTGTGAAATAAGTTTGACTAAAATAGTTCAAGGGTAGTGCCAGAATAGCTTGGCGCCTCTAGGCGCCAAGCTATTCTGGCACCACCCTTGAACCAAAGCCATTGCTCTATATCCTTATCTGTAAGTACTATAATGTAGCTTGCATATGGCAGTGTACAAATGTGAAGCTTTTAGCCTCTAGGCGCCAAGCTATTCTGGCACCACCCTTGAACTAAAGCCACTGGTCTATGTCCTTATCTGTAAGTACTATAATGTAGCTTACATATGGCAGTGTACAAATGGGAAGCTTTTAGCCTCAGTATGATATGGGTTAATGGATGTATTTATTTGTTTTTCCTCGCTGTCGAAAAAATGCAGGCATCAGATGAAAGTAACATTTTTATAAATTATGTTGTTGCATGGTATCCTGCGTGTAGACTTGTGTGGCTTCATTTACTCGAAGACCTATACTGACGAACAAAAGAAATGCAACATCATTCGAATGATGTCGCATTTCTTTTGCTCGTCGGTATATATTTTTGTCGCTCCTGCAAGAGACCGAGACACATTATTTGGAATCCCTGTGGGTACAGCGGCTACAGGGTTCTGTAAGAAAACAATACTGCCTCCTGTAGACGAGCAGCAGAAAGTTGCAGGCTTTGGTATCATTATTTACGATTATTACGCTGGTGAGTTGAAAGACACAACACTTAACATTACAAAACACCCGGGAAAGCTTTTGGACGGCAGGGCTTTTAATTCTGTTTTACCGCCAAAGTGCACGTGATACTTATGTTAATGAAGTGTGTCCAAATTTATGCTGATTACGCGGGACGGATTCAAGAGGGAATCCTCGGATTGGAGCGATTTACTGCCGTCTAGTGGAGGCGCCTTGCATTCCTCTTTGTGAACTTCGCTGATTCGAAAGTTTACTGCAGTTTTTAAACGTTTTTATTGCCTGATGCGCAGTGCACAACCAATCAACCAACCGATCAAGCAAAGTGTACACTGGCCTATTTTTGCAGTACATCAGACAGTCAAGAAAGCATGTCATGTACATCGTTCTTTTCATTACCTACATTGACATCGGTAGAAGAAACTGCACGCCCCCATTGTCTCTATCCACTCGCTACTGCTGTACAGTGTTAGCGAATCGAGGAAGACAACCAGTGTGTGACCTTAACTTTTTCCAATCGGAACACTTCCGTGTTTAGCGTTAGCCCAAACAACCCCTTAGCCATCCAAACGCTTACGTTATATCGTTATGCTCGTGCCGTCTATAGACGAGTCGCTAGTATTCTAGGGTTGCGGTTTCTTTTTTTAATCGCATGAAGCAGAGCTATCGGTCTAAGAGGCAAAATCTAAATGTCTGACGAGACCGTCTTCACCCCATGCTTATCCTCCCTGAAACGCTTCATCTAGAGAATAATGTCGTCATTCGAATAATGGGAATAATGGTGTCATCTAAGGAATAACGGCGTCATCCAAGAAATAATAGCGTCATCGGAAGTTCGGACTGTGACGGCTGTAGTCGTGCAGATTGTTGACACTGGAACTGTGGACTGCTTTGTGATTTTGTAGCTTGCATGGGCTCATGAGAATCTATGCTGCTTGCAGGTGGAATGGGTGGTTGTCATTCTCTAGGAACAAAGAAGTAAATCAATTATGAATGAAATCATCGCGTTAGAACAAGCAGTATATAAAGCGGTATGGGCCAGCAAGCGACAAAGATTCTCATAAGCCCCTACGACTGCACGGGCTTATGAGGGTCTATGCCTCGTGTGCACGGAAAGGACAAACAAAAAAAAAAAGTTGTGAATGAAAGCGTCCTGTTGGCACAAGGTGTACAATAGTAACGCGGTCCGGGAAATGGAGAACACAATTGTTCAGGTGTGCGGCCATAAAACAGCAACATTGGACCGCTGTTTTATTGCACACGGCTTAGGCCTGGTTTACACACAGTGCCCTGTGTGTGTGTGTGTGTCTGACACATAGAGAATGCGTTAATGACTGCAATAGGTAAGTGATGTCTGTCTGTCTGATTGTCCGTGAGTCTGTCTGCCTGTGTGTGTGAGTTGGCACTATAGGATTATGCTGTGTGCGTGCGTGCGAGCATGCGTGTCCTTGAGTGTATTTAAGAGAGAGGGAGTGGGAGAGGGGGTTGGGAGAGCCTCAGAGGGGTAGGGGTTTGGGATAGGGGGGGAGAGGTTATTGAGTATTTTATTTCTCTGCATTATTTTGTGTTAAAAAGCCCGTAAAGCCCTTCCCCTCGCAGCGCACGCGTCTTCAGTCTACCACGTCGCTAGGAAAAAATACATTACAACTGAACCGCCGGTGTGCAGCGAAATAACTAAAACACTCCGTATTCAGTCTCTAGCAAATCACTGATCATCTGCAAGAGGCATAGATTCTCATGAGCCCCTGCAGCTGCAGGGGCTCATGAGAATCTATGCCTCTTGCTGTCTGTGAGTGCGCTTATTGCGGGCGATCGGGGTTTGATTATGCCGGCGAATACAAAGTGTGTATTAGTGTAAGTAGACACGCAAAAAAGACATCACGTATACAAGTCCTAACAAAGCGGGCTGTAACTAGGGCACACTCTGACCCCGGGGAGCTTAGGCTCAGGTGCCCGGGGGGGGGGGGGATTACACTATGAACGGGGTATTGGAGGAGGGGGGGGGGTGCAAGTAAGCTTAGGGGTCGTCTCAGTATGGCAGAAAAATTGGGGGAGATTTTAAAAGGGGGTGTTGGTTTGAACCTTCTATATACTGAAAGTCTCACGTGCGTGTTTTATTTTAAGGAATACTGATGCACACTTCATGGAATCACTAAGCGGTAGAGATCTTAATAAGTCGCCCGCGAGCTCCTAAAGCTCATGAGGATCTGTGCCGTTTGGCATATGGTGCGTGTGTTTTTTTCAGTGTAACACACCAACAGTAAAACACAACGCTTCGCGGCCATTGAGATGCCTCCGATGTCAACCTCTACTATCTCCATCTCTAAGTCACTCGCGTCCCATCTGCAAGAGGCATAGATTCTCATGAGCCCCTGCGGTCGCAGGGGCTCATGAGAATCTATGCCTCTTGCAAAAACCACCAGCAGCCTCGGCTAACTTCCCTTCCTCTCAGAAACCGGAAGTTGTTGGGGATGTACGCGTTCGCTATCATGTGTCCCGTAAATCGCGGGCGATTTTGCTTTAAAGGTGTCCGCTCCCTCCCTCTCATTACCGCGGCATGCCTAGGAGGAACGGCCCTTCACCTCCTGCTTTTGAGAGAACACAGATTTAAAGTCGGCCCTATGCATTAGTTGGGCTGTTATTATTATACACGTAAGTTGCAGCAGAGTTTGTGGGCGTTGTGCCATGAGGAGCAGCGCTTCTCAGTTGTAGAAAGATTGTACTTGCTGGAAGAGATTGTGGCTTGAATTTGAAACTCGTAACCCCCCCCCCCTCCCTTTCCCCTCCCCCCTCAAGCCAAACCACCTTATCTGCATAAGTCCACTTCTGAATTACGTGTAGACATCTTGAGTGTTTCAATATTCACCTCTCCGCATACTTGCCCAGAGAGGAGTAGACACTGTGTCTTTTGATTGTAAAGTGTCGCACACTCTCGTCCGAAAGATTGTAGGTGCGAAAACGTTTTTCGTGCCCTTTTGGGCGCCCCACTCTGTGAAACCACTTCCTCGACGGCAATAGCGTGTAGAGCAGAACGTGTTTGTCTGCACCCTTTGTCTCGTGAAAGCGTCTATCGACCGGCCTGCAACTTGCTGAAGATTATCATCTGTTCCTGTATTCAAAGGTCTCAGCACCTTCCATTCCATCGGCGTTCTTTTCAGTCTGACCGTTCGCGTGTCTGCTTGTCTGTCTGCACGTCCGTCCTTGTGTTACAAGGTCCCAGCACCCCTCCATACGTCACTGCCACGAAGCAAAACGATCTCGTCCCTATCCAATCTGCATCCCCCCTACGCTGTAACCGCCAAACGACGAATGTTTTAGAAACGTCGGCCATGAAATTAGTTAGAAATGGAGTAGAAATATGGTACCGAAATATAGTTGGCCAAGGGTAGTGCCTGACTAGCTGCAGGCGCCAAGCTAATCAGGCACTACCCTTGACCTAGCGATATCAGTCCACCTCGAGCGGTTGGTGATGGAGTAGCAAGGGGCAGCTCACAACCCGTATCGTTCTGGTAAGCGAGCCTGCCAAGAGGTGACATCGTAAATTTGTACGTTGCCTTTCTGCCTCTCTCTCCAGCACCACCACCACCCACCTCGCCTCGTACAATGCTAACACAGAACGTGACGCAAGACCTTGCAAATCTGCGGTCATAGATGTTAGACTTCGGCCCGCAGAAACAGGATGATGAGGGAAAACAATTGATTAATTAACCCTTATCATTCGGAATACACCAATGTGTGAAATACGTTTGGCAAAATATAGTTCAAGGGTAGTGCCAGAATAGCTTGGCGCCTGTAGGGAAAACAATTGATTAATTAACCCTTATCATTTGGAATACACCAGTGTGTGAAATAAGTTTGGCAAAAATAGTTCAAGCGCGCCAAGCTATTCTGGCACTACCCTTGAACTAAAGCCATTGGTCTATGTCCTTATCTGTAAGCACTATAATGTAGCTTGCATGTGGCAGTGGACACATTTGAAGCTTTTAGCCTGAGTATGATATGGGTTACCTCTAGGCACCAAGCTATTCTGGCACTACCCTTGAACTAAAGCCATTGGTCTATATCCTTATCTGTAAGTACTATAATGTAGCTTGCATGTGGCAGTGGACACATTTGAAGCTTTTAGCCTCAGTATGATGTGGGTTAAATGACTGTAGCTGAGGACAGCTTCCAACCCAAACCTGTTGGCCAAATTAACATCTTCACATTATTATTAGAAGATAACAAGTACAGTCCAGTGTTTTTCAGCCTCCGAATGTTTTATTTAGCCTCTGTGCCCTCAGGAATGTTCTAACTCTGTTGCGGGTTCTACGACTCGAGGATGCCCTATTGCTCTTGCTGCCCATAATTATTTGTATCTGTGTTCCTTGTAAGGTTGGGCCGGGTCCCTTGTCATCGCGTTGCTAATGACAGCATAGATTCTTGTCTGTTTGTCTGGCCAGTGGCAGTGAAGGACGCGCAGACAAACAGACATGAATCCATACAAGCGGACAGACAAATGTTGCGTCAGGACACTCCGGCACAAAGCGAGCGTAGCAGCAGTGGAGGGCTGAGTAAGACTCGCTTCCTGCTTTGTTTAGAAAATGTAGAGGGGAATTTGTATATATAGTTTTCAAGGGGCGAATTAGCGACGCCGCGCGGATTTGAGATGTTATCGGGCGGGTGCACGTGCAGTGACGCCTTTCTCTCCAACCCTCGCGACTCGCGGCGTTACAAGGTACACACAACTTGAAGAGGAAACGCACAGGACAGAATTGGGCTGAAAATGACTGCCCTTTTTTTTTTTTTTTTTTTTTTTTTTTTTTTGGGAGGGGGGGAGGTCCCGAGGTTCAAATTCCCCAAACTGGGAGTTGTCCTCTAAAGGTTTGGTTTGAACCCAGGAGATAGATTGACCGTGATAGTTGAAGGGTGGTGCCACAATATGCAGGAGACATAGATCAGTCCTTCAGCCATGCCTTTTGCTGATGGAACCGTAGCCACAGTAGCTCACGACAAGCTACGCTCTTCTCAGATCCGGCAAAACTCGAGGAAAATGCGGCTTGATTCTCGTCAACATGGGGCAACAGTTTTACTTCGTGGGACATAGATGTTCATTAGCCACTGCCGATGCAAGAGCATAGATCCTCACGAGCACCTGTGGATGTAGGGATTGTGAGGATCTATGCCTCTTGTAGAGTGACACGGCAGTGTAGGAATACTTGTGAACTTGGTACGGGATCGGAAGTCACGCACAGGAGCCGCAGTGTCTGGAGGCGATATGAATTTGGCATCTGACCCCCTCGTTCTTACCACGTTAACCTTTCTCTCGCATTACACATCATATCCAGTCATCTTTCACACTTTCTACACTGCTGCAGCAAACCCCCAGCCGCCTGCAAGCGGCACAGATCCTCATGAGCCCCTGCAATTACAAAAATCTCACTTGATATTTACGTCATTGTTTTATACTCTTTTTAACCTTACAAAAATCTCACTTGATATTTACGTCATTGTTTTATATTCTTTTTAGCGTCATCTCATTGCAGCCGTCTGATGCCTCCTGTGTCTACATTGGTTTCTGTGTTATGCTTTCGTAAGCAAAGGTTCTAATTTTGAAATAAAACGTGATGGAAGGGCATGAAGTTCTCACAGATTTCAACGATTGCTCTGTCCTGGCACCCGAAAAGTTGCGTCAGAGCTGAGCTCTCGTGCAGACGAGATCAGACGAGAAGTGCGCGGGGAGCGCGCGCTCGGCGAATATCTAGATGAAGATTCCGATACGATGTGGCACCGAGAAATAAACCTTCTCCTGTGTGAAAGACACAGATTTTGATGAGCCTCAGCGAATACAAGTTCGAGATTATGATGTGATGTGACTGAAGAGGAACAGTCCTCCGTCTGCAAGACACATAGAAATATTTATTTCCGATCTCTACCAGGAAGAGACATGAAATCTCATGAAACCCTGCAGTGACAGTGCCTCGTAAGAATCTCTGTCCCTTCTTAGTAGAGATCGGACTTGACTGCTTCACGTTGGTTCTGTTCAGCGCCGAAAGTAAGATTTGTGTTTTAGCTCGCGACTAGAGAAAGAGAGAGAGAGAGAGAGTACATTGTCTGTAGAGAGAGAGAGAGAGAGAGAGAGAGAGAGAGAGAGAGAGAGAGAGAGAGAATGTAATGCACGCATTGTGTAGGCAGTACTTGTCACGTCTTCGCGATTCGGAGAAGCTGACATCAATGTGCGCTTTATGGTTTTGCGCTGAAATACAAGATAACGTGCGCTTTTGAACGTGATATTGCTTAGGTCTCGCCGGCTGTAGTTTAACCGTTTCCCAGCCAAAAAAAACCTGAACACGACCGAACTGTAAGAGACATAGATCCTCGTGAGCCCCCGCGATTGCCTCTCGCTAGCACGATTTTGTATCCATGTTCTTTGGAAGGCTGGGGCTGTTTGTTGTGTATCCATGTTCTGGGGAAGGCTGGGGCTATTTGTGTTTTGTATCCATGTTCTGTGGAAGGCTGGGGCTGTTTGTTGTGTATCCATGTTCTGGGGAAGGCTGGGGCTGTTTGTGTTTTGTATCCATGTTCTGTGGAAGGCTGGGGCTGTTTGTGTTTTGTATCCATGTTCTGGGGAAGGCTGGGGCTGTTTGTTGTGTATCCATGTTCTGGGGAAGTCTGGGGCTGTTTGTTGTGTATCCATGTTCTGGGAAAGGCTGGGGCTGTTTGTTGTGTATCCATGTTCTGGGTAAGGCTGGGGCTGTTGTTGATTGAACAATGATGTCACAAACACAGTCTGCCACAAGCGGCAGTGAAGGGCTGTGCGTGTAACCATCGGTACAGCGGCTGCAGGCACAATTGGTTTTATGTGAACGTGTCCATACTTACCTACTTATTGTGCAAGTTGCAGGAGATGGATTGATCATGTTAGCTCAGTTTCAGTGTTTGATTTTCTTCAGTCCTTGGATATTGTGTACGGTCGATCAGTCTGGACAATTTCAACCCGTAGGCTGTCCGTAGCGCTTTGTGTCGCGATGATTCCAACAGAAATAACAACACCCGGACATCCAACAGGAATCATCGCCACAAAAAGAGCTGCGGACAGCCTAAGGGTTAATACTTTGTAATTTAACACAATAGGTCGTGCAGGTAAAAGAGTTACGTATCTGTCACGGTTACGCCAAAGTCACACCGCGATCTTGTCGCTTCACACGTTTTTCACAATCCAATGAAAACCTGCCGACGGCGCTTTATGGTACTTTCAGACGCGATAATATGTTGTTCTCTGATTAGCTTTCCTGTGTGTGGATTTAAATTTCAGTGTGTGTTTCTTGTCCTTTGCAGGTGCGTGTTGTAAACTAATACTCCTTTTGTGTCACAATTTGTGTTGGGGCGGGGTGGGGGGGGGGGGGGGGGGAGAGAGAGGGTGCCGTTGGTGGGTGGACGGGTGGAAATGGTTGAGTTGGGTTTTGTTAGATTTTTGGTTTGCATTCGTTGCTAATATATACTGGAATGGAGCGTAACATGTATATTCTCATTGAATATTAACTTAGATTACAGATTAACATGTGCCAAAGTAACTTGTATGGCTATTGCTCTGCCGAGTGATCGTTTTAACTCATTCTACCCCAGACACAGCAAGATAAGGATCGACCATGATAGTTCAAGGGTGATGCCAGAATAGCTTGGCGCCTATGGGCTGACTGACTGACTGACTGACCGCTTTGGGCGCCAAGCTATTCTGGCATCACCCTTGAACTATCATGGTCGATCAGTGTCCTGCACTGCAATGCAGTCTTTAAAGGACAAGGGCAACATTTGTTGATTTCGGTTTGGGGTAGAATCAATTAATATATGACTAAGTGCCAAAAGGTGAGCAAAAAGTGAGTGATCTCTTTTGCGTGAAACTAAAATCTGTTTAAAAAGACACGTGTTGACTTTAACAAGTGCAATGTGTGTGTGAATGATTGAAGATATACTGGCAATAATTTCTGCACCTAAGGTAAAGCCGTTTGGTGAGTATACTGTAAAACGCCAGAATTCACCAATAAAAATCGGCCCGGGAAAGCGGACAATGACATGTCGTCGGTCTGTTTTGATCTCGCGTGTAAAAGCAACAATAACAAACCTGGTGCCAACCATGCCCATATGTTCAGGGAAGATTGAGCTTATAATCCGTGTATTTCCCAGATTTGAAGGCAAGCCATGTTTTTGTTTATTGCTCTTGAAAGTAGCCACTGTCGGACGTCAGATTTGTCGCAACAGCAGCATCTTAATTTCCGCAAACTTGTGCTAGCGAAAGGCACGCTGACCCAAACCGGAAATGGCGTCATTGCGTTGTTTCGCTTTCGTTGAATATTTTATATGCTTTAAATTTACTTTTCCGTCACAGTTTTCTAACCTGGCAAAAAAATTGTGAGCGGCCAGTTTTTGTCGCAAGATCTGACGTTCAACTATTTGACAAGTTTAACAAAGTTGTTTTGGGGTTTTTTGGTCTACGACTTGTCCGGTTATGATAGATGCATTATGGGCCACATTCCAGCGTGGTTGTTTTGAATGTCCGGTTTGTCAATGGAGAGCTACAACTCGTGACATTTTGTCGCAACTGTTTTCATAAATCTGACGTTCGATCACTTCTGACGTTCGAGTGTAATTATAGACAAAATAAAGAGCCAAATGTTTATTGTAAGGGACCATTTTCAAGAGTTTGAATCGCCCGAGACTCCAACACCGATTTTAGGCAGTAGGTTGGAGAATGAAGATGATTTCTTGTGATAACAAATTTTATGGCTGTAGCAACCTGACGTTCGATCGCGAACACGTGTCGCAAATCTGACCTCCAAACGATGCAAGTTGGTAAATGAGTTATTTGAATGAACACGGGTCACCGATGTATTTTTGTCGTTTGATGGAGACGTGCAGTTGTTGTGACGCAAACGTAAGATAATGAGATCAAGAAACAGGTGAATTTCATAACATAATAATGCATGTTATATATGTTAATTTATAATGATGAAACAGGGTTAATATAATTATCAGTTCTTTCCGGATGAATTAAACTAGATTAGAGACCATGGTGTGTTGCACGGACTTCCACATTGTATCTCCACTTTGTGTTTCAGCTGACGGTGATCGTCAAGAGCCATCCAGAGTGCGGGTCGGACCAGTACCACACGTACCAGGCGCAAACTGACGAACTCCCCTCGTCCTTCGACGACGGCAACACGTCGTACGGTCCCCACGCCAGCCTGCAGCTGGTGGAGCTGGAACCCAACAGGCATGTGGAGATCCACATCCGCTACATCGCCACCACCGTCATAGTTCGTCAGATCGGCAGGTATTTCACCTTCGCCATCAGGATGCCGGACACGATTGTCAACACCAGCCGCAGCACGTCCGAACCGGAACTGTGCACCAAAGGATGCCCTCCCAGCGAGCGGATCGACTACAGGCAGTTCTTGACGCAGCGAAGGGACACTGTGATGAAATACAGGACTTCCGGTGCGGGGTCTATGCCGCAGGCGGACGCTGAGGAGTTGTGTAGAGCGGAAGGTCTGGTGGGCTTCTACTTCGACTCTTGCGTCTTTGACCTGATGGCGACCGGTGACAGGAACTTCACGATGGCGGCGCTGCACTCGTTACGAGACGTCTTGCGGCTAGACCCCGCCATCAACATCACAGACTCGAGTGTCCTGACGGGGCACTCCAACTCGGCGCCCGACGCACTATGGAGGACACAGTCGTGGTGGCGGCACGTGTTGTGCGCGTGCGTGTTGCTTGTGACGTTGTCGCAGCAGGGCCTGATGGCGCATAGGTGAGGCTAGCACCAACCCCTAGATACTTGTGACGATTGCCTACTACATCCGAGACTGTGAATCTTGATATTAGTATTCAGAGAAGCAAGGAGCAACATGACCCCAGAAAATAAATTGTACGTGTTGGTCTGCGATGTTCAAAATCACAGACCAGCACACAATTCTTTACGTCAGAAAGAGTTAACCAACACACCTTCAAGAGTTAACCAACACACCTTCAAGTGATGCAGATCAGCCAATAAAATGTGTTCGGTCTTCTAAATTTGGACGGTGTGACTTTTTTTTTTTTTTTTTGGGGGGGGGGGGGGGGGGGGGGGGGGGGGGGGGAGATCTAGGAACGAATGTTTTATGAGATGGTGTGAAATGAAACGGACTGTGTGTGCTTAACCTGAGCGCGTGTTTTCCTTATTCTTCTCATAAACCAAACCGGCCAAGTGTGTGTGTTGCGTTACCAAAGTTTTGAACAAAAATCGGGAAATTTGAAATTTTATGACGAGGCATGATGTGATTATGTCATTTGAGGAATTGGTGTGAGCGGATTATCGGGGAAACTGTCTTCATTCTTGGCCGCTTTGGCTTTAGGAATGACAAAAAATAAACAACAGAATGAAGGATGGAAGAAGAATGCGGTGATGTAGTCACCATCGTTAGAGAAAGTTCAGAAAAGCGCCTCACTGGAACACCGATGGTTCCAGTTATTTTTGCAAGAGGCATAGATCCTCATGAGCCCCCGCGTTCGCGGGGGCTCATGAGGATCTAGGCCTCTTGCAGGTGGCTTCCAGGAGCTCCAGAATCTTGAGGCTTTGTGCCTGGTGGATGGATGGTCGTAGCTTGAAGGTTAGGGTCATGTAGTGTGTGATGAAGCATGCTGTTCCTTGACAGACTGTTTAGGGGTTGGGACTACAGATATGTGTAAAGGAGCTTGCTTGTGCTCCATGGGTTACATGGGATTTTAATACACATGTGACTGAAAGAGAAAGTCACGTGTGTGTGAACAAATAACATTTCATGTGTGAAATATAAAAAAATCACATGGGAAAACAAGAACTTTTCAATGTGTGTTTATAAAGAAATTCATCGTGAATGAGAAAATTCACATGTGTGTCTTGGACATTGTGAGGAGGGTACACACACATGTGATACACTTTTGTGGCGGAGGATTTTTCGTGTGACGTACTTTTTGCCGCAGTGGAATAGTATCAAACACACGTGAACAAAACAATGCCGCATCCTTGTGAAGAAGCAATTTGTGACGCCCTTTTATATTATTTCCAAGGAATCGACGTAATTGTGACGGTTTTTTTTCCAAGGAAGTGACGTAATTCTAAGGGCATCATGGGATACATACAGCCAGTGTGTCTTCGAACAATCAGAGCAGAAGGACAGAAACATCCGTTTAGTTTCTTGGTGCATTTTTTGAGTCCTCTGTGTATGCAGCCACGGGTACTGATTTCAGCACAGGGGGGTTGCATGCACAAGGGGGTTAATGTGTAAAATATGTGTACAACTGTGTTTAACCCATTGACCCCTCCGGAACCCTAAAGCAGGAGATGGATCGACCATGATAATTCAAGGGTAGTGCCAGATTAGCTTGGCGCCTGAAGGCGCCAAGCTCATCTGGCACTACCCTTGAATTATCATGATCGATCCATCTGCTGCAACTGGTATATAGTTGTCAGTTGACAGCTCCAAAATTTACAAAAATGGGACCTTGGTGTTAAAAGTGTTAATCACCATTGGAGTGCTTGCGATGCACAGATGTGGGCTGTCAAACGTGTTTTCACGATGTGTATATCAACGTACAATAGTTCTCTTTTCTGCTCACGAGGTGCGAGAGATGTTGTGCCTTGACCCCGCATCACGACAACCCGTTTCTTATCCCTCAGCCTCAACATCTGCGCATTGCAAAGAAGCTGGTCTGTTGCACGGTTGTGCATGAAACTGTAACAAAGTGGCAGACTTCTTTTGTCTTCGTCGTTTGTGTGGCAAAATTGAGAATATAAATGTTATACGACACTCCCCATTCCCACCACTTCCCTCGCTTCTGCAGCGCCAGCTGGTTAGTCCAACAAGATAGGTGTGTGGATGAGTCAACTCAATGCCTGTGTGTTTTAGAGAGAGAGAGAGAGAGGGAGCAATCAACGATTAACCGTTATTTTATAACGGTAAAAGTATTTGGTAACAGGACCAATTTTCAAACTTGCCGTTACTACCATTAAGCTAAGAACTACTATTGAAGACTTATCACAAACAAAACAACAGTTTCACACGAAAGTAAATAAAAGCACACAGGCACAAACACACTCTCTCTCTAGAGAGAGAGAGAGATGGCTGTTGTAGTAAAAAAAAATTAATTGCGTGTCGTTTTATGTTATACATCGCAATACTATACAACATCTGACAAAAAGGCTTTGGGGGGTTCTTTTATTCTTGTGAACATGATCTGCCATGTTTGTTCCACGTTCATGCGCGAACTATTTTGTGACGTACCACAGGCAGTCGTGGTGAAATGCACATTTTATGATTGGTATCAGTTGACATTATCAACCCCTTATGTTCCACTGTCAGCGTCATAGATTTAACCCCCTTGTACATGCAGCCACCGGAAGTGTAAACAGCGCCATTGCCAGCATGCACAAGGGGATTAAACGTTTGATTGGCGGTTTCGGTTTTTGTCGCGATGATTCCTACAAAAAACAAAAAAAAAAAAAACCAACAAAAAAACACTACAGACAGCCAAATGGCTAACATCGACGCACAAGAGGTTGATAAGCATCGTAAAAAGAAACGCATTTCCTCACGGCAGCCCGTGCGCAAAATACCACTTCAAATGCCGCATGCGAGTTGTGCAAAATAAAAAGTCATGGAACGTGGCGACGTGTACCGAGAACTGGCGTGTAATTAATTACCTCAACAAAAAAAACGGAGCGGCCTACAGGGCCGCGAATATTACCCAACTAAGTGCGGTATGTGCGACTCTACTTTCATGTCACTGTCCGCACGTGTTTTTTCGTTCATTAATCAATTAGTGTGTGCGCGAGCACGATCACTCGAGAGTCGTATTGCGTTGTCGTCAGTACAGTAACGGCTGTACGCATCACACTCCGCACAATCACGGTCGCTTTAGACCTCGTTACCTCCTGGGGATGAGAATGTCAGTTTTGTAAGATATCGTTCCAGGTCTGGCGTAGACCGACCACATCCTGTCGCAGCACGTCAGAGCTTTATAGGATATGATATAATGTCTGCAGATCTGAAGTCAGGTAGTCTGGACAGGACGAACTAGTCTATCTTTGAACTATCCTGGTAGTTTTGTCTCTCAAATGTGATGTAGTTTGAGGACAACCCCCAAGACTGTTGGATTTTTAGGGATCATTGTGTCAAAATGCAAAAATGTTTTGTTTTTTTTTTTAATTTTTAAAAATAAAAAAGCTGAGGGCTTTACAATATTATTTTCAGCACCTGTTCTCTGAAAAAAGTCGAAATCCCGTGTTCAGATAGGCAGTAATCGTCAGCGTGAAAGAAGTAGCCTGACGTTGCAGTGGCTGTGGGTCTGATACGAACTCTGACAGTGATCGTGCTCACGGTCCCATTACGCAAAAGGTTATCGGGCCGAAGAAGTCAGTCGCAGTGGGCTCGCGCACATGCGCGCCGCGCGGGCCCACTGCAACCGACTTCGACCCGATGGCAAATTGCATACTTGGGTGTGTGTTACAAATTGGCATAAAGCATGGTGAGAGACTAATTATTTAGAAGTGTGATTGCGGTTATTAGTTTCGTGAGCGCGAGAGACCGAGAGAGAAAGAGCGAGAGAGAGAATAAATCGGCATTTTACGCGTTTGAACTTTGAACTGCTGGTTATTTGTGTTATTTTGTTTCTGCGAGCCGCCGTACTGTTCGCACTAATCATAGGCAATAATTCGCGCGGAATCTGTTGTAACGGGTTGCTGATACTGTGTCGTGTGTTCTTCATTCGTAAACTAAGCTGGCACTGAAATCACTACAACATCTGCATGCGGGTCTGGGATTTTGAATCTTACGGCCACAGGCCAGGGTCCAAAGTCACAGACCAGCGCAGATTTGCGCAGTTGACTTTTTCAATATTTTCAAACAGATTTTTGCGACTAAGGAATAGTTTGTGTGGGTATATCAGCATGGGCAAGGCGTCACGAACTTTTTACTTTCCAAAATATTAGGGGTTAATAACTTGACCCATTCAGCACCGACGCACTACAGCAGGAGAGGGATCGACCATGATTATTGTCAAGGGTAGTGCCAGATTAGCTTGGCGCCTTCAGGCGCCAAGCTAATCTGGCACTACCCTTGACAATTATCATGGTCAATCCATCACCTGCAGCTAGACGTTAGGCGGTACTCCAACCTTTGGGAAGCGTGGGCTTTGGGTTAAATGGGTTAAAATTTGGGGGAAAAACATGCCGAGTTTACTTACAACAGAAACCGGTTTTGAGAAAGAAACCAAAAGTGCCTGTTTTAATCACATCGACTTCAAATTTCACGAGTTTTACTTCTTTTTAAAAAACAAATGATTTTAGCGTTTCAGTTCAGTTTCAGTTCAGCAATTCAGTTTTAATTATTCAACAGGATTTTTTTTACCCGTTTAACAAAGTTTGGTTTTCCAATTCAGTACAACTTGGCTTTCGTGTTTTTACTTTAGAGTTCGATGTTTCTTCAGCACAAGGCAATGAACTTTTAATATTTGTTTTGTTGTCTAAAAAGTCATACGCACCTTGTAGCCAGAGCAATAAGACGATGTACTACTGATGACAACTTGACCTACAACAAAGCAACCCACCGACTTGACTGTTACTAGCACCTGCTACTTAATGATCCCTTTTGCTGTAGGTAGATCGACAAAACGCGCCACCTACAGCCACAGTGTTTGTCCTGTGGGTGTCGACACTTTTTTCTGTCGTGACTCTTCATGAAATAGTTGACTTTCAGCGCCGAATTTGTGCAGATCTGCTGAAGGCATTGTAATCTCAAATGTTGCGCTAAGCTCCATTGCTGTGGCGCTAATCAGAACAATCCCATCGCACGGACACCTAATTGAACTGTGTTTTTCGGGACACCGGCCTTTGCGTTTCTGTAACAAATAAACACGTTCAAAGCCGACAGAAAGTCCTCAGTGCTACTACAGCAGAGACACGACTCGATCCTGTCTTTTGGAGAATTACGTTGCTCCTTTTTTTTTTTTTAATCTTGAATTTGAGATACTGAGTCACGTCAGCAAGACTTGCTCCGACACCCATCCAGTTAACCCTTTCAGCCCGGAGGTCAAAATTCCCAAATGGGGAATTTTGCAGCTGCCCTTTTGTTATGATGACTAAATAAAGACTACATGAAAGAGGGAGGGTGGTGCCAAAACTAACCACAACTGATGCCACAACAGATTGGCACCTTGGTAAACCGACCACGGCAGTTCAAGGATGGTGTTCTGGCACCACCCTTGAACTGTTCTGATGAGGTTAGTTTTTGTCATGGCTGTGTATGTTTTTACGCTCTGCTAATGTTACCAGTCCGTGCGTTTCACATGACTGAGCAACTTTCATGGTCGTCCTATCTTACGTCGCAGTGGGTCAGAGCTGATTGGGTTAACGCCTCGTGACGTGCCGCATCCGGATACGCGACTGTTTGCCGCGTGTCTGTATGCCGCACCACTGGAATATGTTCATCGTTTAGAACGGTCGCCAAACTGGTTTCTGGCGGGGGCTGACGCTTTTTTTTCTGACGTGAGCCTTCGCGCGGGTGACTAAAAGTATACAGTGTGTGTCCGGGCGGTATACAGTGTGTGTCCGGGCCGTGGATGAGAACACGTAACAGTGTGAGACAGGGTGTGGAGGGAGAGAGAGAGTGGGAAAGGAGAGAGATGATGATAGTGTGTCTTGAGCTGTGTGGGTTCTATGCATTATGTGCAAGTTCGTTGGTGCGTGTACTTGCGCGTGCGTTTATGCACGTATATTAGTATGTGTGCGTGTGCTGATATGCGCAAATGCCTAAATGATCTGCGTGTGTGTGTATACATGCGTGTGTGAAGTATGACGGATGCGGTTGTTGGTGTTTTGTGATGATGTGCATGTTAGAATACGCTGTACCAATGTTACCAGTATGTTTCACATGATTGAAAAACTAAACATTGAAAAGAAAATGACAATGACTTTTGACTTTTCTGTGTGTGTACGTGTGTGCGTAAAAAATATAAAAGACACGTGTAACCCATTCAGCGCCAACGCGCTACAGCATGAGATGGATTGACCATGATAATTCAAGGGTAGTGCCAGGTTATTCAGGCGCCAAGCTAATCTGGCACTACCCTTGAATTATCATGGTCAATCCATCTCCTGAGCTGGTGAATAGTCGTTAGGTGACACCTTACAAAACGGGAAACTTGGAGAGGAATGAGTTCAATCTGCAAGTGGAAACTGTGTCTTCTCATACACAACATAGCATTGACAACATGACGCCATGCAACGGACATTAATTGTTCGGTTTTTTTAAATGCACAGCTTTGTGTCTGTGTGTGTGCGTGACATAGCAAAAGCATGAGATGCCCCGAGCCGTAATCTGGTATGCAGGGTCACACTCGGTCGACACCACACCTGTGTGAAGCCTAGCACGCACCTATCTATCGTCTCGCTGAATGCCTGCCCCGCCACGCTCCAGTGACTGGCAGTAACATCAAGCAAGAGGTGGTAACCATACGTACTACACTTGAAGTCTCGGAAAAAGAAGCGCGACAAACGATTTCTGTATTAATAATGGTCGCTTTTGTCGCATTTCTTTTTCTGAGACTGTGAGTCGATGCTGTTGTGGAAACAGGAATTCGTCTTGTGATTGTCCGGTGATTGCGGACATTTTTCACGAATTGGTCTCATCAGGTCCGAGCCATCTCCTGCAACTGGGCACATAGTCGGTAGAAATGCGCCCTTGGGGTTAAAGGGGTTAATTTATTCGAGACATGCCGCATCCGGATACATGTATGACTTATGCCGTGCATCTGAATGCAGACCGTCTGGAATGTGTTAAGTTAATGTGTGTGTCGACTACGCAGTGGGTCTTGCAAGTCTCCGTCCTTTCTGTGTGCATAATCCTGTCGATATATTACAAGTCCCCGTCTTTTCTGTGTGCATAATCCTGTCGATATATTGCAAACGCCAGCATGTCCACTTCAGACAAAGCGCGATTTCCACTGTACAGCAATGACAAGCTGGCTTTTCTCAAAATGGATTTTTTCGCTTTTGGAAAAAAAAATTGTTACCTTTGACCACAGTGTTCTGTCGACATCGGTTATCTCCCTCAATTCGCTAGCGCTGATCTGCAGGAGCGAACGGAAGGCCATAACAAGAGTATTTCCTGACATACAAAGCACAATGCACTCTTTGCCATCGTCTCTAATGGCCTGATACAGAGTTCCGAGAGACCTTAACTTATTCTACCCCAGACACACCACAGCAAGATAAGGATCGACCATGACAGTTCAAGGGTGATGCCAGAATAGCTTGGCGCCTATGGGCGCCAAGCTATTCTGGCATCACCCTTGAACTATCATGGTCGATCTGTGTCCTGCACTGCAATGCAGTCTTTAGAGAACAACGGCAACATTTGGGGATTTCGGTCTTGGGGTACAATGAGATAAATGTTAACGAACAACATCTTTGTAGGGAAAACAGACGATAGAGGTTGAAAACCCTTTAAATTAGATACAAGGAACGACGTTTCGGATCAAAAATCCTTCTTCAGGTGACATGGAAACAAACGTAAAACACGATAGAAAGAAAAGACGTCATCCTTTTTAGAGAAAATTTAGAATTAAAAAACAAACAAAAACATAATGACGCAAATACACATGCACAAAACACGTAGCACAACACTTACGTCTACATACATACACGTCACTGCATACATTTGCATTCACTCGTGCCTGAAGCCGAAACAGTTTTACTAACATCTTTGCAGATGCGGGTTGTACAACGCGCAGCAGCAACAGCCCTATAGACCAAACATCATTGGCACGTTGTACTGTTTCTTTGATATTTCAATGTAAAGATGAAAAAAAATTGCTCTAAGCCGCAATGTCCAAAATCACAGACCGTTGCCAAAGACAGGTCACCTCAACTAAGGGCACAGACCTCAAACAGACCCTCAGGCCGTTAGATCAAAAACCACAGACCAGAGAGCCCGTAATAGAACTAACTCATTGAACCCTGAGGGAGAAATTGTCAAATTTCCGTAAATCCTCTGAGGTCTACGTCAAAGTTCTGAAATCGGATCGACCCTGATAGCTCAAGGGTGGTGTCAAAATAGCTTGGCGACTGTAGGCTGATAGATAGCACTGCCTGTAGGCGCCAAGCTATTCCGACACAAGCCTTGAACTATCATGGTCGAGCCACATCTCCACTCCGCTCTCACACTGCAAAACCCAGATGACCTGTGTCATGTCTACCATTCGACAAAACACACTAGATGAAAGAGGCATAGATTCTCATGAGCCCCGCGGCCACTCTGACCTAAACATCTTCAAATGCATGAGGTATCGATTTTCATGAGCCCCTGCGACCCTCAGAATCCCCGTCTCTTGCACAGGGAAAGTGCCTGTCTTTCCATACACTAGCTTGGTGAGATTCGCTTTTGACGAGGTGTCATTTTACGCGCGGCGGGGTGACAGGGTCATCCATCTTCTGGACTTTCGCACTGACCGCGCGACCCCCACTGACACCACAAAACCACAAAATCAAGCCTTGGGTAGATATCGGTAATGGTTGACTGGTTTGTCCAAGCATGTGTGCGGGACAAGCAGGCCTACGAGGCCCGAGGTTCTTTGGCTTGCTGGGAAACGCCGTGCGATCCCTACCGACTGACACCACAAAACACTTCACAAAAACTGCTTCTTTACATCCGCAGAAAAGTTAGACAAGTTGTTTAGCACTGTGCCCGTAACCAGTGTCTCATGGCGAGACTAACGAGAGAGTCTTAATTAAAGCCAGACCAAAATGAACATGAAGTTCTTATTCAGACCAAGCCAAATTTGACCTGGCCCAAATGAGAACTTTATGATCCTTTTGTCCAGGCAGACTGAAAACTTCTTATCACACGGCCAAAATGAGAAATTCATTCTCGGCTAGGTCTGACAAAAGTGAAAATAATTAATAATAATGTACATTTATATAGCGATTAACCTCCCAATGAATGATGCTCTAAGCGCTTTACAAGAGCAAAAATCACAGAACAAAAAGTACAAGAAGGTAAAAGCTACAATAAATATTACAAAAACTAAAGTGACACATCAAAAGCTCGCACTCACACATGCACGCGCACACACCGATATAAGAACAGTTCCTGCCAACGATTGCTAACACACTGAAAATGCATCTAACTATACGCATTAAAAAAGATAGGTCTTGAGCAGTGATTTGAAAGCAGACAGATTTGAAGCATGTCGGAGATGGGCTGGAAGGTCGTTCCAGGTGACTGGACCGAAATAAGAAAAGGCACGCTGGCCCTGGCTAGACTTCTTTCGCCTAGGAACCCTGAAAATACGCGTGTCTGATGCTGAAAGGAGGGATCTTGAAGGCGTGTAAATATGAAGCAGGTCGGACAAATAGGGGGAGCAGAACCGGTAATATCATTGTAACAAATGACAGAAACCTTGTAAAAAAAATTCTTTGAGGTACAGGCAGCCAGTGCAGGTCAACACCCTTCTTGGCTTGACTTCGCGAACGAAGATTCTATAGGACTTGCCCACGTCGTCTGCAGGCATGTTCGTGGCTGCGGAGGCCAATCTGGGACAGGCAGGTTCGACCGCAGTGGCTGCAGGGGAAGGTCTGGTCAGGGTTCTGAGTTATGACAACTCTGTTTTTTTTTTTTTCTTTCTCCTGAGCCGCTTGTCCTTAAGGTTAGCTCTGCGAGAGTCCTCAAAGGAGACGACTGCCTTGTAAATGGTGGTGCGCCAGGTGTCGCGGTCCGCAGCAAGCGAAGACCACTGGCGGTGGTCGATTTGACAGGCACTAAGTGACTTCTTGAGACCGTCTTTGTATCTCTTCTTTGGTACCCCTCTGTCTCGCTGTCCAGTGGCGAGCCAGTGCAGGTCGGACAAATATGGGCGAGCAGAACCTGTAATAACATTGTAACAAATGACATAAATCTTTAAAAAATTCGTTGAGGTACAGGCAGCCAGTGCAGGTCAACAAGTAAGGGTGTTATGTGCTCACGTTTCGGTATTCTGTAAATTAGTCGCTCACAAACCAGATAGGTGAGGCTAGCGCTGGCAGAATTGTATGCAAACCAAGGGGAATCACAGCGCTGGACAGACAACAGTTAGATCCCCTGCCCCCACCTATCAGGCACCTGAATCGCCAGCCCACAGAGAAATACGCAGGTATAGAATAAGACGATCATTTCCATCCTCGATTAGATGTAAATTAGTCGGGCAGAGCAGTTCATAACTCTTTGAAGTTTATCAAGAAGATTCTGAGGAACACCAGCCAAAAGGGAATTACAAAAATCACTGAATTCGGGAAAGAACAAGGGAGGTAACAAGCGTTGTTGTTGCTTCAGTAGTGAGGTGTCGAATTGAACTGATCTTCCTCAAATCAAATAAGGAACATTGGCAAACCTTGTTGACATGCTCTCTCACGGTCAGCCTATTGTCAAAGATAACACCAAGATTACGGGCGGACTCAGAAAAGGGGATACTGTTCTGACCAACCCTGATCGAGTCTGGGAGATCAGTGCAGGTTGAACAAGAAAATCTTAAGGCCTCAGTTTTGTCACTATTCATTTGCAATTTGTTCTTCGTAGTCCAATTTTGAACGTCTTGACACAGGACTCTAAAGACTGGAACATCTAACATGTTTGCGTTGAGCACTGGCATACAGCTCTGTGTCATCAGCATAAAAGTGGTGAGAAACAGTGATGTTTGACAACACTAGATAAAGGCTGGGCATACAGCTCTGTGTCATCAGCATAACAGTGGTGAGAAACAGAGTTACATTTGATAACACTAGATAAAGGCTGGGTATACAACGTGAAAAGGATCGGCCTCAAAACAGAGCCTTGGGGAACACCGTACACAAGCTCAGTGGGATCGGACTCTACTCCCAACACAGACACTACTTGCTTTCTTCCAAAGAGGTAAGATTCAAAAAAGTGTAAAGCGGTACTCTTGATGCCAAAAACAGAGTCTAAACGTTGAATGAGAATCTTGTGATCTATCGAATAAACCCGGCCTTTATATTCGATCTCTCCCGGCCAAAATAACAGTTTATGATTACTTTGGTCCGGCCAAAATAACAGTTTATGATTACTTTGGTCCGGCCAAAATAACAGTTTATGATTACTTTGGTCCGGCCAAAATAACAGTTTATGATTACTTTGGTCCGGCCAAAATAACAGTTTATGAATACTTTGGTCCGATCAAAATAAGAACTTTATGTTTACTTCGGTCAGAAGTACGGCATGATAAGTTCTGCCCTTGGACACAATGAGAATTTACTTTTCTGTCGGCTTTGACCAAATTTAACATGAGAATTTTACGTTCAACTTTCATGTGGTCAAATTTCGAACTTTATGTTAACTGAATTTGGACAAAAGATAATTTAATGTTGATTCCCAGTCTGGATCAAAAGATAATTTAATGTTAATTCCTAGTCTGGATCAAAAGAGAATTTAATGTTGATTCCCAGTCTGGATCAAAAGAGAACTTCATGTCCACGTAACCCCTGTCGTGTTTCTGCAGCATTCGTTGATTCCACACCAAACAACCCTGGCTGTCCCAGCAACATGGACTCTAAGTGGTGTCAGCAAGAGGCATAGATCCTCATGAGCCCCCGCAAATGCGGGGGCTCATGTGGATCTTTGCCTCTTGCAGTTTTCTCAGCACCAAGCGGGATAGGACTCTAAGACTGCCTCACAAGCGGGGTAGGACTCTAAGACTGCCTCACAAGCGGGGTAGGACTCTAAGACTGCCTCACAAGCGGGGTAGGACTCTAAGACTGCCTCACAAGCGGGGTAGGACTCTAAGGCTGCCTCACAAGCGGGGTAGGACTCTAAGACTGCCTCACAAGCGGGGTAGGACTCTAAGACTGCCTCACAAGCGGGGTAGGACTCTAAGACTGCCTCACAAGCGGTGTAGGACTCTAAGGCTGCCTCACAAGCGGGGTAGGACTCTAAGACTGCCTCACAAGCGGGGTAAGACTCTAAGACTGCCTCACAAGCGGGGTAAGACTGTAAGACTGCCTCACAAGCGGGGTAAGACTGTAAGACTGCCTCACAAGCGGGGTAAGACTGTAAGACTGCCTCACAAGCGGGGTAGGACTCTAAGACTGCCTCACAAGCGGGGTAGGACTCTAAGACTGCCTCACAAGCGGTGTAGGACTCTAAGACTGCCTCACAAGCGGGGTAGGACTCTAAGACTGCCTCACAAGCGGGGTAAGACTGTAAGACTGCCTCACAAGCGGGGTAGGACTCTAAGACTGCCTCACAAGCGGGGTAGGACTCTAAGACTGCCTCACAAGCGGGGTAGGACTCTAAGACTGCATCACAAGCGGGGTAGGACTCTAAGACTGCCTCACAAGCGGGGTAGGACTCTAAGACTGCCTCACAAGCGGGGTAAGACTGTAAGACTGCCTCACAAGCGGGGTAAGACTGTAAGACTGCCTCACAAGCGGGGTAAGACTGTAAGACTGCCTCACAAGCGGGGTAAGACTGTAAGACTGCCTCGCACGTGCCATTTTGCCGCAGGTCTTTGCCTGGCGTGAAATTTCTGTTTCATGTGCAATCGACTTCGCTTATAACAAGCCCGGATACAGGACATGTCGGATATAACAAAGCTATACTGCCCTGTGAAGGCAACGACATTACTAATTCCCTTTTGTGAAAAGCGAGATTTCCATTGTAATAGAATGAAAATATCGCTTTTCACACACATGGACATTCTGTAAGAGGGCAGTTTTTGTTCAGTTCTCAAGTCAGACTGGCTTTCAGTGTGAGTTTCACCTTTTCTCGCCTGCACGCAATAATTTATGGCTGCCCTAAATTATGTTGGAATCCGTGCGCGTTCGTGTGAGGATCTTTTTTAAAAACCAGACGACAGCGGTGACCGCTAAGCGTGCAAATATAAAGGAGATAATCAGGAAAGAAATAAACACGCCTTGGAAGGACAAGCAGAAGACAGTTTACAGCATCACGTTAGGGGTTACACTGAAGTGTGCTAAGTCTCGCAACCCATTTTGTGATGTCTGTTTTAGTGACAGTCTTGGCGGTATCTGACAATTTATGGTACTGCCAGTCTCAAACGGTTCATATTTTTTGCCTTATCGTGGAATTTGCCGCAGCGATTTTAAGCTGTACACTCCCCTATCTTCCACGCCCACTTGCAAAATACATCGATCCTCATGTGTCTTTGCAGCGGCCGGGGCTCATAAGATTCTATGTCTTTTGCTCTCAGTTCTTTCTTCACACGTAGGAGATGGCGAGGTGTTTGGTATAGTGCTGTACAAGGCGCAGAGAGCGGAGTAACAAAGGCTTAGGCCAAAGCCCTTTTGACATAAACAGAGGTCAGTCGCGGCCATCTCTTGGAAACAGGCAATGCGGGGAAAGCCAAAGCCGGTAATAATGTTGGTGTATCTCAAACGGCCACTATCGTCAGAATTGTGTGCAGTAAGTTAACCCATTTATTCCCGACGCCCTGCATCGGGAGACCGATCGACCATGATAATTCAAGGGTAGTGCCAGATTAGCTTGGCGCCTACAGGCGCCAAGTTAATCTGGCACTACCGTTGAATTATCATGCTTGTTCCGTCTCCTCCGACTGATATGTAGTCGTTAGGTAACGCCTCTAAAATTTGGGAAGTGCGGCGGCCGTGGAGTGGAAAGGGTTATTCCTCTCTTCAGAGGTAAGTCGCGACCATCTTGGAATTTTTTTTCCGCTTGCGCAGCACCTGTACTATTTTTGATCATTATATGTCACCCTGGCCGAGTTTGGATCGACGCCGAGGTTGGGCCCCAACAGCACCTATACCGCAATAATGGTGACGGATTGCTGACCGCGGCTGTACGCCAGAGGGAGATAAACAGCCGGAAGAAAACTGAAAGGGAGATAAACGTGACATTGCAGACCCTGATTACCACGGTACACAGTCGCGTTTCCGTACTGTCCAGTCTCTTAGCCATAGTCAGTCCCAGGCATCCCCTAATATTTCATTCACCTAAAAAACACTACCGCCCACCAGCTGCACATTTGCCATGCACAAAATAACAATAAAAACAGCACATTGACAGTCTCATTTCTTGGCTATGAACCCGATTCCTTACCAACCCCACACCCAAGCACAGCTGAAATCAGCGTGCCCCTCAAATCACTACGTCAACGCCAACTCAACATAGGTCCACAATTCTCTACTGAATAAGAGAATGGTACGAATCAAAGCACCAAACATGTCTCCTCTCATCTAACTAGAAATTTCCAGCAAATTTCAACATTTAGCCCTACTACAAATTTTCAAACAAGGCAAAAATTATTTTAAAAAACACCGGTCCTCTTACTGCCTCAACTGCCTGAATTTAAATGTATAACGTGACCTGATGCCCAGATTGTCTTCCTGACTGATGCCATGTCTGTCCTTGAGGCAGCAACAGCAAGCAAACTGCCACGTCTACAAGAGGCACTGCAAAACATCAAGTGCACCAGACTGGTGCTGCAGTGGATCCCTTCACACTGTGGCATCTACGGCAATGAAGAAGCTGACAGAATGGCAAAAGTGGGTGCAGAGAAAGAACAAGACGAAAATGGAGTCAGCTTCACAGAGATGAAGAACGTCTGTGTACAGACCACCACAATGGCCCCTGGACAGTTACCATAAGCTGTCCAGACAAGAGCAGGTGACCATCTTCCGTCTGACGACCGGGCACAACCGACTCAATTTCCACCTGCAAAGACGCTTTCACCTCGTGCCATCTCCCCTGTGCCCTTGTGGAGAAGCAGAGCAGACCACAGAGCACATCCTCCAGGACTGTGGGAACCACCAGCCGCGGAGGGAGGAGATATGGCCGAAGCCCGCCACTCTACAAGAGAAACTTTACGGGCCTGTGGAGGTGCTACAGAAGACCACAGATTTCATTTTGAGAGCCAAACTCAAAGTGTGACGGCGTTCGAGAAGAAGAAGAAGAACGTGAAGACTAATACAAACGAAATAGTCAACGTCGACAAATAACTTGATTACACTGAGAAAGCTTTAGTTAGTCGTGATTTATTTCGCGTAATGGGAAAGAATTCAACATTTACCCACTTCTCTGCCATTGAACGCGTATTTTAATTTTAAAATCTTTGTTCATTCAACCAGCAAAAGCGCAACCGTCCAAGGAAAAACTTGTCGGTCTCTCGGTGGGAGGGTGGCTGGTTGTTTGGTTGGTTAGATAGTTAGTAGTGTTTGACGCCGACCAGCTAACCAAGCCATCAACCTGCGCGCCATCCGTAAAAGTTAGTGACTGTGGTTTACCACCGAGCAGTTATTGTGGTTTAACGCCGAGCAGTTATTGTGGTTTAACGCCGAGCAGTTATTGTGGTTTAACGCCGAGCAGTGACTGTGGTTTACCACCGAGCAGTTATTGTGGTTTAACGCCGAGCAGTTATTGTGGTTTAACGCCGAGCAGTGACTATGGTTTAACGCCGAGCAGTTATTGTGGTTTAACGCCGAGCAGTTATTGTGGTTTAACGCCGAGCAGTTATTGTGGTTTAACGCCAAGCAGTTATTGTGGTTTAACGCCGAGCAGTGACTGTGGTTTAACGCCGAGCAGTTATTGTGGTTTAACGCCGAGCAGTTATTGTGGTTGAACGCCGAGCAGTTATTGTGGTTTAACGCCGAGCAGTTATTGTGGTTTAACGCCGAGCAGTTATTGTGGTTTAACGCCGAGCAGTTATTGTGGTTTAACGCCGAGCAGTTATTGTGGTTTAACGCCGAGCAGTGACTGTGGTTTAACGCCGAGCAGTTATTGTGGTTTAACGCCGAGCAGTTATTGTGGTTTAACGCCGAGCAGTGACTGTGGTTTAACGCCGAGCAGTTATTGTGGTTTACCGCCGAGCAGTGACTGT
Organism: Semisulcospira habei; assembly: GCA_036245525.1. Lineage (NCBI taxonomy): Eukaryota > Metazoa > Mollusca > Gastropoda > Semisulcospiridae > Semisulcospira > Semisulcospira habei. The sequence continues at coordinate 43,602,469 of BTPG01000001.1, forward strand.
GGTTTACCGCCGAGCAGTTATTGTGGTTTAACGCCGAGCAGTTATTGTGGTTTAACGCCGAGCAGTGACTGTGGTTTAACGCCGAGCAGTTATTGTGGTTTAACGCCGAGCAGTTATTGTGGTTTAACCCCGAGCAGTTATTGTGGTTTAACGCCGAGCAGTTATTGTGGTTTAACGCCGAGCAGTGATTGTGGTTTAACGCCGAGCAGTTATTGTGGTTTAACGCCGAGCAGTGACTGTGGTTTAACGCCGAGCAGTTATTGTGGTTTAACGCCGAGCAGTTATTGTGGTTTAACGCCGAGCAGTGACTGTGGTTTAACGCCGAGCAGTCGAGTAAGGCCATCTGTCGGTGGGCCGTAAAAAGCTTGGTTACAAGAACTCGTGAGAATAATAATAATAATAATAATAATAATAATAATAATAATAATAATAATAATAATGTACATTTATATAGCGCTTAACCTCCAAATGAATGGTGCTCTAAGCACTTTACAAGATCAAAAATCACAGAACAAAAAGTACAAGAAAGAAAATACTACAATAAATGTTACAAAAACTAAAATGACACATCAAAAGCTCACACATTACTCACCTCTTGCCGCAAACTGACGTTGGCAGTACGGACGGACCCAAGTTACTGCCATCTGACTGGCGGTACGGACGGACCCAAGTTACTGCCATCTGACTGGCGGTACGGACGGACCCAAGTTACTGCCATCTGACTGGCGGTACGGACGGACCCAAGTTACTGCCATCTGACTGGCGGTACGGACGGACCCAAGTTACTGCCATCTGACTGGCGGTACGGACGGACCCAAGTTACAGCCATCTGACTGGCGGTACGGACGGACCCAAGTTACTGCCATCTGACTGGCGGTACGGACGGACCCAAGTTACTGCCATCTGACTGGCGGTACGGACGGACCCAAGTTACTGCCATCTGACTGGCGGTACGGACGGACCCAAGTTACTGCCATCTGACTGGCGGTACGGACGGACCCAAGTTACTACCATCTGACTGGCGGTACGGACGGACCCAAGTTACTGCCATCTGACTGGCGGTACGGACGGACCCAAGTTACTGCCATCTGACTGGCGGTACGGACGGACCCAAGTTACTGCCATCTCTGCTCCTTAACCCTTTTATCCCCAAGGTCCCATTTCTCAAATTTTGGAGGTGTTGCCTAACGACAATGTACCAGTTGTAAGAGATGGATTGATCATGATAATTCAAGGGCCGTAGTGCCAGGTGCTTTTGACGCCTTCAGGCGCCAAGCTCATCTAAAGATAAAGATAAGATAAGATAGTTTATTACCATATGTTTCCATGTAAAAAACAATAAAAACCATTGGAATTTGTCTTGATGTCAGTTACTAAGACTAAAATCACACACACACACACACACACACACACACACACACACACACACACACACACACACACACACACACACACACACACAGAGTAACATCTGATTCAGTTAAAAGCTGACTGTACACAGTCGTTCTCACTCGCCACTCGCGCTCTCTCCAATCAGTCCGGTTGATCAGAGAGAGCGCGAACAGCCAGAGGGAAAAACCTGTTGCGGAATCTGCTGGTCCTGGTACTGATGGACCTGTACCTGCGCCCTGATTGTAAACGTTGGAAAAGCTCTTTACCGGGGTGGGTGGAATCACTGGAGATAAGACTTGCTCTACGTAAGAGACGCTGCTGGTACAGCGAGTCCAGGCTAGGAAGATCTCTGCCTATATATTTTGAAGCGGTCTTGACCACCCTACTACCCTTGAATTATCATGATCAATTCATCTCCTGTTGCAGGGTCCCGGCGCTAAGAGGGTTAGAGGAAGGAAGTTTACAGAGGTTCTGGCTGTGGCTGCCGGTTACGACCCATTTTGACAGGTTTTAGGTTTGATCCGCGAGATACAAGTACTTCAGCACCCTCCTCTGCCCGCCAGCCCACAATGTACACAACGTAACGACCATTGCCCATTTAACCCATTCTCTGCCAAGAAAGATAGTCTAGACCACAAGCTGCAAGAGGTATAGATCCTCATGAGCCCCCGCAATAACGCGGGATCATGAGGATCTATACCTCTCGGTAAAGCTCGCTGTGTCCATGTTCCGTGGCCGGCCGTGGCGGATTTTCGTCCTTGAATGAACCCAGATTTCATAACGAAATATGTCTGCAGTCAGTGGCAGTTAACCCATTCTACCTCAGACACACCACAGAAAGATAAGGATCGATCATGATAGTTCAAGGGTGATGCCAGAATAGCTTGGCGCCTATGGGCGCCAAGCTATTCTGGCATCACCCTTGAACTATCATGGTCGATCTGTGTCCTGCACTAGAGTGCAGTCTTCAGAGGACAACGGCAACATTTGGGAATTTCGGTCTTGGGGTAGAATGAGTTATTGGTTAACCCGATTTGACCTCACGGCTGTATTTCCCGAATCTAGGAACTGTGTACGAGTTGCAGAAGATGGATCGACCATGATAATTGAAGGTTAGAGCCAGATCAGTTCGGCGCCATCAAACGCCAAGCTAATCTAGCACTACCCTTGAATTATCATGGTCGATCCATCTCCTACTGTAGGGCGTTGGGGTTAAATCAGTTGAAAACTGACATATTACATCAAAATGTTGATCGACCATGATAGTTCAAGGGTGGTGCCAGAATAGATTTGCGCCTGGGGCGCCAAAATATACTGGCACCACCCTTGAACTATCACCGACTGTTACGGGTGACTCGTATCATGCAGTTGCGAGGAAGAATGTCTAGGGATCCTGGGCCTTGAACAAATGTCCTGTGTTCCTCTTCTCTTACAAAGGCGCCTGTGAAGTGAGCTTTTGGCGTATTACATTCTGATGGATTTGTTCTTCAAATGGTACAGACTCAATTTTAAAAAAATTTAAAAAAAAATTAACAAATTTTCTTTACAAAAAAAGACAAATATATAAAAATAAGACAGAAACCGTAATACATGTCACGTATGTCATGTATATATTTACTTGACACACCTAGATGCGCGACACTTGTGTATTTTATTGATGTACCATTGCGTGCATCTTTGACTTAACGTGATGCATTCATTAACCCCCTTGTGTCTACAACCATGTATACAGCACCAATGGCTGCTTGCAAAAGGAGGGTAAACGCTCTGTTGAGAGGCAGAATGAAGTTAGATTAAATGGCACCAGACCGGCCGGAGCCCCTGCTTTACCTGTAATACATTTTAGAGCGCAGTCTGCAGGGGGCGCTGTGACTTTAACCCATGTAACCCCAAGGCATCATTTGGAGGTATCACTTAACCACAATGTACCAGTTGCAGGAGATGGATGGACCATGCTAAATCAAGGGTAGTGCCAGATTAGCTTGGCGCCAAGCTAATCTGGCACTACCCTTGAATTAGCATGGTCAATCTTTCTCCCGCTCTAAGGACTCGTCGGGGCTAAACAGGTTAACGAATGCATTGCATTGCAGTTTATTAAAGTCCCGCTTGACCGGGCGTCTTTTCCGTGACTGCAATGTCTGTATATCATGAACGCGCAAGGGAACTTGCGCCTTTAACTGTGCGCTACATATGTCGTCATTTTAATGTGCCCTTTATGAGGCCCCTCGACGCACGGGCCAGGTAATCAGAGGGAACAAATTTAAGGCGAAATGCAGCCGGCTCCTTGTCGGTTTCTTGTTTTTCACACCTGTTCATTTCACGCGAGGTGTGAGCTGCCAAGCCACCTGACCGTCGTGACGAATGGATTATGTCGGCGGCGAGTCTCGAGGGTAAGTCTCCACAGGGAGCAGGGGGCGGGAGGGAGGCGGGGGGGGGGGGGAGGGGTGGAAGAGAGAGGGGACGGAGGAAGAGGGAGAGAGGGAGAGTTTTCGCTTTCATTTGCTGTTTCTTGTTTTACGCCAACTGCCGATTTTGTGTTGTTGTTAATACCTTCACGCATATCCACAACTCTTGGATATCGCCAGCGTTCTTCAACCATGTAACCCAAATTCTGCATTTCTCCAATTCTGCAAGCGTCACCTACAGACTATGTACCAGTTCCTGTAGATGGATCGACCATGATAATTCAAGGGTAGTGCCAGATCTCTCTCTCTCTCTCTCTCTCTCTCTCTCTCTCTCTCTCTCTCTCTCTCTCTCTCTCTCTCTCTCTCTCTCTCTCTCTCTCTCTCTCTCTCTCTCTCTCTCTCAGGGCTTAACTGATGTTTCAAAATGGTGTCACACTAATGGTACCAAATCGGTCTAAAACAGAATGCATGCTAATAACTACATGACAGAAGACAGTACAAGACAGACGAAGGGCCAGTTCAGCTACTGAAGTTACAGAGATTTTTGATCGCTTGTATTTGAAAATTTTGTAAAGTGGCCTGAAACCGGTACCAAAGTGTGGGGGGTGGGGGGGGTGGGGGGTGGAAGAGCCGGAGTACCCGGAGAAAGAACCCCCGACGGTCCGCCCTAATTAACGGTGACACTTACCAGAGGAGAAAAGTCCGACGGCGGAACCCGTTTTCGAACCTCGCACCTTTGGCATTGGTGGCAGACGCCTTAACCACTGCGCCACGGACCGCACATATTCAATCCCATATAGATTATGCTTCCACAGTTTGGGACGGATGTAGCGATGCGTGCACAAAAAGGCTTAATGCTCTTCACCGTCCCGTAGGGCAGCCAAATTAATCCACTCGGATAGTAAAGAAAGCACCGACGACCGACTCAAAGCCCTCGACATGCTGCCTCTGTGTAAGTTACTCATGTACAATAAAGGCGTACTTATGTTTAAAATCTACCACTCTAAAACGCCTAGTTATCTAACAGATCTATTTAGCCCTGCTCATACGCCACATAAAACGGCGAGGAACAATCTATCCATACCTAGGCCGCGCCTCGATATATTCAAAACTAGTTTGTCTTACTCAGGAGCCAAGCAGTGGAATGTGTTGCCTATCGACATTACTGAAGCTCCGTCTTTGTCCACATTCAGGGCCCGCTTATTTCGGCAGCTGAAAGAAACTTGAGCCCATAGTTGTGTCGTTGTGTCGGCGTGACTCGAGCGCATTGAGTTGTATTGTCGAGTTTGTTGTTGCTGTTACTATTCAAACGAAGTTTATAGCTTTTTAACGTTCATGTTTAAATCAGGTTTTCAGTGTGTGTGTGTGTGTGTGTGTGTGTGTGTGTGTGTGTGTGTGTGTGTGTGTGTGTGTGTGTGTGTGTGTGTGTGTGTGTGTGTGTGTGTGTGTGTGTGTGCGTGCGTGCGTGCGTGCGCGTGTGTGTGTGTGTGTGTGTGTGTGTGTGTGTGTGTGTGTGTGTGTGTGTGTGTGTGTGTGTGTGTGACTGCTAAATTAGCCTTTTGATGATCATGTTTTGCCTTTCCATTTTAATTAGGTTTATATATCACGCGCGTGTGAGTGTTGTGTTAGTGCGTGTACAAGGACATGATTGAAAAAAACATTTATCCTTGAAAAATAAAGTCTCTCTCTCTCTCTCTCTCTCTCTCTCTCTCTCTCTCTCTCTCTCTCTCTCTCTCTCTCTCTCTCTCTCTCTCTCTCTCTCTCTCTCTCTCTCTCTCTCTCTCTCTCTCTCTCTCTCTCTCGGGCGGGAGGGAGGGACGTTGATGTCTGGATATCTGGGACGTTTAACTTCAGGCAGAAGAACGACAAGTGTAGGCGCCAAGCTATCCTGACACCACCCTTGAACTATCATGCTCGATCCATGTCTTGCTGTGGTGTGTCGGGGCTGAATGAGTTAATGGTGTGTCAGAATCCCCGCTGGTTTCAAAAGAGACAGCCGTTTAAGTCATTGTATCTCAACACCGAAATCCCCAAATGTTGCCGTTGTCCTCTGAAGACTGTATTGCCGCAGTGCAGGACACAGATCGACCATGATAGTTCAAGGGCGACGCCAGAATAGCTTGGCGCCGATAGGCGCCAAGCTATTCTGGCATCACCCTTGAACTATCATGGTCGATCCATATCTTGCTGTGGTGTGTCTGGGATAGACTGAGTTACGGCGTTGGGGGGGGAAGTCAGCTTGATTTTCACCATTTTGCCCTGAGAAGTTCCCTCTCTTTTATTTGCTCCACGAAAATGTGACACTGTCAGTGTTACTGAACAAAATATGTCGAAAACTATTTAGGGTCGCGTCCAAGGATTAGCCCCGTGCGGCCTGCCACTGGCGGTACCTACATTTCTGTTTCTGACATCTTTATTTCACTCAACGACCAAAAGCTAAAACTGTTCAAGAAACATGGATACAAATTGGTCTGAGCAAGAAGCATAGATCCTCATGAGCCCAGGCAGTGGCCGGGGCTCATGAGGATCTATGTCTTTTGCAGTTGGACAGTGTTCACTTTTTCTCGGCAAAAGAAAGGTCAAATGCTCTCTCAACAGTTTCCACCCCACCCCCACCCCCCACCCCCACTCCCACCCCCACCCTCCCCCACTCCCACCCCACCCCCACTCCCACCCCCCCACCCCCCAAAAAAAAAAACCCAAAAAAATTGCTATACACCCGTCAAATAATGAGACACGCCACACCAAACGTAACAATGTACGCAGAAAGTATACTCGCGGAATCGGACACTGTGAAGGTGACCGGCGCAAGATATCCTGGTCAATCCCGTACTAACATCCGCCCGTGAGTATTAAAGCACACTGACTCTTCTGAACACTGACTCCCTCTTCTCAACACTGACTGACTCTTCTGAACACTGACTCTTCTGAACACTGACTCTTCTGAACACCGACTCCCTCTTCTCAACACTGACTCACTCTTCTCAACACTGACTCTTCTGAACACTGACTCTTCTGAAGAGGACGATGGTTCCCGCATGCTCAGGGTCATCCATCCACAATGTGTCCAAACAGCAACTGATATAAAATAGAAAATTGCGCCGCTGTGACATCATCATGCCGAGTGCCAACCTACATCACTAATACACAAACAGCTAATGTCCGTGTGACGTCACGGGGAAAAACTTGGATTAGAACTGAACTTACTAGACATGCTGGCTTGTTGCCTGTCCAGCACAGACTGTTTAACTCAACACGCGTGACTTGGTGCACTCAAGCCACAGGGCTATGTCAGACAGCAAGAGGCCACAGAGTCCATCACTGCCCGCGTATGCCAAATTTCTGTCGTGCTTTGACTCGAACAGACAATAAAGTTGTATTGTATTGTATTGTATTGTATTGTATTGTATTGTATTGTATTTATTGTACTTACTGTACTGTACTGTATTGTATTGTACTGTACTGTATTGTATTGTACTGTACTGTACTGTACTGTGTTGTATTGTACAGTATTGTACTGTACTGTATTATACTGTACTGCACTGTATTGTATTGTACTGTATTGTATTGTACTATACTGTATTGTATTGTACTGTACTGTACTGTGTTGTATTGTATTGTATTGTATTGTATATAGTGCCCCATAAAGATCTACGCCTCTTGTAGATTGTGCCTTGTGTGCACACTCGCAAAGCGCTGTTTTCTTCTTGCCGTGCGTGTTTTATTTTATTTTACTCGTGTCTTAGTTTCCTTGAGGCACACAGACCAGTAACAGGCATAAATCTTTATGATCCCCCTCATAACGCAGGGCACCATGAACATCTGTGCCTTTGCAGATGTGGGGTTTTCTACATGAGTGCTGTTTCTTCTTGTTACCTGCACAGAATCTACAGGTGTAGACTGGCCAGCAAGGTTTGCTCCTGAATCAGGGTAACAAGTCGGTGAGTCCACCCCCACCACCACCCTTCCCCTCCCCCATCTCCCAGGCATCCCCGTGTGAGCCAGACTGAAACCTGCAGTGCGTTATACTATATATCAGAGAAATGCCCCGCGGTATACTGGAGCGCGTAATATTGAGAGCCAGGCTGGCCTGAAATGATAACATTGACCATCATACCATATATGGAAACGCGTGATTCCCCCACCCCTCCAGTGACACACACGCTGTATTCAACTCCACGGGCCCATTTTTCTTACTGTCCGGGATGTGAGCTATCGTTGTATGTATTAGCATTTCTTACTGTCCGGGATGTGAGCTATCGTTGTATGTATTAGCATTTCTTTCATATTCTGCTCTACCTTGACATGAGTCCATGTTTGTGGAAAGTCGCCAGAGTTTTCTTCTTTTTTTACTTTTTTTTTTAATTTGGCAAATGACGAGAAGTCTATTCGTTTGTGTGTGGAGACTTTAACACAATGCATTGTGTTGTAATTCAGTGCCTTTTCTAAGCGTGTTTCTTCCTTCGTTGGGATTTTCAATGAAAACCACACAAACTCGTTTTCACAGTACACGCCGGACGTCCGTTTTAAGCCAGATTCCAACATTATTTTACTCTGCGTACCTTTTTTTTTTGGTCGGGGGTGGGGGTGGGGGGGGGGGGGGAGGGGAGTAGCATCTGTTGCTATTGCAAGGGGGGGGGGGGGGGTGGTCGGTCCATCTTCTTCTGTAGCGCGTGAGACCTAATGGGTTTACTCATTCGAGACGAACGGCTTCCGGATACGCGGCTTCACCCGCGTATCCGGATGCCGTTCGTCTCGAATGAGTTAAACTAATCAGGCACTACCCCTCTTTTTTCACTCGTGCGTGATTTGTATTTCCCAGCTTCACTTAGTTGTACCGCTCAGCAGATCTAAAGTCAGACAGGTGAGTTTGACGCTGGCAGTGCCGGTTAGAGACTACAGTCAGACAGTGAGTTTGACGCTGGCAGTGCCGGTTATAAAGTCAGACAGGTGAGTTTGACGCTGGCAGTGCCGGTTAGAGACTACAGTCAGACAGTGAGTTTGACGCTGGCAGTGCCGGTTATAAAGTCAGACAGGTGAGTTTGACGCTGGCAGTGCCGGTTAGAGACTACAGTCAGACAGGTGAGTTTGACGCTGGCAGTGCCGGTTATAATGTCAGACAGGTGAGTTTGACGCTGGCAGTGCCGGTTATAAAGTCAGACAGGTGAGTTTGACGCTGGCAGTGCCGGTTATAATGTCAGACCGGTGAGTTTGACGCTGGCAGTGCCGGTTATAAAGTCAGACAGGTGAGTTTGACGCTGGCAGTGCCGGTTATAATGTCAGACAGGTGAGTTTGACTGCTAGCCAGTGCCGGTTATAAAGTCAGACAGGTGAGTTTGACGCTGGCAAAACCGGTTATAAAGTCAGACAGGTGAGTTTGACGCTGGCAGTGCCGGTTATAAAGTCAGACAGGTGAGTTTGACGCTGGCAGTGCCGGTTATAAAGTCAGACAGGTGAGTTTGACGCTGGCAGTGCCGGTTATAAAGTCAGACAGGTGAGTTTGACGCTGGCAGTGCCGGTTATAAAGTCAGACAGGTGAGTTTGACGCTGGCAGTGCCGGTTATAAAGTCAGACAGGTGAGTTTGACGCTGGCAGTGCCGGTTAGAGACGCGAGGTTCAAGGTATAGATGTTGCCCCTTGCAGCCTGTGTTTCGTGCACTGTGCGCGGCTCACACCATCTGAGAGTGGGGAATGGGTTTTGCCGGCTCAGTTGTTTGCCCCTGACGCGAGTTATTGCATCTTAACCCCTTCACTGCCGCCGGAGAAAATGTCAACACCGTCCCCCTGCAAGAGACAAAGAACGCATCATGAGCCTCCTTCAATTATCATATCGCTCCATCTCATCATGTAGTGCATCGGGACCAAATGGGTTAAACACTGTTTCGTTGATTCTCTCTCTCTCTCTCTCTCTCTCTCTCTCTCTCTCTCTCTCTCTCTCTCTCTCTCTCTCTCTCTCTCTCTCTCTCCCTCTCTCTCTCTCTCTCTCTCTCTCTCTCTCTCTCTCTCTCTCTCTCTCTCTCTCTCGCGCGCGCGCGCGCGCAAGCGTGGGTGCCAGAATAGCTCAGCGAAGGTGCAAAGGGGGAGGGGGTGGTGGTGCCGGGGTGGGAGGGCGGTGAGTCAGATCTTTCTTTCTACCATTTGCTGGGAGTGGAGGAGTAGAGGGTGGAGGAAGTCCCCAGTAATAGTCTCAGTAGAGGGTGGGGGAAGTCCCCAGTAATAGTCTCAGTAAAATTCTCAATCACAAGCTAAGCTTTTTTCTTTTTTTTTCTTTTTTTCTTCTTTTTTTGTTTTGAAGTTTTTTGGGGGGTGGGTGGGGGGTGGGGTGGGGTGGGTAGTGTGGTCGTGGTGGGGGAGGAGGGGGGGGGGCGAAGGGAGGTGTACATGCATGCACTGCACACACACACACACACACACACACACACACACACACACACACACACACACACACACACACACACACACACACACACAGCTGTGCCCACTCCCTAGTCCATTTGTGACGCGTGTGCTGATATGCAGCCAATTTATTGCAGTACACGTCATATACAAGTGCGAGGCTTTCACAAGCGGTGTTTGGGCAAACGTCATATTATAAACACTTTAGCATCGCCTACTGAACCACCTCAAACCTCCCCTACCCAAAACACACATAGGCTCATGTCCGTAAGACGCATACCCCCCTCAATTCATAACGTCTGCAAGAGGCATAGATCCTCATGAGCCCCCGCATCTGTGGGACTCATGAGGATCTATGCCTCTTGCAAGTGTTGGGTGTTTGCTATAAACTGCTGATATACTACATGAAGTGTTTGTTATCATGTTTATGCCGGTGTGGAAAAGGCGCGTATCCTCAGAACTGTTTCTAGATGTTACACACAAAAACACGTTCACCGACTTTTAGGCTCCAAAGTAAGAAAATATTAATCAAATCACTTCAGATTGCTGAAGGTGCGGACGCATACCTGTACTGCAGGAAAATGTTGCATGGCTTTTTGATTTACTGATGAAAATTGTGACTTGCTGGAGTTTCCGTTGCGCTCGTTTGGTCTTTAACCCCTTCACTGCCGAGAAAAACGGACCACGATCCAACTGCAAGAGACATAGATCCTCATGAGCCCCCCGCAGTCGCTGGGGCTCATGAGGATCTATGTCTCTTGCTGAAACGAACGTGTATCAATATTCCTCAGACCTTTGTGGCTTTTGGTCGTTGAGCGAACAGAGATTTGGGAAATACAATCTACGTTCAGTGGCAGGGACTGGGTTAAAGTGTTTGTTGACGAAATACATACGTCATTTTCACTCGTCACTAAATACATACGTCATTTTCACTCGTCACTAAATACATACGTCATTTTCACTCGTCACTAAATACATACGTCATTTTCACTCGTCACTAAATACATACGTCATTTTCACTCGTCACGAAACACATACGTCATTTTCACTCGTCACTAAATACATACGTTATTTTCACTCGTCGCGAAATACATATGTCATTTTCACTCGTCACTAAATACATACGTCATTTTCACTCGTCACGAAATACATACGTCATTTTCAAAGACGGGATTGTTCAATAGCATGTCCGTTGAAAGGTCCTGGTAAATCAAAGTGGCACAGTTGCAGTGCGCCTGAGTTGATCAGTGTTCAGGTCGTACTCCATAGGCAATTGCTTTCCCTGTCCCCCATAACCCGCCCGTCAGGGCCGTTCATTATCACTTAATGCCGTGGACGTTAAACCCCGAACTAACCAACCAACCAACGTCAATTTTACTCGTCACGAAATACATAATTTATGTCATTTTCATTCGTCACGAAATACATGTCATTTTCACTCGTCACGAAATACATACGTCATTTTCACTCGTCACGAAATACATACTCCGATGTCATTTTCACTCGTCACGAAATACATAATTATGTCATATTCACTTGTCACGAAATACATATGTTATTTTCACTTGTCACGAAATACATACGTCATTTTTTCTTGTCACGAAATACATACGTCATTTTTACTCGTCACGAAATATATGTCATTTTCACTCGTCGCAAAATACATATGTCATTTTCACTCGTCACGAAATACATAATTATGTAATTTTCATTCGTCACGAAATACATATGTCGTTTTCACTCGTCACGATACACATGTCATTTTCACTCTTCACGAAATACATAATTATGTCATTTTCACTCGTCACCAAATACATACGTCATTTTCACTCAGTTTTTTTTTTTTTTTTTCTCTCTTCTAAAACGGGTTGTAGATACTTCAAATCATTAGTATTTTAAAGGCAAAATAATGTTAGATTGGGTTGGGATTTTTAAGTGTTGGTGTTGTGTACGTTGATGATAATGTTGTTGCTGCTGCTGTCGTGTGTATGTCTGTCTTGCACTTTATGCTAAGTGTTTTAAGTGAGCCGGCGATTAGGTGCCATAAGGAAGGGGACCTGTTTGGGATTCAGCCATTAGGTCTATATAGCAAAAGCCAGAACGGAATTTTTTTTTTCAAAAAGCGAGGTTTTCACTGTATTACAATTAAACTCTCGCTTTTCTCCAAAAATGCTCACACTGACTTAACTTATGATGACCGAGTTGCCCACGGTTTGTGTGCTGTACCTGTCCGCGCCTGCCTCACCTTTCTGTCTGTGAGTAGTTTTGTTGTCCTAAACAATCAGTCAGTCGTTCATTGGTATTGGTTTTGAACCTGGCGTGTGTCTCGACAGTTCTCGGCTAAAATCTACCCCGGCCTCATTAATCCCGTCAATGCTATTTGTCGCTGCTTCTCTGAAATCTTTGTTCATTGGAAATGCCCAAGCCGTTCAAGGAATAGTGACACAAAATGGTGTCAGCAAGAGGCATAGACCTCAGTTGCGGGGGCTCATGAGGATCTATGCCTCTTGCAGCTGGGTCAGAGTTTTTTTTTTTTTTTCCCCTCGGCACTCACGGGGCTATTAGTCGTTGTTCATGCAATCTTCTTGTTCGCCCGTACTAGCGGCAGTGTGGAGGCGCCATCATTTACAACCGTCCGCGACGTGCGTGGTTTGAACATCTCCAGGTAGGCATGACTGGTGATCGTGGCTCATTGAGAGTACATCAGGGAAGAGTGTGCATGCAGTGTAGACAGGCCGGCAACACACACGACGTGGCTCCACCTTCTTTGCAAGAATAAAACTGGGTCTTAACAACGTCAGTGACAGATGAAGCAGTTTGTGCTTTTGCGTTTTTGTTTCATTCAGCACCAACATGTTCTACCTTTCCAATGACGTGGATTCAAAGTGGTGTCAGTAAGAGGCATAGGTCCTCATGAGCCCCCCCCCCCCCACCCCACCCCACCCCCCCCCCCCACCCACCCCGCCCCCCGCAACTGCGGGGGCTGATGAGGATCGACGCCTCTTGCATTTTGGCTGGTGTTCAGATTTTCTTCAACGGGTTAAAAGACAAGTGTTGACGCACTCTCAAGAGAAATCTGGACAGACAGGAAGTGTCGCCTGTCATTAGAGTCCGTCATTTAGGTGGCTGCAGCCATAGCTACAGTCACAGCCACAGCCACAGTCACAGCTGCAGCCACAAAGAACAGGATTGTTGTCAATGTTCAGAGTTTGACGCCTCGTCTTTGAAGTCACGTTCCGGCGTGGGGGCAAAAGACGTTAACCCCTTCTCTGCAAGTGATCCCGGACTCTCTTCTGAAACCATCGCACACTGACCGAAATTCGCGTGACCAACATAGATGTAAATGGAACCAAAAACAATACAACACGGGACTAATAGGAGACGTAAATCCTTAGAGCCGGCCCCGCGACTGCGGTAATTTAGTGCGACTGCCCCGCGACTGCGGTAAGTTAGTGCGACTGCCCCGCGACTGCGGTAAGTTAGTGCGACTGCACCCCGACTGCGGTAAGTTAGTGCGACTGCCCCGCGACTGCGGTAAGTTAGTGCGACTGCGGTAAGTTAGTGCGACTGCGGTCAGTTAGTGCGACTGCGGTCAGTTAGTGCGACTGCCCCGCGACTGCGGTAATTTAGTGCGACTGCGGTCAGTTAGTGCGACTGCGGTCAGTTAGTGCGACTGCGGTCAGTTAGTGCGACTGCCCCGCGACTGCGGTAAGTTAGTGCGACTGCGGTAAGTTAGTGCGACTGCGGTAAGTTAGTGCGACTGCCCCGCGATTGCGGTAAGTTAGTGCGACTGCACCCCGACTGCGGTAAGTTAGTGCGACTGCCCCGCGACTGCGGTAAGTTAGTGCGACTGCGGTAAGTTAGTGCGACTGCGGTCAGTTAGTGCGACTGCGGTCAGTTAGTGCGACTGCCCCGCGACTGCGGTAATTTAGTGCGATTGCGGTCAGTTAGTGCGACTGCGGTCAGTTAGTGCGACTGCCCCGCGACTGCGGTAAGTTAGTGCGACTGCGGTAAGTTAGTGCGACTGCGGTAAGTTAGCGCGACTGCGGTCAGTTAGTGCGACTGCCCCGCGACTGCGGTAAGTTAGTGCGACTGCGGTAAGTTAGTGCGACTGCGGTAAGTTAGCGCGACTGCCCCGCGACTGCGGTAAGTTAGTGCGACTGCGGTAAGTTAGTGCGACTGCGGTAAGTTAGCGCGACTGCGGTCAGTTAGTGTGACTGCCCCGCGACTGCGGTAAGTTAGTGCGACTGCGGTAAGTTAGTGCGACTGCGGTAAGTTAGCGCGACTGCGGGGGCTCATGAGGATTTATGTTTCTTGCAGATGCGTAGCGTTCGCCTGGCCCTGGCTGTTACGAGGTTTACTCGATCTTCCTCGCCCTCGCATCCGGCGCAGTAGAAGAAGAAGCTAAACTGGCCTATGCAGCGAGTTCTGGGCGTTGTCTTGCCTCACTCAGCTGGTGACTTTTATTTTCACAGTCCACGTTGTCAGGCTTGTCTGATGCCCCTGACTGTCGCCCGCAGTAGCTGGATCTCTCGTACGTCAGCGGCAACGTTTTCCAGTCTACGACATCCCCACGTCCAAATTTCCCACATTTTGGAGGTGTTAACTAATGACTATGTATCAGGTGCAGGAGATGGGTGCCGCCCCGTGATAATTCAAGGGTAGTGCCAGGTGAGCTTGGCGGGGTTAACTCATTGTGTCCCAGGTACGAAATACCCACGCTTTGGACTTGGCCTCTGAAGACTGCAATACGATGTAGGAGACAAATCGACCGTGATAGTTCAAGGGTGGTGCCAGAATAGCTTGGCGCCTATAGGCGCCAAGCTATTCTGGCACCACCCTTGAACTATCATGGACGAGCCATATCTTGCTGGGGTGTTTCTGGGCTGAATGAGTTAAGTTATCAGCACTATTGTGACACATATCAAGCACATTTATAACGGAAATATTGCCTTTTGCTGCGGCTGGCCTGGAGGAGGTCGGTTTAAGCCCCAGAAGCGTTAACTTTTCGCCCGCTCACTCTGATGTGATCCATGCTTACCTTTCGCCACGAGTCTCGTTCGATTTCCTCATTCAGACCTTTGGAGAGCGGCGCGACAAGGAAGCGCCTGCAGCATTTAAAAACCGCTCAACACTACACACCCTGCGTTGTCCTCAACTTGAGGAACAGACGTAAACTGCACCAACCACAAGCGGCAAAACAGGACCGACAAGAGGCAGAGATCCTCATGAGCTCCCATAATTTGCGTGGGATCAAAAGGGTCTACACCTCTTGCAGATTAAAAAGTTGTGTAACAGCAAACTTACCTCCGTTTTAGGGGCAAAACAAATGTAAAATTACGGTTACAAGATGATATTGAGTTCATCAAGAGGCGTAGATCTTCATGAGAATCATGCGGATCTATGCCTGTTGCACATGGAGGGTTCTGTCTGTGGATTTTTAAAAAAAAACTGCGCACAGACCCTTGAGTGCCGTTGAGTGTAGAGCCTGGTAGCGCAATAGGAAAAATAAACAAAGCGAAGCCACGCGGCTCTCCACAGTGTGCAGATCTCTCCAGCCAAGGATGGTACTTCGAACGTTTAGATGACAGTAAAGTATGCGTGGGGTGAGCGACCCCGTACCCCAGTATCAGATTCGCACCCCACCTTAAAATGAGGATTACTAAACGTAAATTTGGCCAACACAATGTAATATTGTACCGAGAAGAGCTTAACCTTGTGATGGCAAAAGGAAGTAAGTCCTTTTTTGTTTCACAATGAAAACCTCGCTTTTCACAAAAATGGTCTTAAGTCTTTTCTCTTCAAAGAGCAGATGTGTAAAATCTATATCTTCTCTACAATCCAAATTTGCACCCTCCCCCTCCTCGAAATGCGGAATACTAAACGTAAATTTTGTAAACAAAAAGTAAATAGTGCTAGGAAAGAGAATACCTGCTGGTCATGAAGATCTATGTCCATTGAAGACGGGCTGATTTAGTATTAGAGAAATGGTCCCTCTTTTTTCCAGCACGTTACAATTCTGTGGTTTTCCGCAAGGACCCACAAGGATGTGTGTCTCGTGTAGACATGTTGACTTAGTGCAAGAAACGCTCTCTGCTTTTGTCAATAAGCCGCAATAGGATACAAAGCAAATTCGGTATCGTACTCCGGGTCACTGCTTGTAGTGAGGGACGTTTATCTCACTGATCTCACAGCGGAACAATCTGCGGAATGGGCCTGGAACAAGCGTACACGAGGAAGACAACTCTGCCGCGTGAATCGAACACAGCAAGTCCAGTTTTGTAATACGATCAGTCAAAATCGCACTATTCACAAAAACGGACATTCTGTGTTCTGCCTTCACAAAGCGGAAGTGAGTGTTGTTGCTTTTAACTCATTGAAGACATTCAAGACATGCCGCATACGGATACGCGGCGTTAAGCCGCGTATCCGTATGCGGCATGTCTTGAATGAGTCAAATCACTATAGTGTGTGAATACAACACACTGATGACCCTACAGTCCAGTTCCCAATGTTTCTTCTTGGGACCAAATAGGCCTGATATCTTCTGCTTCTTCCTCGAACACTGATACGGACAGCCCAGTCTCCTCTATGAATGCTGCCGTGCGCCGCAGGTCCTCCAGGTCTCCACAGAGCTTGCGGGACACTTTTCACTCCTCCGGCCAGAGTCTCCGTCTGGCGGGTTGTGAGGCGTAGGGCAAATCTGCAGCACAACATAACAGTTCAGACGGTAGATCCATCGTGATAGTTCCAGGAGAAGTGCCGCAAGAACTAGCTCGCCACCCTTGAACTATCACGGTCGTTCTATCTCCCGTTTCATTGTGCCGTAGGGGCCAAACCAGCACACCAACGAGCCATTTTGATAAAGTCCCATATCAGTTGTTTCACCATATCATCTGAACAAGGTTCCGGACAATGTGGATATTCGAATCAAATAAATACAAGAAATAATTTTCTTCGTTAAAGGCATCGGGGTCGAACTGCACGTAATTTTCAATAACCAGTAACTGCTTGTCATAGTCCTAGTGGAATTGTTTGAGCTATGTTTATCCTCACCCACACATCCTCGCTTCCGGTACACTGTACGTGGGAGGTTATGTTTAGGATCAACGACCCCTAACAACGAGCGAGGGAGACTGAAATCACGGCGGATAACCAACTTGAACCATGAGCAACACAACACTCCAAACATCTTCAAGAGGCATATATCCTCATGAGCCCGGAGGGCTCATCAGGATCTATGCCTCTTGGAGATGCTTAGAGTAATGTGTATGATTTTGGTCGAATCTGGTTATCCGCTGTGATTTCTCACTCGCTCGTTGTTGGGAGTCAGTCGTTCGTCTCAAACGGAGCCTGGGGGCCTGGGCAGGTTTCCTGCTTGAATGGCCGCACACAACCCGCCATCGTCCTATTCTTCTGAGGTCCTGAGGTGGTGGAGCGTTGGATTATGGTCGGTAAGATCCTAAGTTCGATCCCGGATGGGTTAAAGTGTGTTAACCCTTTGGCTTGTCGTTAGCGCTTTTCGTCGGAGGTGATTCATGCAGGAATTGCCTGGACAACAAGCGGTCCAGGCGGCCAGAGGGTTAAAGGATCTTTATCGGTTGCCGTGTGGCAAAAGACGTCCCTCATCGCGTGTCCATGTTGCATATCCCATCGCTGCCAGTGATCACGAACTGCGCGTCTGACCGACATTCGCTAGCACAACACAGACGTCAATGGTACAAACATAGGCACACAAAAAATAACATAGAACTACCAAGACACATAAATCCTCATGAGCCCCCGCGACTGCGGGGGCTCATGAGGATTTATGTGTCTTAGTAGTGTTCGCCTGGCCTCGGCAGTGAAGGAGTTAATGAATAGGACAGATCTTAAGTTCGCAGGACTTGAAAGATGGAAACATGGTTCTGAATTTTTATAAAGGAGAAGAGGGATAAAAAAAAAAATCAACAGTAACACCTCTTTTTTTTTTTCTTTCTTTTTTTCTTTTTTACGCCGGAAGCATGGTTCGATCGTTCTGGTCATTGCCCTGCATGCGACACGCTCGGACTTCACTCTTTACCTCCGGTTCCACAAACGTAGCAGTGACAGCCGGACCGGGAAAGGTTCAAGCTCGATTGTCAGTCGCGGTGAAAGCAGTCTCCGACAGTTGTACCCCAGCTACCCACCCACATACACCTTAGATCTCTCCTCTCCTCAAACCCCCCACCCCCACCCCCCACCCCCATCCCCATCCCCACCCTCCACCCCCATCCCCACTCCCACCCGCCACCCCCATCCCCATTCCCACCCCCACCCCCATCCCCACTCCCACCCTGTGCGTGTAAAAAAGGGCGCCGACTGAAAGCTGATCGCGGGGACACTTTGTCAAGACGTTACCTCTTTAACCCTTTCACATCCGGGGCCAAACTGCGCACATTTAACTCACGTGCCGCATCCGGGTACGCGCCGCATACAGTAACACGACCGAGACCTGCCGCATCCGGATACGCGGCATGAAACCACGTAATCGATTACGGCAGCACGGCATCCCGAACGTGTTTGTCTGCTAAGCAGGCGCGAATGTGTTTGGAGCCAGTTGCATGAGTGGGCTTAGTCCTGCGTCAGCCACTCAGCAAGGTGCGCCGCTATATCAAGCAAATAACCTCTGAGGATGGATCGACAATGATATATCATGAGTGGTAACTGATCGTCACCTACCCAGTGTAGGCTGTGAGACCGACGTTGGCCCAACAGCCTGTTAAAGCTGTTCTTAATTGGACGAACTTTGGATCGGCAAACCTAGATCGGAGAAGATCGGCGATTTTTTGTTTTGTTTCTTAATTGAGGTTGAACTAACCTAGGCAAACTTCAGCAAACCAGGTTTGCCATGGTTCTCATTCTTAACTGAAGTGCTTGATTCGGCGTACTTACTGTCTGCGAAGGTGTTCAAAATGGCTGCCGCTATGCCGCTTCGCGATTTGAACGATGTTTGTTTTTGTACTCCTTGCAGTAGCGATCCCACAAACAGCGTTGCGCCTCCCACAAATCAATAAAAATAGGTCTTGTTCTTAGCACGAGTGAAATATCGCGTTCCACCATAGTTGTTTGTATCGGTGACTATCTTCCTATCTCCAACGCACAAGAGGGTCAAAGTTTTGACCAATCAGAGAAAAGGTTCGCCTTGGATCGCTCAACATGTCGAACGATCTTCTTCCGACAGCGAACTATGGTTTGCCGAGGTTCGTGAACTACTTCGAACTAGGTTCGCCGTATCTTTCACATCGTAAAATTAAGAACCAACCTGGTTCGCCCGAGATCGTGAACTCTCGATCGTCAGAGTTCGCGAACTAAAGTTCGTTTAATTAAGAACGGCCTTTACTCCCTGTGGACATAGGGGCCAAGCTGATCAGGCGTGACGCTTGAGCCATCGTGGCCGATCCACAGCCCGGAGTGAAAGAGAGAGAAGTTTGTCACTGCTACATTCGATGACCTGCTTATGTTAATTTTTGTAAGCGGTTATTGGGAGGGTAGAAGGACTTCTTTTTACAAGCTTCCTCCTTTCTGCTGACAGCACGGGCTAACCGCATGACGATCATTTGTATAAACACAGCCATGGACACCACACTGTCGACCTTACTGCTTTCAGGGTTAACCCCTTCAATGCCAGTGTCAGGAAACCTTGAGTTAATTCAACGCCCAAGAGCTCTTGCCGTTAAACGTTTTTGATATAAAGTGCTTTCAGCAAGAGGCATAGATCCTCATGAGTCCCCACAACTGCGGGGGCTCATGAGGATCTATACCTCTTGGGTGGTGTTATCTTTTCCTCGACAGTCAAGGGGTTAAGATGGTGAAGACAAGCGGTGGACGCCGGTCACGCGCGGGTCGTGAAACCTGACTGGACTGTTAACAATCTGAGCAGTATTGGTCACGATATCAAGATGGGCGTACCCGCCGCCAAAATGAATCTAACGCCAGATCAGGGCTTACTTCTGCATAATTATACCAGATGGACCCGTGGTGTGCTTGGAAGTAACAGTGTGTGTGATCCGGGTGAAGTCACACGCCAATATGGCTCTCACACTAGGTTGACCCAGGGTCACAATGCCGTACGCCGTTTGACCACGGTTGTTGGGAAATAGCACGCCAAGATAACTCTCCCGCCAAATCGACACAAATTCACTTTGGCGTACGCCAATTGGACCCGAGGTGAGTGGGGACAAAACGCGCCCAAATAACTCTCCCGCCAGATCGACCTAAGGTTAATTGGCTCGCCGTACGTCAGATGGACCCCGGCGGTGTGGGGGGGACATAACAGGCGAAAACAACGCTAATGCCAGATCGACCCAAGATCACTTTGCGTGTACGCCAAATGGATCCGGGGAGTGGGGAAGCAACACGCCAAACTAACTTACACGCCAGATCGACCCAAGGTCACATTGGCGTACGCCAGATCGACCCAAGGTCACAATGACGTACGCCATATTGACCCAGCGAGTATGGGGAAATCAGTAACGCCAAAGTGACTGGTCGATATGGTGTGAGAATTATTTTTGTATGTTACACTCCAAAGAGAAGTTTAGAGCGTGACGTAAGCACACAAAAGTTTTCGACGCGACTGATCAGACGATAGATGTCGCCACAACTTGCAAAAATGACGCCGATTGAGATCGGCGTTCAGAAAAAGCTATACCCGGTACAGCAAACGTTCTTCGGGCCGACCTAGACGACGGCTGTGCGTGGGCCATCTGACGCCGACTTGAGGCCCGAGGATCCTTTTGCTTACTGTTTTAATGTCCTCGCCGACGCCGAACTGAATGTTATCACCCAAGAGTAAAATTGACTCGAACTGCATTGTCTACGCCGTAGGAAACTGTGTAGAGAAAGTCTCTCGGAGGCAGTTGTGTTGCACAAACTTGAACTCTTTTCGCCCTGAGGACAAGATTATCCTTTTTTTTTTTTTTGTAGATAGCCTCTGAGGTCTATATCACAGGTAGGGAGGCAGATCGACCATGATATTTCAAGGGTGGTGCCAGAATAGCTTGGCGCCTAGAGGTGCCAAGCTATTCTGGCACCACCCTTGAAATATCATGGATCCATCGACATCCTGTCGTCGTCTTTCAGGGCTTCAGGGGTTAATGATGTTATCTTCAGTAGCTGTCAGTGTGTGTCGTAGATGACCATGTTGCATGTTGTTGTATGTTTGAATGTGCAGGGCGTCCATTTACAAGCCAGGGTCTGTCTAATGCGATTTCATCATACTTTGGTGCAAATGATACTAACCAGTTCTGGGGATGCCATGCGGATAGCAAGAGTGGGTCTGTTGCAAAGGTAGCGGCCCGGATGGCTGAATACTGTACACGGAAGATTGCTAGATATTATTATTATTATTATTATTATTATTATTATTATTATTATTATTATTATTATTATTATTATTATTATTATTATTATTATTATTATTATTATTATTATTATTATTATTATTGTTTTTGTTATTATTATTCTTATTATTGTGTTTTTGTAGTTGTTATTTTTGTAAGGCGCAAAATGCCTTACAAGCGCCGTACAATACAAACCAGCAGAGTGACGGACCCCAACAATTGGAACTGAAAACGGTCATGCGATGAGAAAGCATGCTACTAGTACAACCACAATCCAGATACACACATACACATACACACACACCATTACACAGACACACAGACACACACACACGCACGCACGCACACACACAAGCACGCACGCACACACCATTACACAGACACAGACACTCACATACAGACACACACACAGACACACACACACACACACAAACACACAGACACACACAGACACACACACACACACACAAGCACGCACGCACACACCATTACACAGACACAGACACTCACATACAGACACACACACAGACACACACACACACAAACACACAGACACACACACACACACACCACACACAAGCACGCACACACACACTGACACACATACAAGCACGCACGCACGCGCGTGCACGCACACACACACACACGCACGCACGCACACAAGCACGCACGCGCGCGCGCACACACACACACACACACACACACACACACACACATAGGGAAACTGCAAGTCACCACACTACACTAGATGCTGACAGACTGTTGTTCAGCCGTTGGGAAGCCTAAATAATACCTCTGACAAGAGGTGTTGTTTCAACGCTACTCTTGCGTGATCAATTCTTGCCGAGCACTACACTCAGTCACCTCCGTGATGCAGCCAAACCTCTCTACAGAGGCCGCCAGTCGCGATGTAATAATGTGTGTCAAGTTTGGCGCATTTTGCTCACGATATGACCCATCAAAACATTACCTACATCACGATATGACCCATCAAAACATTACCTACATCACGATATGACCCATCAAAATACCACTCACGTAGCCACCTACATCACGATATGACCCATCAAAACATTACCTACATCACGATATGACCCATCAAAACATTACCTACATCACGATATGACCCATCAAAACATTACCTACATCACGATATGACCCATCAAAACATTACCTACATCACGATATGACCCATCAAAACATTACCTACATCACGATATGACCCATCAAAACATTACCTACATCACGATATGACCCATCTAAACATGACCTACATCACGATATGACCCATCAAAACATTACTTACATCACGATATGACCCATCAAAACATTACCTACATCCTAGTAAGCAAAGACCCTCGGGCCCACGACGGCTGCAGTGGGCCCGCGCACGACAGTGACACATATACACGACAGTGGCACATATACACGACAGTGACACACATACACGACAGTGACACACATACACGACAGTGACACATATACACGACAGTTACACACATACACGACAGTGACACATATACACGACAGTGACACACATACACGACAGTGACACATATACACGACAGTGACACATATACACGACAGCGACACATACACGACAGTGACACACATACACGACAGTGATACATACACGACAGTGACACATATACACGACAGTGACACATACACGACAGTGACACATGTACTCGACAGTGACACATATACACGACGGTGACACATATACCCGACAGTGACACATACACGACAGTGCGCGGGCTCACTGCAGCCGTCGTGGGGCTGAAGACGTTTTGCTACTGGGGTCTATTGGAAGCAGACGCGCACCATCTTCGGACCGACGTAGGCCACAGCAGGTCCGCGCTCAGCCCTATGGCCCTGTGCTAGCTGGGGGACAATAATGTTTATATCATTCACATATATATGTATGACAAATACAGGCATTTGAGGACGGATTTATGTTTAATCCATTACACGCTGAGGCTGATTTTTTTTTTCTTATGTGGGGCGGTGGCAGGGGGGGGGGTGGGGGGTAGGCGTGGCGCAGCGGTAAAAGTGCCTGCCACCAATGCAAAAGGTGCGAGGTTCGATTCCCGGTTCCGGCGTCGGACTTTTCTCCTCTAGTAAGTGTCACCATTAATTCGGACGGACCGTTCTTTCTCTGAGTACTTCCGGCTCTTTCCTCCCCCACGAATTTGGTTTTAATTTCAGTCCACTTAATCAAATTTCCAAAATATAAAAAAAAAACGGTTTAAACTTTCCAAAAATATCAGTAGCTCCCTTGAGCTTGCCCTTAGCACCACGTGAATGTTCTGTGTTTGTACAGTGTGTGAAGGAATGCGCGTGATTCACGTGAGCGTGGCTGTTGGGTTCAGTTCGCGGCTATGTCCTGCGCATTGAGTTATATTATAAATATGAGAAATGCGCCATATAACTATGTATTATTATTATTATTATTATTTCCCTATGAGGGCTACATTACATATCAGGAGATAGATCTTCTATTTTTAGTTCATGGGTGGTGACACAATAGCTTGGCGTCTCAGGGTTTTCTTATTCAAACCGGTGGTGAAGTCAAAACAATACTTGGTCTCAAATTATCTCAAAAGCCCCTCGCATAATGGCGGAATTATAAAGCTGCGATTAGCCTCAGGCGGCAAACTCAGACTGTATAATTATTGTAAAAACACCAGTGAGCAAAACTCCCTAAAGCCGCCGTCGGTCGTATTTGGCCCGTGCTCTTTCATGTTAACTACGGCGGCAGTTCGCGGTCAGGCTGAGGGTCTTTTGCTTCTTGTGGGAGCATATTAGAACGGGGACAAGTAAAAAAAAACTCTTTTTTGCTACAGCCAGCATTATGAAAATCATTTTGAAGTATTTGCGTTGTTGTTTTTGTTGTTGCTGTTGTTGGTGGTGGTGGTGATGATGATGGTGTTGTTGTTGTTAGTGGTGATGGTGGTGGTGGTTTTGTTGTTGTTGCTGTTGTTAATGGCGGTGATGATGATGGTGGTGGTGGTGGTGGTGTTTACGATACGCTCGGCATGTGATGGATTTTTAGTATGACAAAAATGCCAACTCTTGTCAAGAGGCACAGATCCTCATGAGCCCCCGCACTGCGGGGGCTCATGAGGATCTGTACCTCTTGCAGACTGATGCAGGAGGAAAGCAGCAAAACGAGATGATAACAGCGTCACGACGTGACACGACAAGCCTATAAAGCATCCAATCAGATCAAATACTAAAGCCCCGTTTCCACAACATACAAACACGCTTCCAACCCGATGTGGCCATGCAAGTTTCATTCAAATTTCATCTCGCGCGTGAACGTAAGAACCACTAAATATAATTATGACGCAAAGATCAGAATGGCGCAAGAACGTGCGACATATGAGAAAATTACGTCATACGTTGTGTCCTAATACATCCCACATCCGAAAAAGTCGCTTCCCCTGAGCGAAAAAAAAAAAATGTGTCTTGTTCCTTTCGCTGTCGAATGCGAAACTCGTTTCCACATTAGGGGTCAGTTGCATGAGCGAACTAAGTCCTGCGCCAGCCACTAAGCAAGGTTAGCCGGTATAGCGGCGCACCTTGCTTAGTGGCTGGTGCAGGACTAAGCTCGTTCATGCAACTGGTTCCAGACACATAGAACACACAATCATAAAAGCGACTCGCACGAACTTGTTACCCTGTTCATGTCGCTTTATGGTTTATGGAATGAAGTTTGCGATAGACTAGCAAAGCGTGGAGCTACAAATGAAGAAAATACAACAGTGTGCAATAATATGAAATTATCATCTATAGTATGCATGAAATTTATTCTGTGATTACAACTTTTTCATGCAGATATAACGACAATTTTCTCAACTGTTCCACCCTGTTCACGAAAAACAGCATCTTTAATTTATAAGCGACTATCACGTTTTGGGAAATAAAATTTTTAAAAGACATAAATTGTGAGTAATTAAAACCTTTATTTGTTCAACATTTATTTTATTCATGAAGGCCCTGTTGAAACAAATCTGTTCAGATAAAATAAAATTGATGTTGAAACTCTAGCAGAAAATGTCAACCATTGCAAAAGTGAATGTAATCTTGCATGTAATATTCCATATTTCGATGGACAAACTGTTATAGCTTCTATAGAATTCTGATTTTGTGTTTAATCTATATAGTTTTGTTTGTTTGTTTGTTTGCTTGTTTGTTTGTTTGTTTGTTTGTTTGTTTGTTTGTTTGTTTGTTTGTTTGTTTGTTGGTCTAATATCAGCAGTGAGTGAAAAGTCGGTTAATAATATTCTAAATTTCTTGCACGAACTTGTCTGTTGGAGATCCGTTCCTTATTCGGATCTCATTCGTGTCGCATTTGTGCGTCTGTAAATGTAGCTTTATACAAAGTCAGTGCCGGCAATTTTTCATGTCTCCATTGTGGAATTCTGCCTGTCTGGTGGCGTTTTCTCCAATGCCCTCAAAGAATAGCGGACACCTTTCAACTTGTAAATCACATCAGCACCTGACAGCTCTCTCCATGAAGACAAAACCAACATACACTCTGCCACCTGTCCACGGATTATTCCACATGACTAACTCGGCATAACATGTTTGTGTGTGGACGCTAATACCACGGAACATGTTCCCCTAGGTGTGCGGATCAGAAAGACATTAGTCAAGCATGTTTTACTGCTGGGATTAACAGCCGGAGAGGCCATTATGTTTGCCGTACTCGTGTTTCCATACATCTAGATCCCACTTTGACTTCTCTCAACTGTCAGCGGCAACACGCCAGGAACCAGTCGCATAAGCGAGCTTAGTCCTGCACCAGCCACTAAGCAAGGTGCGCCGCTATAGCGGGGTGAGTGTTGTGGCGCTATAGCGGAATGAGTGTTGTGGCGCTATAGCGGGGTGAGTGTTGTGACGCTAAAGCGGGGTGAGTGTTGTGGCGCTATAGCGGGGTGAGTGTTGTGGCGCTATAGCGGGGTGAGTGTTGTGGCGCTATAGCGGGGTGAGTGTTGTGGCGCTGTAGCGGGGTGAGTGTTGTGACGCTATAGCGGGGTGAGTGTTGTGGCGCTATAGCGGGGTGAGTGTTGTGGCGCTATAGCGGGGTGAGTGTTGTGACGCTATAGCGGGGTGAGTGTTGTGGCGCTATAGCGGAGTGAGTGTTGTGACGCTATAGCGGGGTGAGTGTTGTGGCGCTATAGCGGGGTGAGTGTTGTGGCGCTATAGCGGGGTGAGTGTTGTGGCGCTATAGCGGCGCACCTTGCTTAGTGGCTGGTGCAGTACTAAGCTCGCTCATGCAACTGCCCCCTGGTTGAGCTGCAAACAAAACCAGTGTACATCCGCACGAGACACTGCCAATGTGCGACGGGCTTTTCAGACAATTTGAGAGCAAGTCCTTTTAAACTCCGAAATATAGAATAATAAAGAAAATATGTATCTTACTGTAACCAGAGAGTATAGTGCCTAGCGTCGCCTCTATACCCTTTGTTTTAACCCCTTCCCTGCCACGGTACGTACAGTCTTGTCTCACAAATCTGGGTTCCTTCAACGACCCAAAGCCAACACCGTCCAAGAACCACGGATACAAATTGGTCTCAGCACTCGGCATAGATCCTCATGAGCCCCTGCAGTAAGTTTGGATCCTAATGAGATCGGATTTTTTTTTTTTACTGTACCTCCATGTAGTAACGATTTTTTTAAAGTACCTTCATCTGCAGAAAGAATACAGGTTTTTCCAAGAAGAAAAGCAACGACAAACACACTTAAATTCAGACGCAACGGACCGACATTGTTCCATGATAGTTGGTGTGTAGTGCACGCGCAATTAGCTTTTTCCGCAAGTTGGTAGTGTTAGAAACTCGGTGACCTTTGACATCGTTATTTACCCAGCAGAAAATGCACAGTTAACATTTGTTTTCTGTTTGTCTGTCATACACTTTTGAAAAAAAACACATTATGAGAGACGTGCACACCAAAAATCATGTTAAAACCTACGTCCGTCACGTAGGAATTCACGCGTGTATCGTCTTCACGCGTGGTTCGTCTTTGCGTTTTTTTCTGGAAAAGATTGTATATCCACCGCCACCCAACCAACCAACCCCCACCCCCACCCACCCACCACGCACCCCTCTCACCCCACCTCCCCCCAGCCCCTTCGCTGCTACATGTTCAGTCAGCGAAAATACGGCGCTAGTAACGGAAACATGCATAGAAATGTCATCTGCAAGAGGCAAAGAACCTCATGAGCCCCTGCATCTGCGCGGGTCCATGAGGTTCTTTGCCTCTTGCAATTAGACGGTGGTCTCATTTTCCCCGAGAGTGACGGGGTTAAGACAGCGCGCAAAGTCGCCATCCGTCAAAAAGCTGACATGTCACGAAGGCGCTTGTTTTAACACCGTAAGTGTGAAGATAGCCATGTCTTGCCGGTCTTTTGCACACGCCTCGTGAAAAGGTCAGCAGGAATGCACGCACGAACTGAAATTTACAATTTACGTCTGCAGTTAACACTTTACAACAACAGCATTAGTCCGAGACAGGTCCGCCAGCCGGAAGCAGATAATTTAGGTGACGTTTACACCACTCGTTGGGCGTATCCAGGGGCCAACTGTGATTTACCTAACAACGGAACTTGTAACTACAGGCATGGGATATGCGTGATAGCTGGTCGCCTCTTAACATCGGTAGTATACTGACGAGCAAAAAAACCGCGACAATTTTGGTGTGTTTCCGATGATTCAAAATTATTGTCGCATTTCTTTTGCTCGTCAGTATAGCAAGTAACACCAAGGTGGGTCACATCTGAGAATCCAGCGCGCAGTCGAGTCGCATTATTTGAATTCTCTCACACAAAACTTCACAGAAGGGCACGCTGATATCCAACTTCAAAGCTTCCCAGGACGTATTGTTTTCGATTCTCATCAGACATCGTAAAGAAATAATAACAATAAACAAATAAATAAATAAAATAAAAACCATCCATGTTTGCCACGCCAAATTCGAGTCAAACGGCCCATCTTCTCTTTATAGCTCCAACTTTCGATCTCACATCGAACGCGTAGTGGGGTGCATCGCTCGTGAGAGCAACACGATTGCGGCTGTTTCAAAACTTAAACATTTCAAATCCTGCTACTGTCCTCACGGGCGTGCATCCCGCTGTGCGCATGATGGGGTGAGATATAAAGTGGGTCCGATGAAGAGGGGATAGACCGTTTGACTCGAGGGAAGTTAGGTGGACTGCTTTTTACCTGGGATAAGAAATCTGCTGATGATAATCGAAAGCAATACGTCCTGGCACTCTCAAAGCAGGATTTCAGTGTGTGTTGTGTCGTTTTGTGTAGGAGAATCTAAATAACGCGTCTTGGCCGCATGCTGGATTCTCAGATCTGACCTGCCTTGATGTTGACTATTGCTGGATTCTCAGATCTGACCTGCCTTGATGTTGTTTACTATTGCTGGATTCTCAGATCTGTCCTGCCTTGATGTTGTTTACTATTGCTGGATTCTCAGATCTGACCTGCCTTGATGTTGTTTACTATTGCTGGATTCTCAGATCTGACCTGCCTTGATGGTGTTTACTATTGCTGGATTCTCAGATCTGACCTGCCTTGATGGTGTTTACTATTGCTGGATTCTCAGATCTGACCTGCCTTGATGTTGTTTACTATAGCTGGATTCTCAGATCTGACCTGCCTTGATGGTGTTTACTATTGCTGGATTCTCAGATCTGACCTGCCTTGATGTTGTTTACTATTGCTGGATTCTCAGATCTGACCTGCCTTGATGTTGTTTACTATTGCTGGATTCTCAGATCTGACCTGCCTTGATGGTGTTTACTATTGCTGGATTCTCAGATCTGACCTGCCTTGATGTTGTTTACTATAGCTGGATTCTCAGATCTGACCTGCCTTGATGGTGTTTACTATTGCTGGATTCTCAGATCTGACCTGCCTTGATGTTGTTTACTATTGCTGGATTTTCAGATCTGACCTGCCTTGATGTTGTTTACTATAGCTGGATTCTCAGATCTGACCTGCCTTGATGTTGTTTACTATTGCTGGATTCTCAGATCTGTCCTGCCTTGATGTTGTTTACTATTGCTGGATTCTCAGATCTGTCCTGCCTTGATGTTGTTTACTATTGCTGGATTCTTAGATCTGACCTGCCTTGATGTTGTTTACTATTGCTGGATTCTCAGATCTGACTTACCTTGTTGCTGTTTACTATTGCTGGATTCTCAGAGCTGACCTGCCTTGATGTTGTTTACTATTGCTGGATTCTCAGATCTGACTTACCTTGATGATGTTTACTATTGCTGGATTCTCAGATCTGACTTACCTTGACGCTGTTTACTATTGCTGGATTCTCAGATCTGACTTACCTTGATGCTGTTTACTATTCTGGATTCTCAGATCTGACTTACCTTGATGCTGTTTACTATTACCCTTTTTAACCCCTTCACTGCCGAGAAAAGTGGACACGATCCAATTGCACGAGACATAGATCCTCATGAGGCTCTGTGTCTCTTGCTGACACCAATTTGTATTCATCTTTCTCGGACTGGGTTTTGACTTTTGATCGTTCAAGGAACACAGATTTCAGAAACCACAATGTACGCACAGCGGCCGGGAAGGGGTTAAGAAGTGATCAACTAAGCAACGATCTTCCCATGCGTGTGATTTTAACCCCATCCACAGACGACTTCATTTTGCACCAACCCACGAAAATGATCACATGGTATTTAAGTAAAAATGCAACCTAACAGCACCAATAAGGCAGTGTCGACAACTTGCGACAGCACTGGAGTTTTGTGCATGTCAGTCGACACAGATTTCAAAGCAGGTACTTGATAGAGGCAAGTTAAGAGGATGGGTTTCCAAACATTTATAAAATCATCTATTGCTAGAATTGTCAAGCGCCAGACCTAAACATATGGCGTAGTCAACACTCTAGGCTGTTTGCAGCGGAAAATCCGTACTACTGGGCGCATGCGCTTCGAAACATCGTCATGAAGTTTGTTCAAAATACGATCGCGCTTCAAACAGATCTCAGGAAACAACGTATGCGTATAAATATTCTAAACCGAGATTTGATCCAAACAAAAAGTAAGGGGGTGGGGGGGGGGGGCGAAAAAGGGAGGGGGGTGGGGGAAGTCGGTGAGAGAGAGAGAAAACTTCAAAGTTTAATTTTCATTCAAACCTATTCCCAGGACAAAGTAAAAATCAACCAAGTGCAAGAGACATAGAGCCTCATGAGACTCCGCGTACGCGGGGTCTCACGAGGCTCTATGTCTCTTGCTGACACCAATTTGTATCTATGTTCCTAAGACGGCTGGGACTATCTGGCGGTGAAATAAGAAAGATTTCCAAAGCACAGTCTGCGTGCGCTTGCTGTGATGGGGTTAATGTTTGGTGTGATGGGGTGAATGTTTGGTGTGATGGGGTGAATGTTTGGTGTGATGGGGTTAATGTTTGGTGTGATGGGATGAATGTTTGGTGTGATGGGATGAATGTTTGGTGTGATGGGGTGAATGTTTGGTGTGATGGGGTGAATGTTTGGTGTGATGGGATGAATGTTTGGTGTGATGGGGTGAATGTTTGGTGTGATGGGGTGAATGTTTGGTGTGATGGGGTGAATGTTTGGTGTGATGGGATGAATGTTTGGTGTGATGGGATGAATGTTTGGTGTGATGGGATGAATGTTTGGTGTGATGGGATGAATGTTTGGTGTGATGGGGTGAATGTTTGGTGTGATGGGATGAATGTTTGGTGTGATGGGGTGAATGTTTGGTGTGATGGGATGAATGTTTGGTGTGATGGGGTGAATGTTTGGTGTGATGGGGTGAATGTTTGGTGTGATGGGGTGAATGTTTGGTGTGATGGGGTGGATGAATGTTTGGTGTGATGGGGTGAATGTTTGGTGTGATGGGGTGAATGTTTGGTGTGATGGGGTGAATGTTTGGTGTGATGGGATGAATGTTTGGTGTGATGGGATGAATGTTTGGTGTGATGGGGTGAATGTTTGGTGTGATGGGGTGAATGTTTGGTGTGATGGGGTGAACGTTTGGTGTGATGGGATGAATGTTTGGTGTGATGTGGTGAATGTTTGGTGTGATGGGGTGAACGTTTGGTGTGATGGGATGAATGTTTGGTGTGATGGGGTGAATGTTTGGTGTGATGGGGTGGATGAATGTTTGGTGTGATGGGGTGAATGTTTGGTGTGATGGGGTGAATGTTTGCTGTGATGGGGTGAATGTTTGGTGTGATGGGTTGAATGTTTGCTGTGATGGGGTGAATGTTTGGTGTGATGGGATGAATGTTTGGTGTGATGGGGTGAATGTTTGGTGTGATGGGATGAATGTTTGGTGTGATGGGGTGAACGTTTGGTGTGATGGGATGAATATTTGGTGTGATGGGGTGAATGTTTGGTGTGATGGGGTGGATGAATGTTTGGTGTGATGGGGTGAATGTTTGGTGTGATGGGGTGAATGTTTGGTGTGATGGGGTGAATGTTTGGTGTGATGGGGTGAATGTTTGGTGTGATGGGATGAATGTTGGGTGTGATGGGGTGAATGTTTGCTGTGATGGGATGAATGTTTGGTGTGATGGGGTGAATGTTTGCTGTGATGGGATGAATGTTTGGTGTGATGGGATGAATGTTTGGTGTGATGGGATGAATGTTTGGTGTGATGGGGTGAATGTTTGGTGTGATGGGATGAATGTTTGCTGTGATGGGGTGAATGTTTGGTGTGATGGGGTGAATGTTTTGTGTGATGGGGTGAATGTTTGGTGTGATGGGGTGAATGTTTGGTGTGATGGGGTGAATGTTTGGTGTGATGGGGTGAATGTTTGGTGTGATGGGGTGAATGTTTGGTGTGATGGGATGAATGTTTGCTGTGATGGGGTGAATGTTTGGTGTGATGGGGTGAATGTTTGGTGTGATGGGGTGAATGTTTGGTGTGATGGGATGAATGTTTGCTGTGATGGGTTGAATGTTTGCTGTGATGGGGTGAATGTTTGCTGTGATGGGATGAATGTTTGGTGTGATGGGGTGAATGTTTGGTGTGATGGGGTGAATGTTTGCTGTGATGGGATGAATGTTTGGTGTGATGGGGTGAATGTTTGGTGTGATGGGATGAATGTTTGGTGTGATGGGATGAATGTTTGCTGTGATGGGATGAATGTTTGGTGTGATGGGGTGAATGTTTGGTGTGATGGGATGAATGTTTGGTGTGATGGGATGAATGTTTGCTGTGATGGGATGAATGTTTGGTGTGATGGGATGAATGTTTGCTGTGATGGGATGAATGTTTGGTGTGATGGGGTGAATGTTTGGTGTGATGGGATGAATGTTTGGTGTGATGGGGTGAATGTTTGGTGTGATGGGATGAATGTTTGGTGTGATGGGGTGAATGTTTGGTGTGATGGGGTGAATGTTTGGTGTGATGGGGTGAATGTTTGGTGTGATGGGATGAATGTTTGGTGTGATGGGGTGAATGTTTGGTGTGATGGGATGAATGTTTGGTGTGATGGGGTGAATGTTTGGTGTGATGGGGTGAACGCTTGCTGTGATGGGTTGAATGTTTGGTGCTCACCAAGTTCACTTTGTATCGTGGCAACAAGCACGCGCGACAAAACATCGATCCACCAGCAAGGAAGCTAAACGCTTCTAATGATGATGACGGTGATGCTGATGACAATCAGGCCGACCTAGGCCTTCGAGCCAGGCGCACGTTAGCCCAAGGATCTGTTGTCAGGTAATGACGAACTAGTCGAAGTTATACCCATATTATTTTGATTGGTTGTGGTTGTGTTTTTTTTTTGTTTTGTTTGTTTTTTGGTGGTTTTTTTTTTCTCCAGCGTGTTATATTAGATCAATTTTGCCTGGGGGTAACATGCAAACGGCGCCAAGAGGACACTAAAACGGTGCAAAAACGAATCCAAAAGAAGATGCTCATAAACCCCAACAGGTTGCAGGGGTCAATGAGAATCTAAGCATCTGGCTGGTCCCATTTGCAGCCACATTGATCCTCTTTATTAACTCATTCTACCCCAACACCGAAATCCCCAAATGTTGCCGTTGTCCTCTGAAGACTGCGTTGCAGTGCGGGACACAGATCGACCATGTGGTGTGTCTGGGGTAGAATGAGTTAAGGAGCCTTTGCGAGCGGCGCCACTGACGCGCTAAAAATAAAAACACATTTGTATCATCAAAGGAGCGAACACCATGTAGGTGTAAAACGTTTGGATCTCACGCAGGATAAGCACTCACACTTACATAAACTGTCACCGTCTGCAAGATTTTGCAATTTGCGGTCTAGAGTTTGGGGGCCTAAAATGAGCTTGATTTAAATAATGCGTGTTAATCTGTGATTTATGACCTAACGGTCTGAGGCTAGATTAGCACACACTTTACAAACCAAGGTTTCATTGTTCAAACATATTATTTTAACACCTCTAAGGTAAAAGCGATAAATAAATTCTTCTGTGGGTTCTCTGTGCACTTCTGTGTGGTAGTCGATTCCATTTTTGTGCTGCCCAGACGCCTAGCTGATCTGGCACCGCCCTTGAGCTGTCACGGTCAAGTCCTCCTCAGTATTTCGGCGTTGTAAGTATCAGGGTATAAAATAGGTGTTTCATACCGCCCTAGGGCAATGCCGAACTTATAACGCACAGGCGAATCTCACCACTGACTGATAGCTCGCATCCCAGAGCGCTACATGTCATCGGGTCGACGCTGGTCTCCGTTAGCCCGCGCACAGTTGTGCGCGGGCTAACGGAGACCAACGTCGACCAAATGATCTTTCGCGCATCGGGTTGTGGTCACTTCTACACGTAGGGATCGAGTCTGCGTCAGAAGCTTGCGGCGCTCTTGCATGGCGTTTGCGACAAGTTGCAAGGGAGTTGCGCGACCACCGTGTGACTTGTCGCAGCTGTGTTGTATATAGTTTATAACATCGCCAAAACATAACAGAGACGTGTCTCCGGGTCATGTGACAAGCCTGAGCCTTCAAGTGTTCTCACCACGCATGATGGCTATATGTTGCAAAGATGTTGTTAACTGTCAACCGGCAAAGCAAAAATCCCTACGTGTGGAAGCGGCAGCACAATCATTTGATTGTGGTTTGATCTAGACTTCTTTAATTTTACAGTGTCATCTGTAGGGAGACAGATGGACCGTGACTACTCTAGGGCAGTGCCTGCCGTCGTCGACGCAGGACGTTTTTCTTACCGGTATCTCCCTAGGACGCAAAAGTGTTACGACAAGAGGAAACTACACAAAGAAACATCTCATTATTTTGATTTACCTTTTGAAACCAAATACTGCAGGATCAGACAGCTGAAGAAGGTG
This sequence comes from Semisulcospira habei, assembly GCA_036245525.1. Classification (NCBI taxonomy): domain Eukaryota; kingdom Metazoa; phylum Mollusca; class Gastropoda; family Semisulcospiridae; genus Semisulcospira; species Semisulcospira habei. Next base: position 43,637,360 of record BTPG01000001.1, read on the forward strand.
CTTGATACGAGGTGTGCCTCCATTGACGGTGTAACATGACACAGCCACAAAGAAGAAACAGACAAGCGGGGAGACAACACCCAGTAAGTCAGGAGGGGATTACGTGCGTCTGACATCTGACCCGTCAAATGCCCCCGACACCTGTACACCTGCCTATCGCCATAAACATTCCCTGCTGGACCGGGAAAACACTGCCGGTAGGTCCCTGGCCCCTGTCCTGTAAAAGATCGACCTGTGAAGGCAACTGCGTTTGTGCTGGTCTGTGATTTTGGACCTTACGGTCACAGACTAGCACACGTCATCTTATAACCCTTTCGCTGCTGGTGGCCGGATCAGGAACCAGTTGCGGGTCTGAAACGACTGTACACTGACCGAAATTACAGTCAACAACAGAGATGTGAATGCCGGGACAAAACTAGGGCATGAGGAACATCGGACTAACAAGAGACATACGCAGTCGCGGGGGCTCATGAGGGTCTATGTCTCTTGTTATATGTCTCTAGCAGTGGTCGTTCGCCTTGTCCCGGCAGTTCAGGGGCTAAAGTATATGAAGCTAGGCTCACTACTCCTTGTCAAGTAGTAACGCTAAACAGCACCTCCCGTAGCCGTACATCATCACGTGAATACAAGGTGGTTTCAGCAACTGCAGGGCTCATGAGGTCCGTGTCTCCCGCCGCTGGATTGCGCACAGTCTTCATTGGTAGTAAAAAGGTTCATTTGCTTCTTTAAAACCAATGTGAGAAAATAGGGGTGAACTTCTAGGGTGGACACTAAAATCGTGCCTCGTCTTGCCTTGCCATGCCTTGCCTAGTCTCGTCTCGTATCGCCTTGCCTCGTCTTGTCTCGTCTGCCTCGCCCCGCCTCGCCTCGCCTCGCCTCGTCTCGTCTCGCCCCGTCGCCTCCCGTCTTGCTTGCCTCGCCACGTCTCGTCTCGTCTTGTGTTCTTCAGAGTCACAGATAAGCACACAATCTTGGAAATCTGACACTAGGTGGAAAGTGAACAGATTTGACAGTATCCTGATTAATTTGCATGGCATCAACATGTCCTTGACCTTGAGGTAAGGCACATGACGGAAAGGGCTGCGACTCTACAGTTAGCTCTCAAATCAAGCGCCAGAAAAACATCCAGTCTACATAAGGAAATCAGAGAAGAAGTTATATGACAGGACCCCGTATATTTGCGACATCCCTCTGTCATTGACATTGGCGGTATCGTTCCGCGTGACGGTGAAGGGCAACGAACGGGACCATAACGTGACTGCCTGTACTCTGTATAACGTGACTGCCTGTACTCTGTATAACGTGACTGCCTGTACTCTGTATAACGTGACTGCCTGTACTCTGTATAACGTGACCGCCTGTACTCTGTATTACGTGACCGCCTGTACTCTGTATAACGTGACTGCCTGTACTCTGTATAACGTGACTGCCTGCGTATAACGTGACTGCCTGTACTCTGTATAACGTGACCGCCTGTACTCTGTATAACGTGACCGCCTGTACTCTGTATAACGTGACCGCCTGTACTCTGTATAACGTGACCGCCTGTACTCTGTATAACGTGACTGCCTGTACTCTGTATAACGTGACTGCCTGTACTCTGTATAAGGTGACTGCCTGTACTCTGTATAACGTGACTGCCTGTACTCTGTATAACGTGACCGCCGGTACTCTGTCGTTGATCTGTCATAAAAGAGCGTGTTTGACAAGTGTAATGGCACAGATTGGCCACATTTACACGACTCTGTGTCTGCTTTTCGTCTCTGTGAATGGCGATCATTAGCATTCGTCCGTAATCGCTGCTGTAAAGTTGTAAGCATCTAGCACGTCACGCGTTATGTTTCGCGCCGTCATGGTTAGTGTCAGACAACACCAGCCAGCTACAAGAGGCACAGATCCTCATGAGCCCCCGCGAATGCGGGGGCTCATGAGGATCTATGCCTCTTGTTGAGACCGATTTGTGTCCACGTTGTTTGCTGGGTTGTGGCGTTTGGTCGCTGAATACAGGAAGATTTCAAAACAAAATACGCGCCCAGTGACAGAGAAGTGATTGACCTTCCCAACGCCAGCAAATCGACACCACTCATCGACACCAGGTAACCCCATCGACACCAGGTAACCTCATCGATACCAGGTAACCACATTCATCCCCAAAACACTGAGATAAATTGTAGCTCTGGTGATCATTTGACTATGATGCTTCTTGCAGATGACAATGGCTGGATGAATTCGCAGAATGTGTGTACGTCGCGTATTTTCTGGCCTAACTCTGACTCAGGGATAACCTGGAATGACTTTTTTTTCAGGTAAACTACCGACACCACACCTGTACTGACCTGGGTGAAGCCGTGCGAACTCCGTACCCTCCAGGCTTAGTAACACGGAACGGACCGCACACGATGAGGAAACTGTTTGACGGAACTTCCTCTCCCTCGATAACTTGAAATCGACAGGTTTTCTGCTTGCATGAGGCATAGATTCTCATGAGCCCCTGCAGCATTCAGGGGCTCATGAGAATCTCTGCCTCTTGTCGTTCGCTCATGACCAACTTTACCTAGCTGGTGCGCCTCGGACAAAACTTTTAAAAGAAAATGCTTGAAATTGTTCCACCGAGCAACGTTTTCTTCTTCTCAGTGCAAGAGACATAGATCCTCATAAGCGCCTGCAGTCGCAGTACTGTACTGGTGCAGTCGCAGCGGGTCATGAGGATCTATGTCTCTTGTTTGTAAGACTGGTACCCATTTCCGCAGAGCGAGGAGGTCTCCGACGCTTAGGCGGTTAATGATGACGTGGTTATTGCGAGTGATTCTTCCTCCTGGCGTAAGGACCGGCTGCTCCATCTTGGTAGCAGGTGAGGGCATTTCCTGCTGGCGGTGACACGGCAGTCTGACGGTAATGGTGGAGGTCCTGGTGATGTTGCCAGTGTTGTTGTTTTTGTTTGTAGTAGTGATGGTGTTGTTTTGGTTGTTTTTTTTTTTGTTTGTTTTGTTGTTGTTGTTGTTGTTTGTTTTTTGTTGTTGTTGTTGTTGTTTTTTTGCTTTTGTTGTTGGTGTTGATGACCGAGCGGTCGGCTCCATGGCGGAGTTTGATCGTCAGTTTTTACCTCTGTCACCTGGACAAGCGGATCCGCCGTGGGCGTTGAACTAACAACACTTTCAGAAACACCATCTGTAGCCACTGACATTGTAGGTGTTAAACCCCAACTAAGCGAATAGGTTATGATGACGATTCTGGTCACCAAAAGTCCAACTCACCATCCGCAATGGCAAAGAACTCAAAACACTTTCAGAAGTAGTGACAAAGAGCTACGGGGAGGGGGAGGAGGAGAAGGGATGGGGAATGGGGTAGGTGGGGGCGTTACGGGGATGTGGGGAGGGATGGGGTAGATGGGGAGTTCCATACCTATCGTTTCCATTTTTAGTCGTTGGCCACACTCGTCTGAAAGTCTTCCTACGCCACTAGACTATAGCAGGGTCACAAACTAGGTAAATTTGTTTTCAGTGAGAATAAGAACGCGCATGAAAAAGAGAACTGTTTTATTTCAAATTACGGAATAAGGCCAACGAACTTTATAAGACAAACCAGAGGAACAAAATGTCTTGATAAGACAAACCAGAGGAACAAAATGTCTTGATAAGACAAACCAGAGGAACAAAATGTCTTGATAAGACAAACTACAGGAACAAAATGTCTTGATAAGACAAACCAGAGGAACAAAATGTCTTGATAAGACAAACCAGAAGAACAAAATGTCTTGATAAGACAAACCAGAGGAACAAAATGTCTTGAAGCCGACGTCGGCCAGAGTTTGACGTGGCCTTGTACGTCGAGTACGTTGCCGCAACAATGCCAGCCGTTCCAGAAGGCAACAAATCCTCACGCCCTCGTCAGACCAAGTTTGCCCGCAACAATGCCAGCCGTTCCAGAAGGCAACAAATCCTCACGCCCTCGTCAGACCAAGTTTGCCCGCAACAATGCCAGCCGTTCCAGAAGGCAACAAATCCTCACGCCCTCGTCAGACCAAGTTTGCCCGCAACAATGCCAGCCGTTCCAGAAGGCAACAAATCCTCACGCCCTCGTCAGACCAAGTTTGCCCGCAACAATGCCAGCCGTTCCAGAAGGCAACAAATCCTCACGCCCTCGTCAGACCAAGTTTGCCCGCAACAATGCCAGCCGTTCCAGAAGGCAACAAATCCTCACGCCCTCGTCAGACCAAGTTTGCCCGCAACAATGCCAGCCGTTCCAGAAGGCAACAAATCCTCACGCCCTCGTCAGACCAAGTTTGCCCGCAACAATGCCAGCCGTTCCAGAAGGCAACAAATCCTCACGCCCTCGTCAGACCAAGTTTGCCCGCAACAATGCCAGCCGTTCCAGAAGGCAACAAATCCTCACGCCCTCGTCAGACCAAGTTTGCCCGCAACAATGCCAGCCGTTCCAGAAGGCAACAAATCCTCACGCCCTCGTCAGACCAAGTTTGCCCGCAACAATGCCAGCCGTTCCAGAAGGCAACAAATCCTCACGCCCTCGTCAGACCAAGTTTGCCCGCAACAATGCCAGCCGTTCCAGAAGGCAACAAATCCTCACGCCCTCGTCAGACCAAGTTTGCCCGCAACAATGCCAGCCGTTCCAGAAGGCAACAAATCCTCACGCCCTCGTCAGACCAAGTTTGCCCGCAACAATGCCAGCCGTTCCAGAAGGCAACAAATCCTCACGCCCTCGTCAGACCAAGTTTGCCCGCAACAATGCCAGCCGTTCCAGAAGGCAACAAATCCTCACGCCCACGTCAGACCAAGTTTGCCCGCAACAATGCCAGCCGTTCCAGAAGGCAACAAATCCTCACGCCCTCGTCAGACCAAGTTTGCCCGCAACAATGCCAGCCGTTCCAGAAGGCAACAAATCCTCACGCCCACGTCAGACCAAGTTTGCCCGCAACAATGCCAGCCGTTCCAGAAGGCAACAAATCCTCACGCCCTCGTCAGACCAAGTTTGCCCGCAACAATGCCAGCCGTTCCAGAAGGCAACAAATCCTCACGCCCACGTCAGACCAAGTTTGCCAGCAACAATGCCAGCCGTTCCAGAAGGCAACAAATCCTCACGCCCACGTCAGACCAAGTTTGCCCGCAACAATGCCAGCCGTTCCAGAAGGCAACAAATCCTCACGCCCACGTCAGACTAAGTTTGCCCGCGTTCGTGCTTGTACTGCCTGTGTATTGCACGTGCGTGCGCGGGTAAACTCAGGTTTGACTTCGGCCCGAGGACCTTTTGCTTTCTGGACCTGAAGGCGGCACACACTGGTATTGTTGGAATACGCACGGAAACAGGGTCACAGGGCTACACGATGCTTGATGATTATGGACAAATGTAACCCTCTTAACCACAACCATGTACCAGTTGCAGGAGATGGATTGAAAATGATAATTCAAGAGTAGTGCCAGATGAGCTTGGCGCCATCAGGCGCCAAGCTCATCTGGCACTACCCTTGAATTATCATGATCAATCCATTTCAGGCGCCAAACTCATCTGGCACTACCCTTGAATTATCATGATCAATCCGCCTCCTGCTGTAGGACGTCGGGGCTGAATGGGTTAAATATTTCATGTTTGCCTGCCTGCCTGCCTGCCTGCCTGCCTGCCTGCCTGCTTGCTTGCTTGCTTGGTTGGTTGCTGATGCTATATAGGAGATAATTTGTCTGTTTGCCATCATGCGGAACCGGTCCGTTCATCTGCCTCAAGCTACCAACTTTGGGCATAACAGATCATGCTCTCCTGCACAGAGATAAGTAACCTCCCCCCCCCCCTTCCCCACCCTCTCCCCCCCCCCCTCACCCCCCCCCCCCCCGGCACCCTCCCCGCCTCCACCCACCCCAAAATAAAGACTACACCCGAAAAGCCCGGTGCTACTTTATCTGCGTGACTTTAGAATCGTATTTGTGACTATCGCATAAAATCCGCCAGTTGACAAAGGCCGCCCATTGTTCTGGGTATTGTCAGTGTCAGGCAGCTTTGTCAGACCGGAATGTCTCGTAGGCCAGGGTTTTCGGGGTCAAGACAAAAATCTGGTTTTGGACACTGCGTTTTTGAGTTAACCCCCATACTGCCGGTGCCAGGTGAACGCCACCCAGCTGCAAGAGACATAGATCCTCATGAGCCCCCGCAGTCGCACTAATTTACCGCAGTCAAATTTACGTCTCTTGCTAGGCATTAGCTCTTTAACCATGTTCTTAATTAAACGAACTTTAGTTCGCGAACTCTGACGAACTACAGTTCAGGATCTCGGACGAACCAGGTTGGTTCTTAATTGGACGATCTAAAGATACGGCGAAACTAGTTCGAAGTAGTTCACGAACCTCGGCAAACCATAGTTCGCTGTCGGAAAAGGTTCGCTCAACGTGTTGAGCAAACAAAGGCGAACCTTTTCTCTGATTGGTCAAAACGTTTACCCTCTTCTGCGTTGGAGATAAGAAGACAGTCACCGATACAAACAAATATGGCGGACGGTGTGATTTCACTCGTGCGAAGAACAAGACCTATTTTTATTGATTTGTGGGAGGCGCAACGCTGTTCAGTTGTGGGGTCGCTACTGCAAGGAGTACGAAAACAAACATCGTTCAAATCGCGAAGCGGCTTACCGGCAGCCATTTTGAACACCTTCGCAGACAGTAAGTACGCCGAATCAAGCATTTCAGTTAAGAAAGAGAACCATGGCAAACCTGGTTTGCTGAAGTTCGCCTAGGTTCGTTCAACCTCAATTACGTAGTTAGTTAGTGACGTGGTTAGGCAGTGACGTAGTTACGCGTCCCGGCTTTTCCGTCGAACGGTATCGTCAGTAGCAATCAAGGGGTTAAGTTATCAATGTATCTCAAAGCTCGGTAGTACTTTATGTTCAGTCCACTCCGCTTATAGCAAGGGCGGATACTGTAAGAAAGTGGGATATGACGACACTTTTTAGAAAGTGGGATATGACGACACTTTTTAGAAAGTGGGATATGACGACACTTTTTAGAAAGTGGGATATGACGACGCTTTTTCACAAGTAAGGACCGACCGCACTCGTTCTTTGTAAACCCCTTCCTTAATTACAAACGTTGGAGATATTAACAAGAACATTAAATCGTGTCCCTGGCGATTTGTCCTATCCGCAGTTTACTGTGTAGTGTGATGCAGATCAGCAAAGCCTAGGCAGCGATTAACTCATTCAGCCCGACGGCCGTATTTCCCAAATTTGGGAGGCGTCATCTAATGACTATGAACCAGTTGCAGGAGGTGCATCGACCATGATCATTCAAGGGCAGTGCCAGATTAGCTTGGCGCCGACAGGCGCCAAGCTAATCTGGCACTACCCTTGAATGATCATGGCCGACCCATCTCCTGCTGTAGTGCGTCAGGGCTCAATGGGTTAAATATTATCCGCTAGTTACCTTCTGACAGACGATGGACTATCTAACTCTGTGACCACAGGTGACTGTGATGAAGCTCTATGCTCGTACATAGTGCTCACACAGTAGGATAAATACGGTACGGTTTTTGTTAACGGGTTGTTTTGTGCCGATAGTCCGTGAGGCCGTGGGCCACGTGAAATCTTTAAGGAACGGTTAACACGGGGAGTTTTAGTGAGTACTGTTATAGTGAGTTCTAGGCGGAAGCTGTCTTGCAGAGCAGTAAATGCGTTAATACGGGCTTTCTTGTCAGAGGAATCAGATGTGTTGAGATACCTAGCCCGTATTCCAAGACTCTGAAGCCTAGAATTCAGGTATGTTTCTATATATGTAGTATTATTGATGCTTAGTTGAAGAATAGTATGCGTTGCTAAGAGTAATTTGTTTGTATAGTGTTGGCCGGTTTGGTTCAGTTATGTTGGTTTAGAATTCAGTGAAGTAACCGGTGTTTTTGGTATACAGCTATTTACCGAGATGGATGACTAAAGGAATGTAAGGTGTGTATGCTTAAGTCGCTATGAAGGTAGTACGCGGTTGGTCAAGCATAGTCTTTTCCAGTGTATAGAGTAGTGTATAGCAAGAGTTAGGCTATAGTCTGTTTCAAGATAGTGACAGAGATATGGGGGTTTTAGGGAAGTAGACAGTTTATGAAGCACGTGTGTGTGTGTGAATGAACGTGTGAGTTATTTGTATCAGCCAGGTTGCGTGACGTTTCTCATTGATCCAATATGTTGTGTGTTTAGCAAGTGTTACGTTGGGACTTTTGTTGTCGTATTCAGAGTTCTTGTATAGAGTGGAACGACGGACGCCGAGACGTCAGTCACAGGTGGGACCTAACGTGAGGTCATCCCTCCAGCTCTTCGCTCAGAGTGAGTCTGATCGGGACCAAGATACCCGGATCACAGCGAGAACTGCGCTACGGTGCGAGTACAAGGACGTCCGTGTTACAGACAGGACGACAGGAAAGAGCATACAACGGACTTGCACGCCTAGACGTGAGAAAAACCAACGTAACCAGGCAATAACATCAAACAGGTTGGAGACTGAGAACTAACACCTAGCCTGGCGAGATATTGTGAATTGTGTGTGTGTGATGTTCGGATGTTAGTAGAGAAGTGTATATAGTTTGATAATCTTTTTGAACCTTTTAGTGTATAAAAGTTACTTTAGAAAGGGAGCCCGTGTGTTGAGTTTTACCGTATGAATGCGCCCGTCTGAGTCAGTGGCGGTGTATGCGTCTGTTGTGCGAGAGTCTGTGCGTACGACTGTGGGCAAGTCTGCGTGCGTTACAGTGACACACCAGCAAGACTGACCACCAGCCCCTCAGACCGCCCACCAAGACGGCAAGAGACACAGAGCCTCAAGCGCTGGTTAGTTCGGGTTTAACGTCCACGGCACCGAAGTGATCATGGACGGCCCTGACGGGCGGGTTATGGGGGAACAAGGAAATATATTGCCTATGGAGTACGACCTGAACACTGATCAACTCAGGCGCACTCCAACTGTGCCACTTTGATTTACCAGGACCTTTTTAACGGACATGCTATTGAGCGAGCCCGTTTTTTCTCCCTGGATTGCGAGTCCAGCTACAGGGCCCGGAACGGGGATTCGAACCCACGATCCGGCGATTCCCTTCGCTCTCCTGCTTCGACGCTTAACCGCCTGAGCTATTTGGGACTCGGATGAAGCGCTGATCAGAGAGCCTCAAAATCATTTTTGCGTCATCTGCTTGCAACAAAAAAAAAAAAAAAAAAAAAAAAGTTTCTATATTGTGTTGGTCAGCACAGCTGTGCAAAAAAAAAAAATATATATATATATATATATATATATAGTGAAGGTTGTAAAGTGCAAAATCACTAGAGTTGTGAAAGCACCTGTTTGTGGACGTAGGTGTTTTTTTTCTGAAATCATGGTTCATCGAACGACCAAACGCCACAATCGCCTAAGGGATGATGAGGCTGCAAATTGGTCTTAGCAAGAGGCATAGATCCTCATGAGCCCCCGCAACTGCGGGGGCTCATGAGGATCTACGCCTCTTGCAGCTGGATCGGCGGCGAAGGAGGGTTAAAGTTTTGTATTGGAAACTGAAGCTGTCACTAACATGCTACACGCTGTTCCTTTAGCACTGGCCGATGTCCAGTGCAGGCTTCAGTTCAGTCGACGTGTCCATTTGTCAAACCTGGTGCCCTCAGTCCTCAGCCAAAGTGGTTTTGTCCAGCAAGGGGTATAGACCCTCATGAAACGGCTGCTTGCAAGATCGTGACTGATAACAGATCTAGGCAAAAGCTTGAATGGAACAGCCTTCAGCATAAGTCACCATTTTGAGAGAGGCACAGATCGTCATGAGCCCCCGCGAGGCGGGGGCTCATGACGATCTGTGCCTCTTGAGAAGAGTTGGTGGAAAACTCTGGATTCTTTAGCTCACTGTTCAGTTCAGTTGTTGGGACAATTGATACGGGAACTCTGTGCTCGGAAAGGCCTGTATGCACCCATATGTACATTGCAAAACGGTGGAAAGAAGATTCAGGAAGATTCACGCCTCTGTGACTGATGTATATCTGTGTTCCTCATGGCTGACGGTTGATCATCAGGTGCCGGTACAGTCACGGGCAAAGGTGGTGTACTTCTCTGGTTTCTCACTTGGTGCGATCGTGTTCTTTAACGCCTTTGCCCGTTTGCCGTGAGTGCGTCCCGTCTCAAGACAACGAGAGAGAGAGGGAGAGGGAGAGAGAGAGAGATAAAGTGAGATTTTACTACAGTGGAAATTCTTCTGGCTAAGTTGATTGGCGAGGGCTCGCGGCGAGGGCTCGCGGCCGAAATCTCAAATTCTTGGAGACGGCTGGTGTGTTTTTGCAGGAGAAGGGGATGGAGGTGAGGAAAGGGGGGGGGGGGCGCAGGGGAGATTGGGAACAGGGATGGTTGTGTCTTCAAACTGTTTTTGATCCCTAACGATACCGTTCGGCGGAAAAGGTCTTGTCTTGTTTGTCTTCGTTCTAGCCGGGGCGTCTTCACGGAGTCGCTGGGGCTCATGAGGATTTATGTCTCTTGTTAGTTCTGTGTTCTGTGTGTACGTCCACACCTGATCCCATTTCATGTGTGTCAGTTCTTCTCCCGAATGTCGGTGTTCTTCTCCCGCATGTCGATGTTCTTCTCCCGCATGTCGATGTTCTTCTCCCGAATGTCGGTGTTCTTCTCCTGAATGTCGGTGTTCTTCTCCAGAATGTCGATGTTCTTCTCCTGAATGTCGATGTTCTTCTCCCGAATGTCGGTGTTCTTCTCCTGAATGTCGGTGTTCTTCTCCCGAATGTCGATGTTCTTCTCCCGCATGTCGATGTTCTTCTCCCGAATGTCGATGTTCTTCTCCCGAATGTCGGTGTACTTCTCCTGAATGTCGGTGTTCTTCTCCCGAATGTCGGTGTTCGTCTCCTGAATGTCGATGTTCTTCTCCTGAATGTCGGTGTTCTTCTCCTGAATGTCGGTGTTCTTCTCCTGAATGTCGGTGTTCTTCTCCCGAATGTCGATGTTCTTCTCCCGAATGTCGGTGTTCTTCTCCCGAATGTCGGTGTTCTTCTCCTGAATGTCGGTGTTCTTCTCCTGAATGTCGGTGTTCTTCTCCCGAATGTCGATGTTCTTCTCCCGAATGTCGGTGTTCTTCTCCTGAATGTCGGTGTTCTTCTCCAGAATGTCGATGTTCTTCTCCCGCATGTCGATGTTCTTCTCCCGAATGTCGATGTTCTTCTCCCGAATGTCGGTGTACTTCTCCCGCATGTCGGTGTTCTTCTCCCGAATGTCGGTGTTCGTCTCCTGAATGTCGGTGTTCTTCTCCTGAATGTCGGTGTTCTTCTCCTGAATGTCGGTGTTCGTCTCCTGAATGTCGGTGTTCTTCTCCTGAATGTCGGTGTTCTTCTCCTGAATGTCGGTGTTCTTCTCCCGAATGTCGGTGTTCTTCTCCCGAATGTCGGTGTTCTTCTCCCGAATGTCGGTGTTCTTCTCCCGAATGTCGGTGTTCTTCTCCTGAATGTCGATGTTCTTCTCCTGAATGTCGGTGTTCTTCTCCCGCATGTCGGTGTTCTTCTCCCGCATGTCGGTGTTCTTCTCCCGAATGTCGATGTTCTTCTCCTGAATGTCGGTGTTCTTCTCCCGAATGTCGGTGTTCTTCTCCTAAATGTCGGTGTTCTTCTCCTGAATGTCGGTGTTCTTCTCCTGAATGTCGATGTTCTTCTCCTGAATGTCGGTGTTCTTCTCCTGAATGTCGGTGTTCTTCTCCCGCATGTCGGTGTTCTTCTCCTGAATGTCGATGTTCTTCTCCTGAATGTCGGTGTTCTTCTCCTGAATGTCGATGTTCTTCTCCTGAATGTCGGTGTTCTTCTCCTGAATGTCGATGTTCTTCTCCTGAATGTCGGTGTTCGTCTCCTGAATGTCGGTGTTCTTCTCCTAAATGTCGGTGTTCTTCTCCTGAATGTCGGTGTTCTTCTCCCGAATGTCGATGTTCTTCTCCCGAATGTCGGTGTTCTTCTCCTGAATGTCGGTGTTCTTCTCCTGAATGTCGATGTTCTTCTCCTGAATGTCGGTGTTCTTCTCCTGAATGTCGGTGTTCTTCTCCCGAATGTCGGTGTTCTTCTCCTGAATGTCGATGTTCTTCTCCTGAATGTCGGTGTTCTTCTCCCGAATGTCGGTGTTCTTCTCCTGAATGTCGATGTTCTTCTCCTGAATGTCGATGTTCTTCTCCTGAATGTCGGTGTTCTTCTCCCGAATGTCGGTGTTCTTCTCCTGAATGTCGATGTTCTTCTCCTGAATGTCGATGTTCTTCTCCCGAATGTCGGTGTTCTTCTCCTGAATGTCGATGTTCTTCTCCCGAATGTCGGTGTTCTTCTCCCGCATGTCGATGTTCTTCTCCCGAATGTCGATGTTCTTCTCCTGAATGTCGGTGTTCTTCTCCCAAATGTCGGTGTTCCGTTCTCCCGAATGTCGGTGACTGTGCGGTGGTTTCAGACGTGAAATCTGAGTCCACTTGAGGCAGTCACTGGTTTAAAGATAAAAGTGGGTACTGGGTACGTCTTTCCGAGACTCGGCTGACTGGTCTGACAAAATGACCGGCACGCCGGCCAAAACCCGCGTTCGCTCCTACTGACCGCCATGTCACTGAGAGCAACTGGCTTAGTCCAGTCAACATTGTCCGCCACAGCGCATGAATGCATAGGTAGAACATAGTCGTCTCAGGGACTGCGATGGCCTGACCACACCTCCCACTCAAAAGGTAGCCCTCAGTTTCTCCTTCGTCCCCCCCCCCCTCCTCGCCCGCCCCCGCCCCCTCCCCCAACCCCACCTCCCCAAGCCCCATCTCCAACCCTTAGTGTTTTTGCTATCTTGTCTATCACCAGTTTCGGAGATTAAATTGTCCATAGTACCTCTTTTGAAAATGTTATTACGCCACGGTACAGAGCGTATCGTCTAAACTAGTATTTTGCGGCACCTGACCCGAACTACATATTGTACAGACTTCAGTAATTCTTTAATGCGGCCATACTCAAGTCCGGCGTAGAACATGATATGATTTTCAGTTTAGGTTCAGCGCAACGAAGCACCAGTTCGTACGGCCGTTACAGAGGCCATCAAGAACAGACTGTATTTAGTTTTACAAGCATGACCAGAGAACAATCGCTGGACTTTAAACAAGATGGGATGAACCATAACCCACAAAGTCCCTTCTATGTGAGAGCTGTCCTCGCTGTCAATGTCCCTACCTTTTATCTTTGACCTGATTCTGATGTTGCATTATCTCCTATTGAAAATTTCTCGCAGATCTACCAATGCGTCAGTGAGTTCTATAAGGGGCGCAGGACATACGCGTCATTGATTTGTCAAACGTCATTTGTCATGATGTAAGTTTTAGTTTTTACGTAATTTTATATTTTACGTGATATGAGTTTCACTTTCGCTTCATAGGCTTGAGAAAATGGTGACAAAACTAGAACTTCACGTTAACATTTCAGTCTTGCTATAATTTGTGTGAAAGCAGGTTGACTTTACCTAGCTACATGATATACTAAGTACACGGGTCACCTGCATGCTCTTCTGAAAGCGCGTCGATGCGCGTGTGCGTGTTAGTACGTGCGTGTGCGCGCGCTCCAAACATCTCCAAGAGGCATAGATCCTCATGCGCCTGGAGGGCGCATGAGGATCTATTCCTTCTGGAGATGCGCGCATGTTTGTGTGAGAGAGAGAGAGAGAGAGAGAGAGAGAGAGAGAGAGAGAGAGAGAGAGAGAGAGAGAATGGCGTCATATTTAGAATATTATGTCAGTGTCTGCGTGGTGACGGAGTGGCCTCTTTTACGTCACCGCCACTGTCTGACTTTCTCTAGAAGTGAAGGTTTATTAGTGGTTTAATTTTTTTTCTGAAAAGAATTCTTTTTACTAAAGAAGTTTAAAGGATACAAAGCTGGCTAACGAACTCATTCAATGTCTTTCTCCAAACTAGCTATATACAAAAGTTCAAGTAAATATGACAAAAATTACGGACTCTAATCTGGGTCAACCGACTTAGTATAAACGGTTGTTAATGTCTTCAATGAGACATTCAATTACAATATGCTCAGAGGCTCTCTTAGCCACACACTTAACAAAGTATTTCGTCAAGTTGCAAGCTTGTTTGTACAGATATATCGGAGATTTTCTTCTTTACATACATACGCACACACATACATAGGCACATACGGCGCTTCGCGCCAAATGTACGTTCAGCAGCGAGGTTAGCGTAACTAGACATGACGTACTTTTTATCTTGTTACTTCAATTGTTAGAGGTTTAGCCTGCCCGCCTTTGACACCATGGACATGCTATTAAATTCGCCCCACCGTGATCCGTCCTAAAAAGTCCCTTCTATAAACAGAAGGGACTTACAAATACTATTCAGTTATTCCAACAAACTTTATCGTACATTTGCCTAGAGATACAGAGTTCTGTGTGTCTCTGATTTGCCAAATATTTGCTGGTCTGTGATTTTAGACATTACGGCCGAAGGGCATAAAGTACGAGATCATAGAGCAGTCCACATTACGCCGCAAATGACGATACAGTGCTAGTTTTGCGGTCCCGTATTGTCCGCCGGGTAATTGCCGAACGGTGACGCTGAAGTGGAACAAGGCTGACGTTCAGTTTGAGTCACCGGATCCCGGGTACCCTTCGTCCTCCACCCGGAATGAACACAGGGCACCCCGTTGTACCCTTCCTCAGCATCTTATTTCCACCCCACAAAACCCTTTTTAGCTTCCCCGTCTCCTCTGTGGCGCGAAAAGATAGAAAGAAGCCTGCCCGAGCGCGAGGACGCCCGGTCACACGGAGACTGAACACGACACAAAGGGCGCTTACCACGGGCACCCTCACACCTGAACACCGAGCGAGAGGCGTACATTCACATGAGCTCATTCAGATGGCAGGGGCTCATGAGAAACCATGCCTCTCTAAGATGTACAACTATTTCCACAGGCTTCAGTCGTACGCTGCTTGAACACAACGCTAGGGACACTTCCCACCTCGACCCGGCCATGCATTAAACTTTGTCCGACTCCTAGTTTCAGGTAAGAGTGACTCCGATTTTTAACAGCTAAAGGTTGGCTTCTCGAGAGCCCCTGCAGACTGCGGCAACTCATGAGAATCTATGCCTCCTTACAGACAGGTGAGAAATCTTCGATCTCGCGAAGCCGTAGACCCGAAACGTAAGGCCAGTGAAACGGGGTGGATAGGGGGGAGGATCGGGTGTCTCTAGGAGACGGGTAGAGTTACGGGACTGTCTGCCGCCAAGTCCTACCAGACAAAACAACTGTCACAGCGAACGTCAGCCATCGACAAGGGGCATAGATCCACATCGCAAAGGCGGAGACTCACGTGGACCTATCCCCCTGGCCTTTATAGTCTCACAAAAATATATTTTCTTCTGGATTTTTTCGTGTTTCGGTTTGCTGACGAGCATGTAGGTGTCCAGCTTTTGAAGTCTCCCAAAGTATGTAGACTTTCTGTAGACTTTCTGTGTTATGTAGACTTTCTGTAGACTTTCTGTAGACTTTCTGTAGACTTTCTGTAGACTTTCTGTGTTATGTAGACTTTCTGTGTTCATACAGCAACCAATTCAGTCCAAAAGTAAATACCTCTTTCGTCGTTTTCAGTTCATGCCACAAAGAATAATCCTATTTTCGCCGGTGGTTCTACGGCAGGGGAGGTTAAAGGGTGTTCAGTCTTCAGCAAAAACGCGACAATCAGAAGGATCAGGGCAGATTACAAGACACAAATTGCGGGACACAATGCCGAGTACAGTTTGGCGAGAACGAGGTGTCCGAAGCCGTGACACCGGCATGACTGGCATCCAGGTACGTTAACTAGTCGCGAAGTCAGAACCGCACAACTGGCAACTAGTCGCTAAGTCCAAAAACAAACAACTGGCAACTAGTCGCTAAGTCAGAACCGCACAACTGGCAACTAGTCGCTAAGTCCAAAAACAAACAACTGGCAACTAGTCGCGAAGTCAGAACCGCACAACTGGCAACTAGTCGCTAAGTCCAAAATTGCACAACTGGCAACTACTCGCTAAGTCAGAACCGCACAACTGGCAACTAGCCGTTAAGTCCAAAATCGCACAACTGGCAACTAGTCGCTAAGTCCAAAATCGCACAACTGGCAACTAGTCGCTAAGTCCAAAATTGCACAACTGGCAGCTAGTCGCTAAGTCAGAACCGCACAACTGGCAACTAGTCGCTAAGTCCAAAAACAAACAACTGGCAACTAGTCGCTAAGTCAGAACCGCACAACTGGCAACTAGTCGCTAAGTCCAAAAACAAACAACTGGCAACTAGTCGCTAAGTCCAAAATTGCACCACTGGCAACTAGTCGCTAAGTCCAAAATCGCACAACTGGCAACTAGTAGCTAAGTCCAAAATCGCACAACTGGCAACTAGTAGCTAAGTCCAAAATTGCACAACTGGCAACTAGTTGCTAAGTCCAAAAACAAACAACTGGCAACTAGTCGCTAAGTCAGAACCGCACAACTGGCAACTAGTAGCTAAGTCCAAAAACAAACAACTGGCAACTAGTCGCTAAGTCAGAACCGCACAACTGGCAACTAGTCGCTAAGTCCAAAAACAAACAACTGGCAACTAGTCGCTAAGTCCAAAATTGCACCACTGGCAACTAGTCGCTAAGTCCAAAATCAAACAACTGGCAACTAGTAGCTAAGTCCAAAATCGCACAACTGGCAACTAGCCGCTAAGTCCAAAATCAAACAACTGGCAACTAGTCGCTAAGTCCAAAATCAAACAACTGGCAACTAGTCACTAAGTCCAAAATCAAACAACTGGCAACTACACTGATCGCTAAGTCACAACACAACTGGAAACTAGTCGCTGTCAAAATCGCACAACTGGCAACTGGTCGCTAGGTCACAGCACAAATGGCAACTGGTCGCTAGGTCACAGCACAACTAGTAACTGGTCGCTAGGTCACAGCACAACTGGTAACTGGTCGCTAGGTCACAGCACAACTGGTAACTGGTCGCTCGGTCACAGCACAAATGGCAACTGGTTGCTAGATCACAGCACAACTGGCAACTGGTCGCTAGGTCACAGCACAACTGGTAACTGGTCGCTAGGTCACAGCACAACTGGCAACTGGTCGCTAAGTTAACCCGTTCAGTGTCAGTTAACACAGACTGCGTTTTTTGCAATCTTCAACACCCAAAAACTCTAGCTGTCCAGTAGTGTCAGCAAGAGGCATAGATCCTCATGAGGATCTATACCTCTTGCAGATGGAGATGTTCAAATTTTCTCGGCACTGAACGGGTCAAAGCACACCTGCAACTAGTCGCTAAGTCACAACTGGCGTTAGGTTAAAAAAAAAAAAAAAAAAAAAAACTGGCAACTAGTCGCTTTATCAAAACAACCAGCTTTAAAGTTAAAACGTTAAGTACAGTGTGACACAGTGCGTACTAGGCTGCGAATCGTAATGCAATAACTAGTCGCTAACTAGTCTAAGTCAACATGCAACTGGCAACTAGTCGCCAAGTCAAAATAGTTGGTTGTACATTGCTTAACGTTCCGACAGCAACAAGACTTTCTCAGGACGTGCCTGCACTGCTTGTGAAAAATAAAAACTAAACAGAAGATTGAATTATGTCGCTCGCCGGTCTAATACGCTAAACAAACCTAAGACCATTTTTAGCAACACACATCCAATATCAAGAGCTACAGGCAGCGCCGACAGCAGGGAGAGTTTTAAAAAAGGAAAATACAGGTGAATGGACCAAGGGTAGACAGAAACACATGCCCCATAATAGATCGAAAAACCCACCCTGTGGGGCTGACCAGGGTGACCCTGTAAACTAAAAAGTAGTTAACCCCACCCAAGTCCCCCAGGGCAGATCCGGTTGGAAGGTGAAAATAGGGTAGTTGCTAGGTCAAATATTAACTAAACTTTGACAACTGTCCTCTGTCGCCCAATCGAAACACAGCTAGTGAACTAGCCTCTCAGTCGTGAATATGATTAAATAGTTGCTCAGTCAAAACTCAACTGGCAACGAGTCGCTAAACAACTGGCTGCTATGTCAGATACAAACTACGCTATGACGACTGGCCTCTGGCGCTCATTCGAAACACAGCTAGTTAACTAGCACAACTATAATAATAAGATAACTAGTTGCTAGGTATTAACAAAATAATTTCGCAACTAGTCGCTAAGAATTGAACTAGTCAGTTGCCTAGTCAAACTGTAACTAACTGCTGTGTTAAAGTAACAACAATGATGTGGCAACTTGGGGTTTTAAGACAGTGACCCTGCTCCACGCAATGACAAGGTCGTTTAATGTCCTCACCATGTCTTACAATGCTGAACAAAAGGACTAACCTATCTACTTATGAGTTATGAATGCCATAAGATGAAAAGCCTTGTCAGTCTGCTCAGTAGAAATCATCTATTACATGTAACAGCTCACACAAATTGTGAAAAGAAGGGTAACTTAGGCAAGACAACAATGATAACCGGTTGTATCGACACAATCTAGCAACGGGCCAAGCCCGCCTTGCATCAGACCACTTTAACCCCATTAGATCCTGATACTCCCATTGCTTGAAATAAACCCGGTTAGGATAGTTCAAGGGTGGTGCCAGATAAGCTTGGCGCCTAAGGCGCCAAGCTATTCTGGCACCACCCTTGAACTAAAATGGTTGATCTATCTTGTAATCTGTAATGCAGCCTCCATAGAACAATAAGCAAATTTCTATATTTAAAAAAAAAATCAGCCTCAGGATGACAATGGGTTAATGACGACGACTAGTCGCTCAGTCCAACTACAACTGGCAGCTTATGGCAGCTACGTAGCTGTCGTGTTCAGTTGTACTTGGCGGCAAGTTGCCAGTCGTGTTTTGCCGGACTGCGCGACTAATTGTCGTAATGTGCAGTCTTTGGCGATAAACGTTCCAAACAGAAGCACGTTGTGCGAATTGGTTTCAGTGCCGGACGACATAGGCAGCTAATCTGTCACTGTCAGACAGACGGAGCGTTTGACAACATGAGGCGCTGGCTTTGCAGCTGAATCCTCCCCCCCTTTTTTTTTAAACCTAACCCATTCAGTACCAACTGACGAAGATTATGTTTCTGCAACCTTGCTTGATTCAGTGCCCAAAAAAACTATCGGTACCCAAGAAGATGGAGTGAAAGTGGCGTCAGAAAGAGGCATAGATCCTCATGAGCCCCCGCGACTGCGGTAAGTTAGTGCGACTGAGGTAAGTTATTTCGACTGCGGTAAGTTAGTGCGACTGAGGTAAGTTAGTGCGACTGTGGTAAGTAGTGCGACTGCGGTCAGTTAGTGCGACTAAGGTAAGTTAGTGCGACTAAGGTAAGTTAGTGCGACTAAGGTAAGTTAGTGCGACTGAGGTAAGTTATTTCGACTGCGGTAAGTTAGTGCGACTGAGGTAAGTTAGTGCCTCTGTGGTAAGTAGTGCGACTGCAGTCAGTTAGTGCGACTGCGGTAAGTTAGTGCGACTGTGGTAAGTTAGTGCGACTGAGGTAAGTTAGTGTGACTGCGGTAAGTTAGTGCGACTGAGGTAAGTTAGTGCCTCTGTGGTAAGTAGTGCGACTGCGGTCAGTTAGTGCGACTGAGGTAAGTTAGTACGACTGCGGTAAGTTAGTGCGACTGAGGTACGTTAGTGCAACTGCGGTAAGTTAGTGCGACTGCGGTAAGTTAATGAGACTGCGGTAAGTTAGTGCGACTAAGGTAAGTTAGTGCGACTAAGGTAAGTTAGTACGACTGAGGTAAGTGAGTGCGACTGCGGTAAGTTAGTGCGACTGCGGTAAGTTAGTGCGACTGAGGTAAGTTAGTGTGACTGCGGTAAGTTAGTGCGACTGCGGTAATTAGTGTGACTGCAGTAAGTTAGTGCAACAAAGGTAAGTTAGTGCGACTAAGGTAAGTTAGTACGACTGAGGTAAGTGAGTGCGACTGCGGTAAGTTAGTGCGACTGCGGTAAGTTAGTGCGACTGAGGTAAGTTAGTGTGACTGCGGTAAGTTAGTGCGACTGCGGTAATTAGTGCGACTGCAGTAAGTTAGTGCAACAAAGGTAAGTTAGTGCGACTGAGGTAAGTTAGTGCGACTAAGGTAAGTTAGTGCGACTAAGGTAAGTTAGTGCGACTAAGATAAGTTAGTGCGACTGCGGTGAGTTAGTGCGACTGCAGCGGCTCATGAGGATCTGTGCCTCTTGCAGACTCCTCCCTTTATCTATGTATTTTGAGCGGCCGGGGCTCTTTGGCGTGGAATGAACAATGATTGCGGAAGCGCAACCTGCGCCGTGCAGCGGCAATGACGTTGTTAAGACCACGTTCTTCGTACTGAAAAGAAAATCGTTGCAAATCCAGCATCTACTCAGTTTCCTCGGATTTTCCAGCTTGTCTGGGTGTAGTGAGTTCAGTCATGGCCGTTGGCAATGAAGGGGTTACGCTCCCTACCCCTGATCCACACTGTCCTTGACAAGGTGTTGAGGTAGCTGACGACACATACGGTTCATCGCCAGTCTCTTTGATGGAGCGTCGTGTAAAATATGCAAATCTCGCGAGAACAACGATATTCGGGAGCTTACGAGAACGCCCAGCAGACGCCCATCACATATACATACGTCACCAAGCTGATCCGGAACTAAGTCCGATAGATCAGTGCTACGTTTATGCAATCATGTCACACCTTCAGTTATGTATATCTCGCCTGAACAAAAAGACAACTCACACTGTAGTATACCAATTTTGACACCCCCACCCCACCCCCCACCCCACCCCCCACCCCCACCCCCCACCCCCACCCCACCCCCCACCCCCCCAAAAAAAAAGGACTTTCATCCGGAAATCTAATCCGTTAAGTGCCGAGAAAAAGTGAACACCACTCGACTGCAAAAGACATAGATCCTCATGAGCCCCCGCAATTGCGGGGGCTCATGAGGATCTATGCCTTTTGCTGACACCACTTTAAATCCATTTCCTGGGACCTTCAGGGTTTTTAGGTTTTGAATTAACACAGTTTGATATACATAGTCTGCGTCAGGTTGCGCTGAACAGGTTAATAAATGTAGTTGTAATTGTCCTTGTCTGGCGCGTGTGTGTTGCGACTTCCATGTAAACTCAATGCTGCAATCCTTGTCTGGCGCGTGTGTGTTGCGATTTCCATGTAAACTCAATGCTGCAATCCTTGTCTGGCGCGTGTGTGTTGCGATTTCCATGTAAACTCAATGCTGCAATAAATACATACGTGTATATGAAAAGGGATGACTGCTGGTGCCTATAAAGTCCAGGATAAGGTGACAGGGAGGTAGGAAAAAGCACTCACGAAATAATCCATGCGGGTGTCACCGTCCCTGTCCAGAGAAGACGCCATCAACTAGGTGAGGAAAACTAAGTATATTGTCGTCAGCAAGCGGCGTAGATGCTCATGAGCCCCTGCGATTGAATGAACCGACTTCAGAGGCTCATGAGAATATGTGTCTTTTGCGTTAAACTGCATGGCTTGATGAGCAACAGGAAGTACGTGCTCTTTGATTGGCGAATAGCTTTGGGAGGTATGTGATCTGAACGCTGATTGGACGGACAACCTGAGACTGTCCTGCAGATTTACTTGGCACTAAATCCATATAACACCAACTTTGATAGGAGGACAGTTATTGTGCTCTTTGATTGGGGCATATCTAATCTGTGTTATGACTAGAGGACCTTTGCAGCTTTGAGGTCCACATTTAGGGTGTCCACAGATTATGCCATTCAGACCTGACGCACTACATCAGGAGCTAATCTGGCACTACCCTTGAATTATCATGGTCGATCCATCTCCTGCAACAGGTGCATAATCGCTAGATGATTCCTCCAAAATTTGGGATATACGTGCGTCGGGGTGAATGAGTTAAGGTGGATTAAAGAACTAACTCTATCGGACCAGAACGACTCCACAGAGAGGCCGGGATGCGTGCGTCAGAGATGACATAGATTCTCAAGTGTGCTGGTCTGTGAGTTTGGACCTTCATGCTTTAACCCCATTCACTGCCAGTGGACGCAGATTGTAAACTGCATTCACTCCATTCAAAACAAAACACCCCAGCCCCAGCCCCGGCCCCGACCCCACCCCCAGCCCCGACCCCACCCCTGACCCCACCCCCAGCCCCGACCCCACCATCAGCCCCGACCCCACCCCCAGCCCCAGCCCCACCCCCAGCCCCGACCCCACCCCCAGCCCCGACCCCACCCCCAGCCCCGACCCCACCCCCAGCCCCGACCCCACCCCCAGCCCCGGCCGTCTAAGGAACGTGGATTAAAGCAGTGTACACAAGAGGCACAGATCATGAGCCCCCGCAATTGCGGGGGCTCATGAGGATCTATGCCTCTTGAAGCTGGATCATACAGTGTCTCGGCATTGAAGGGGTCAACAAACAGCGCCATTCCGCTCTTCACGTCTGGGTGCATCGCTTGGAGGGAGATATCCAGTGTTGTGAAACCTGTGCACGTCTACAGCTGACTTGTAATTAGTTTCCACTGCCGCTCGAACGAATGGGAAGATGTACCTAATGAATACAGCCATAAGGTCCAACATCAAGGCTCAGGGGCCAGTTGATGAGCGAGCTTAGTCCTGCATCAGCCACTAAGCAAGGTGCGCCGCTATGCCCCCAACTGACTCGATTTGTTACCATGAGTCTTGTATTCCAAGCCGTGTGGCCAAAGTTACAGGCCAGCACACTGACGGTCTGACTTGCTCCTAATCCAAGTTACGCAGATTTGTGTGCCCCGTGGCTGCGCATGCACCGGTGACTGATCAGCGGACTGTGACCGATTCCTATCAGTCACAGGCTGCCTCAACTTTACTCGCCTCAAGTGCGAGACTCACACGTCTCGGGTAATCTCCAGCCCCCGGTCACACTTCGTTGGCGCCCGTCTGTGTTTCTTGTTATCGTGCATCAAACTATTATAGTAATTTGTGTTCTTGAATTCATTGAACCTCACACTCAGTAATTGTCTCTGTCCCCAACAACCCGCCGTCCTGCGTTTGGGGCGGTCCGTGGCGCAGTGGTTAAGGCGCCTGCCACCAATGCTAAAGGTGCCAGGTTCGATTCCGGGTTCCGGCGTCGGATTTTTCTCCTCTAGTAAGTGTCACCGTTAATTCGGGCGGACCGTCGGGGGTTCTTTCTCCGGGTACTCCGGCTCTTCCTCCCCCACGACTTTGGTATCAGTTTCAGCCCACTTAATCAAATTTCAAATACAAACGACTTTGAATTTCCAAAAACTACAGTAGCTCGCTTGAGCTTGCCCTTAGCACCACGTGAATGTTCTGTGTTTGTGTACAGTGTGTGAGTGAATGCGCGTGTTTCACGTGAGCGTGCTTGTTGGGTTCAGTTCGCGGCGGCGCTTTGAGCCGATTTTCAATTGGGATAAAGCGCATATTTAATGCGCTTATTATTATTATTATTATTATTATTAGGGCCGTCCATTATGACTCCGGTCCCGTGACTTGACACCTCCAAATAATCCATCCATGAATCAATCAATCAATCAATCAATCAATCAATCAATACATTACGCGCTAGTAAATAATTTTAGAAACTCGCAATCCAGCACGCAACCAGATTCAATGTTCAATGTTCATATTAAGGGGATTTGGATTCAGGTTAGAATTAGGTCATAACTACACGCGTTTCGACGCAAACAGCGGATTAAAAGCCCCGGACAAACATGCGATATCGCCAGGACAAACACAGTGTGCCATATCGTCATGACAAACGCAGTGTCCGATATGGCCAGGACAAACACAGTGTGCGATATCGCCAGGACAAACACAGTGTGCAATATCGTCATGACAAACACAGTGTGCGATATCGTCATGACAAACACAGTGTGCGACATCGTCATGACAAACACAGTGTGCGATATCGTCATGACAAATTCAGTGTGCGATATGGCCAGGACAAATACAGTGTGCGATATCGCCAGGACAAACACAGTGTGCAATATCGTCATGACAAACACAGTGTGCGATATCGTCATGACAAACACAGTGTGCGACATCGTCATGACAAACACACTGTGCGATATCGTCATGACAAATTCAGTGTGCGATATGGCCAGGACAAACACAGTGTGCGATATCGCCAGGACAAACACAGTGTGCAATATCGTCATGACAAACACAGTGTGCGATATCGTCATGACAAACACAGTGTGCGATATCGTCATGACAAACACAGTTTGCGATATCGCCAGGACAAACACAATGTGCCTTATCGCCAGGACAAACACAGTATGCGATATCGTCATGACAAACACAGTGTGCGATATCGTCATGACAAACACAGTGTGCGGTATGGCCAGGACAAACACAGTGTGCAATATCGCCAGGACAAACACAGTGTGTGATATCGTCATGACAAACACAGTGTTCGATATCGCCAGGACAAACACAGTGTGCGATATGGCCAGGACAAACACAGTGTGCGATATCGCCAGGACAAACACAGTGTGCGATATCGTCATGACAAACACAGTGTGCAATATCGTCATGACAAACACAGTGTGCCATATCGCCAGAACAAACACAGTGTGCCATATCGCCAGGACAAACACAGTGTGCCATATCGTCATGACAAACACAGTGTGCCATATCGCCAGAACAAACACAGGGTGCGATATCGCATGTTTGTCCGGGGCTTTTAATCCACTGTTTGCGTAAACAGACGGGCATTTTTTTACCTACTTTTCATTACGAAACAGTCTGTTCACGGAATAGTACATGCACAGGTCTCCGTCTTGTCATCGCAATTAACAAGTCCAATTTTGTGAAAAGCGAGATTTGTATTGAATTACAATGAAAATCTCGCTATGTACAACATAAACTAAACTGAACGGGGGCCGTCCGTGGCGCAGTGGTGCGCCTGCCACCACTGCCAAAGGTGCGAGGTTCGATACCGGGTTCCGGCGTCGGATCTTTCTCCTCATGTAAGTGTCACCGTTAATTCGGGCGGACCGTCGGGGGTTCTTTCTCCGTCTACTCCGGCTCATCCTCCCCCGCGACTTTAGTATCAATTCCAGCCTTATCAAAATTTCAAATAAAAAAACGATTTGAATTTCAAAAATCTTCAGTAGCCCGCTTGAGCTTGCCCTTAGCACCACGTGAATGTTCTGTGTTTATGTACAGTGTGTGAGTGAATGCGCGTGATTCACGTGAGCGTGCTTGTTGGGTTCAGTTCGCGGCGGCGCTTTGAGCCGATTTTCAATTGGGATAAAGCGCCTATTTAATGCGCTGATTTATTTATTTATTTAACTTACTGTCTTTAACCCGTTAAGTGTCGAGAAAATTGGAACACTACCCAAATGCAAGAGGTATAGATCTTCATGAGCCCCCGCGACAGCGGGGGCTCATGAGGATCTATACCTCTTGCTGACACCACTTTAAATCTATATTCCTAGGACAGTTAAATCTATATTCCTAGGACAGTGGAATCTATATTCCTAGGACAGCTAAATCTATATTCCTAGGACAGCTAAATCTATATTCCTAGGACAGTTAAATCTATATTCCTAGGACAGTTAAATCTATATTCCTAGGACAGCTAAATCTATATTCCTAGAACAGCTAAATCTATATTCCTAGGACAGTTAAATCTATATTCCTAGGACAGTTACATCTATATTCCTACGACAGCTAAATATATATTCATACGACAACTAAATCTATATTCCTACGACAGTTAAATCTATATTTCTAGGACAGTTAAATCTATATTCCTAGTAACTGACTTAACAAAGATCTCAGAGTCAGCGTCAGCCGCACTGACGGGGTTAATTCACATCTATATCCGGTCTTGGCAGACAGGTGAGGAACTAGGTGTTGACCGACGCGAAACAACGTCACCAAGCGTGGCGCCGGAGGCTATCACAGTTGACTGCTCACGAAAGGGGAGGTAATTCGGTGCGGGAGTGCTCTGGATAAGCAAAAACGTAATCGTCAAGTCCCTCAGTGAAACCCTACAACCTGAAGAAAAAAAAAGTCAAAGTCTGATCAGCTGCCTTGCACACTCTCTCAGTCAAACGACATCCATCTGTCTGCAAGAAGCAAATGAGGGCTTTTTGCTAACTGGGCTTTCATCTGTAAACGACACAGAGCCCGGTAAGGTCCAAAATCACAGACAAACACACAAATACAGATGTAAATATTTAATGTAACCCTTTGACTAACAATTGATAGCAATTTTTTTTTTTTTTTTTTTTTTTTTTGTTGGTCGAGGTGATTCCTTTAGGACTCTAACCCTTCCCGCAGATATAATAATAAACGGCTGTAAGGTTTTAGTGATCGGCAACATTACTACGCTCTCATCCCGTGGTGAGCATTGAGTTATATTATAAAAAAATATTATAAATGCACCAAATAAATACTAGGTATAATAGCTCAGCTGGTAGAGCGGGGGATTTTAGTGGGAAAACGAAGCAATGCATAGGTCAGTGGTTCAAATCCGCTTCGCGGAAATTGTTTTCTTTCTTTTATTTTTATTATTCAAATCGGCATAATTTTTTTTCTTATGGACCGCGACTGCGGGTCACATGATGATTCATGTCTCTTGCAGCTAGTTAGTGTTAGCCTCGCCCCGACAGTTAAGGGGTTAAGGTCACTTTTATTGTAACAACACAGCACCAGTCATCCTACACTATCATCGTCACCTGCAAGAGTGCGGAACACGGCTTGCCCTGCGGCCATCTTGCATGTCGTTTATGGGCCAGATGGTGACGTCACGGATATACGGGCCAGCCGCGATACGCTAACGTTTTATTAATCATAACATCGCCTTCCTCTCATCCCGTGATAGCTCAGTTGGTAGAGCGGAGGACTGTAGAGGTGAAACGAAGCAATCCTTAGGTCAGTGGTTCGAATCCGCTTCGCGGGAATTTTTTTTTTTTTTAAATCATAAATTTAATGTACAGTCTTTCTTTTGGACTTTCTGTAGCCGTGTGATGACTGGTCTAATTTTTCTTTTTCTTTTTTATTTCGTATGGCTTTTAAACTATTTTGTAGAAAGACGACTGTCTGTGCATTACGACTGCGGAACACTAAACAGGTAACAACACGATGCAACATGACACTAATAGCAAATCAGGATGATTCTTGTCTGTGTCAATTCACTATCATGGAGAGAGAAAAAACAGCAGTCCATAGTCTCCAGGAGAAAGGTTTGAAAACGAAAGTTTGTGTGCTTCTAATGATGATGATGATGATGATGATGATGATGACGATGATGACGATTATGACGATTATTATTATTATTATTATTATTATTATTATTATTATTATTATTATTATTATTATATTATTGCATGTTTACCGCTGTATATTCCCCGACAACGAGAGAGCTCTAAGCGTTTTACACACCAGCATACACGTTAAGTATCGTACACTGAAATCCGCACCTCCCAATGAGCAAATGATTCTGTGGCCAACGCAGGCCTTTAGAGTTAGCCCATATCATACTGAGGCTATAAGCTTCAAATTTGTACACTGCCATAATTATGCAAGCTACATTATAGTACTTACAGATAAGGATATAGACCAACGGCTTTAGTTTAAGGGTGGTGCCAGAATAGCTATTCTGCCACTACCTTTGAACTATTTTAGTCCGACTTATTTCACACACTGGTTTATTCCAAATGATAAGGGTGAAATCCACGCAGCCGTGCCGCTGCCCCAGCAGACTATGACATGCGGCCGTCTGCCCGAAAATCTTTTGATAAGAAGGGCCAGTTGCATGAGAGAGCTTAGTCTTGGGCCTGCCATTAAGCAAGCTGCTCCGATACAGTTGCATGAGAGAGCTTAGTCCTGCGCCTGCCACTAAGCAAGCTACTCCGATACAGTTGCATGAGTGAGCTTAGCCCTGGGCCGGCCATTAAGCTGGTATGGCTATAGCGGAGCACCTTGCTTAGTGGTTGGTGCAGGACCAAGTTCACTCGTGTAGCTGATCCCCGGACTCTGCAACAGACATGGACCCACACCAGTGCTCTGGCCAACAAGCTGTCGGCCCAACGACTCTGTGCTAAGCGGGCTTCCATCGGCAAGGGACACCAACCAAAGGTCCAAAATCACAAACCATATGTCTTTAACCCCTTCAATGCCAGTGGGCGCGGATTTCGCGTCAGAAACCACCGCACACTGACCGACATCTGCCCAAAGAACACAACCTGATGGGACCAGAAACAATCGTAAAGAACACCAGACCAACACTGACGAGACTGCGGGGATCACTGAATATTTATGCCTCTTGCAGCTGGCTAGCGTTAGCCTTGCCCGACAGTTAGGGGGTTAAGATCACCTTTATGTTAACACGAAACAACACCAGTCCGGCCCAACATTCAACACTATCATCTTCACTTGCACGCGGAGTCAGTGCGGAACACGGCTTGCCCTGCGGCCATCTTGCATGTCGTTTATGGGCCAGATGGTGACGTCACGGATATACGGGCCAGCCGCGATACGCTAAGGTTTTATTAATCATAACATCCACCTCCTCTTATCCCGTGATAGCTCAGTTGGTAGAGCGGAGGACTGTAGCGGTGAAACGAAGCAATCCTTAGGTCAGTGGTTCGAATCCGCTTCGCGGGAATCTTTTTCTTTCTTTTCTTTTATTTTATAAAATCATAAATTTAATGCACAAATTTTATTTTGGTTTTCTGTAGGCGTGTGCACATTGGTTTGTTTGTCATCCATTTTATACCATATAGTTTTAAACTGTTTTTGAGAAGATTAACTGTGCATTACGTGTGTGGAGAAGATTAACTGTGCATTACGAGTGTGGAGAAGATTAACTGTGCATTACGAGTGTGGAGAAGATTAACTGTGCATTACGAGTGTGGAGAAGATTAACTGTGCATTACGAGTGTGGAGAAGAGTAACTGTGCATTACGAGTGTGGAGAAGATTAACTGTGCATTATGAGTGTGGAGAAGATTAACTGTGCATTACGAGTGTGGAGAAGATTAACTGTGCATAACGAGTGTGGAGCAGTAAGCAGTGAAACAACACACTGTAGAACGGCGACAATAGCAAATCAATTAAAAAAAAAATTATGGTTCGCCATTCTGTGTCACATTCACTATCCTGCAGAAACCACAACAGGCTAGTAGTCCGCACGCATTCTCATCAGAAAGGTTCAAAAAGAATTTTGTGATGCTTCTATTATTATTATTATTATTATTATTATTATTATTATTATTATTATTATTATTATTATTATTATTATTATTATTATTATTATTATTATTATTATTCATTATTATTATTATTATTATTATTATTATTATTATTATTATTATTATTATTATTCGTATTATTATTATTATTATTATATTGTTGTTGTTGGTGGTGGTGGTGGTGGTGGTGGTGGTGTTGGTGATGGTAGTAGTAGTAGTAGTATCATCATCATCATCATTATCATTATCTTTGTTATTATTATTATTATTATTATTATTATTATTATTATTATTATTATTATTATTATTATTATTATTATTATTGCGCTATAATGCCCGACAAACATAGAGCTTTAAGCGCTTCACACACAAGCATAAAAGTTATCATACATTTACATCAACACCTTCCAGTGAGCAAAAGATGCGGTGGCCAAATGAGGCCTTTGTAGTTAATCCGCGCAACCGGCCAGTTATGGCGTGCATCTGCCCGAGAATCTGTTAAAAGCTGGGGCCAGTTTCATGAGTGAGCTTAGTCCTGCGCTCTGCCACTAATCAAGCTACTCCGATACAGTTGCATGAGT
The DNA here is from genome assembly GCA_036245525.1 of Semisulcospira habei. Classification (NCBI taxonomy): domain Eukaryota; kingdom Metazoa; phylum Mollusca; class Gastropoda; family Semisulcospiridae; genus Semisulcospira; species Semisulcospira habei. Next base: position 43,667,105 of record BTPG01000001.1, read on the forward strand.
GAGCTTAGTCTTGCGCCTTGCCACTAATCAAGCTACTCCGATACAGTTGCATGAGTGAGCTTAGTCTTGCGCAAGCCATTAAGCTGGTATGGCTATAGCGGAGCACCTTGTTTAGCCCTGGGCCGGCCATTAAGCTGGTATGGCTATAGCGGAGCACCTTGCTTAGTGGCTGGTGCAGGACCAAGTTCACTCGTGTAGCTGATCCCCGGACTCTGCAACAGACATGGACCCACACCAGTGCTCTGGCCAGCAAGCTGTCGGCCCAACGACTCTGTGCTAAGCGGGCTTCCATCGGCAAGGGACACCAACCAAAGGTCCAAAATCACAAACCAGCACACAAGTATGCAGAACCTGTTTTGACAGACCACCGCTATGAGAGATCGCTTGTCATTAAAGACCGTCATTTAGGTGGCTGTGGATGCGGCTGTGGCTGTGGCTGTGGCTGTGGCTGTGGCTGTAGCTGTGGCTGTGGCTGTAGCTGTAGCTGTGGCTGTGGCTGTAGATGTGGATGTAGCTGTGGATGTGGCTGTAGCTGTGGATGTAGCTGTGGTTGTGG
>BTPG01000001.1:43672660-43790160 GCA_036245525.1 Semisulcospira habei
TTAGGAAAAGTGTTATGCTGGATACAGAGATTATAAATATAAGTTAAGGATTCTACAATGTATGGGAGAGACAGTTTAAGTATTTTCGGGCTGATGTCATCAGGCCCCGAGGACTTTTTATTTGGAAGGTTACTTATGAGTAAACCCACTTCATGAACAGCTAACATAGGGATGTTGAAGGGGGCTGTGCCCATTGTTCTTTGTTGACAAAACTCAGACAGCAAATTTGAGCGGTGATAAGTGTTATCCTGGCTTGGCGATATTAGAGATTTGGCAATCGAAAGAAAATGGTCATTGAATGTATCAGCAGTAAGATTAGTGGGAATGGTAGTTGCGGTACTTGGAGACCCCCTAGTAAGTGTGTTTAGAAGGCGCCATATAGTAGAGGTATCTTTGCTGTCTTTAACCGTGTCACGAACTAACTTTTTTCTTGCCTCTCTGATCATGTATTTAACACGGTTACGCTGTTGCTTATATTCAGTGAACATTTTATTGCTACGTAGATCGTTTCTAAGCGCCATCGCCTGCATGATTTCCGGAGTAAGCCAGGGAGGAAGAGTGTTAGATTTTACCCTCCTCTCGCGTAGAGGAGCATGTTTATTAAGTACATTTAGGAAAAGAGAGTACCAAATACTGAGGGCGGTATTAGGATCATAGGACAGGAGCACGTTATTAAAAGGAGTATTTTCTAGATCAAATAGAAATTCGTCTTTCCTGAAGTGTTTGAATGTCCTATACGTTATAGTTGTATGGCCGTTCTTTTTTGGTTTAGGGAGTTTAGAAGACCAGGAGCAAGCCACAGGATAATGATCACTAACACTAAGATTTGAGACATCAACGTCAGAGACGGCTTTGGGTTTATTAGTATATATGTGGTCTATAAGCGTGGAAGTAGTTGGAGTAATTCTGGTGGGTGATTTCACTAACTGTACTAAGCCAAACAGAGATGACGTTGAGCCCCAGGCGGGGTGCGGCTTAAGTAAATCTATATTAAAATCGCCCAATAGAAGAATGTCGGCCTTCTTTTTTAAAGCTCTGTCAAGGTTATGACTAAACTGATCGTACCACTCAAAAGTTGAGGCGGGATTTCTATATAAGAACCCAATTAATACCGGTTTTGATTTCGGACACTTGACTTCGACCCATACGCACTCCACCCCGATCATTTCTAGGTCGACGCGTCGATGAACTGATTGCTGGATAGAATTATGAATATAGACAGCGATGCCAGTTTGACCGGGAGACAAGGGGTCTCGTCTAATAACTGAAAAATTGGGGATACTGATTGCTGCATCGCTTACACAGGAACTCAGACGCGTCTCACTGAGTCCAAACAGGTGGAACGGTGTAGGATTGTTGATATATACAGATATGTCGGCTAGTTTGTTGTACAAATGAAACACATTGAGGTGCCCTATTCTCATAACTGCACCTTTGATGGAAAATTCGCTTGGACTTATTACAAAATACAGAGTGCACAAGATAAACAATGAAGAAACAATTGAATACAGAAAAACACGGAAATAAAAAATACTATAAAACTATAAAACGATAAAAGGCCACGTAATTGAATAAAAGTCCTCCAGAGAACAAGTAGCAGTTAAGCTACTGAGCTCTCAAAAACTCGCTGCGGGAGTGACTGAACCACAAGAAAAAAGTGACGCAACTTGAAACGCCGCATGGAACACCTGTATGTTCGGCTGTCACTAAGTTCCCTTCTTTGTCGTTCCAGTACAATTTTAATTAAATCACTCAAGCTAATAGTCTGTCTCACTGTAAAGACACGAAAGAGGCTGAAAATTAAGTCTTTCTTATTAATGAGCACAATCTTTACAGTGTAAACTAACACAGTCTCTGGTGGTAACACTCAATGTTACTGTCACATCAGTTTATGACCAACGCGGCTAGAAGGTAGAACCAAAGTAATCAATAAACAGCACAGTGGATGCAGACAATAACGTTGGTAGTCACTCTAACTGATTTACGGTAAGAACAAGTTACATCTGTAACAATAGCAGTCAGCTTGCCGTGCTCGTGTTCACAATCACCAAATATAAACGTCTAATTAAAGCGTCAGTAAATCAGTGATGAACACCACCTACTAGTTCAAAAATGAAAATTAACCCTTTTGTTCATGCATCCACCGGTGCTGTTTGCAGCATCGGTGGTTGCATGCACAACGGGGTTAAGCAAATTAGTGGCAGATAAATCCCTGTAGGAAAGGATGCGGTTAACTCTTGTCAGTTGATATCGCAGCTAATCAGTTAATAGTAGACACCACCTATTAACCCAACAATGGACAATTAATCCTCTTGTTCATGCATCCATCGGTACTGTTTGCAGCATGTACTGTTTGCAGCACCGGTGGTTGCATGCACAGGAGGGTTAATGAGATTATTAGCCGGTAAAGCCCTGAATGAATGGCTGTAGGAGCTGCGCAAGCATGCGCATCCTCTGCGTTGCGTCTAATCCGGGAGTAATTGCAGGGCTCTCCCACCCTCTGGTCGGTGTGGGATTAGCGGCGGTGAGGGCGTGAAGGGCGCTGTTAGAGCCTTGGTCGGAGGGTGGAATGCGCGGAAATTCACGTTCTGACGGAGTGAACTGCCCGGCGTGACCTTGCTGGGGACAGAATGTCGGGGGGTAACCAGGCTGGGCAGAGTTGTAAATGATCAATCCAGACCAAAAAGGTGACTGCCAAGCGTGTGAAATGCAAAGAAGTACCCAACGGAGAAAGAAACACGCTTAGAAAAAACGGTACAACACAATTTATTAATATTTCGGGTAAATACCCTTTGTCAAAATAGACAAACAAACAGAGACATTAGTCGCTACTTATCTTCAGATGCAGAAGGAATGTGGCAACTGAAGGTGACGTAAAAAGAAAAAGAAAAAGAAAAGGAAAGGAAGAACAAAAGTAAAAATGACGTCAAAGAAAAAAATGGCTCTGTTTGTTTGCCTTCCCCCCCCCCCCTCCCTTTTTGTTTTCTCTCTCTCTCTCTCTCTCTCTCTCTCTCTCTCTCTCTCTCTCTCTCTCTCTCTCTCTCTCTCTCTCTCTCTCTCTCTCTCTCTCTCTCTCTCTTTCTCTCTTCCCCCTTTCTCTCTCTCTTCCCTTTCCTCCTCCCCTTCCCCCGCCCCTTTTGTCTTTCTCTCCCCCCACAAGCGTTTTTTTTTTGTTTTGTTTTTTTTTTGTTTGGAGTTACCCTTGAAGATGGTTTCACAACTACCTACTCTCCTCTTATACCATTATTCTCTTACTGAATTTGATTATTTGCTTCGTTTCATCGATATTCCTTGTTGTGTACCATGCTAAATGCTGGGGTTTTTTTCCCGGGGTCCTCCCGTTTTTCCCCGAGGTAGTCCTCAACTCGATGGTGATATACAGTTTGCCTTCGGGTTGGTGTTTAGCTGGCTTTGTGTATTAGACACTCAGCCTACTTCGTGCCCAAGGGTACTCCCCGTTCGTTCTCTCTCTCTCTCTCTCTCTCTCTCTCTCTCTCTCTCCTCTCTCTCTCTCTCTCTCTCTCTCTCTCTCTCTCTCTCTCTCTCTCTCTCTCTCTCCCCCTCCCTCTCTCTCTCTCTCTCTCTCGCTGTCTCTCTTCTCTCTCTCTCTCTCTCTCTCTCTCCTCTCTCTCTCTCTCTCTCTCTCTCTCTCTCTCTCTCTCTCTCTCTCTCTCTCTCTCTCTCTCTCTCTCTCTCTCTCTCTCTCTCTCTCTCTCTCTCTCTCTCTCTCTCTCTCCCCGGCCTCACACACGCGCATTTACTTTTGCTCGCTCCTGCGCGCGCTTACACACACTCTTGTCTCTCGTGTTTAGTTTCTCTCGGAGTCTTTCTCTTACGATTTTTTTCTTTGACGTCATTTTTACTTTTGTTCTTCCTTTCCTTTTCTTTTTCTTTTTCTTTTTACGTCACCTTCAGTTGCCACATTCCTTCTGCATCTGAAGATAAGTAGCGACTAATGTCTCTGTTTGTTTGTCTATTTTGACAAAGGGTATTTACCCGAAATATTAATAAATTGTGTTGTACCGTTTTTTCTAAGCGTGTTTCTTTCTCCGTTGGGTACTTCTTAGAGTTGTAAATGGCATTGTCAGACATGTTGAACTGGGTTTGAGCAGAATGGGCTTGGCAAATTTGAGACTGTTGAAAATGGGCTTGAACGTGGTTGGAATTAGCTTGGCTGGGAGGGGTTTGGTTGTTGTGGGGGTGGGCGTTGGTGTGGGCATGGTTGGGGTGGGAATGGTTGGGATGGGTATGGACTTTGAAATTGTTTCCTCCATTTGCTTGTCCCCATCCTGTGCCCCTGCCAGAAGCCTGATTTTGGTAGTGCTGTGGTCCTCGATTTTGAGGGTTGGTAGGCGCATGACGATCCGCTTTCGGCACATCGTATCCCGGTGAGCGGCGTGCTGCTCCGGCGAACCTGATGGCGAGTGCCAGTCGCTTGGTGCCTTCATCTGTCAGGTGACTTCTGTCTCTCTGGAACAGAGTCTGACGCGGCGCAAGATTAGCTGTCAAGAAACGGGGGACATGGTCGATGTAGGGGATCTTGACCTGCTCACACACAGCCCTGAGATTGTCGTTGGAAGCAAACACAGCCTTTGCCAGGTAATGTTCAGTTCCACCTGGAATAATGCAGGATATGTACACAGCGGCGCTGGGAAAGGCTGAGCGTAGGAAACGGAAGAGCTGGTCCCAGGACTGCTTGCTGACGGCGCCCACTTTGCAGCTGTTGATACCAACATGCGTCGTCACACGGCGGATGTGGGGCATTGGTGGCAAAGTGCGGAGCCACTCAGTGACATCAGCTACAGTCAGGCCGGAGACAGACAGATTCTGTACAAGGGCACCGTCGACAGACATCCTGCGCTCGTCAACACCTTTCAGCACAGAATCCCCGATCAACAGCGTGTTGACACCTGGTCGTACTTGCAGGAGCTGAAGCTGTTCTAGGGGTGCATTGTCCTTAGCGCTGATGTTACTGTCGTTGGTAATGCGGGTGGAGGTATCGTGTCGTCGTCTGTTCTCGGGTGCATTGTCCTTAGCGCTGATGTTACTGTCGTTGGTAATGCGGGTGGAGGTATCGTGGCCTCGTCTGTTCTCATCCAACTCAGACAATACAGAATACCGGTTTTTAACTGGAACTTGCACGAGGAGTGTGTTGTCGGTCGTGGTAGAGTCTTTAGGGGGAGGGGACATGAGGGATTGTGAGACACTATCTTTTTGGGGTGAGCATTTGGGGGCGTTGGGGGTTTCGTTGGCTGGTTCAAAATTCTGGGTGTTGCTGCAGGCACTGGCTTTAGACAGGGATTCCACTTGCTTTTTTAGGTCTTTTAGTCTACTGGCATGGTTGTCTCTACTGCTGGCCAGTTGAGTCACTTTCTCATTTAGCCTGACGTGGTCCGCTGAGAGTCCTTCTACAGCTGAGTTAATGCTTTCTGCATATTCCTCAACTGCCTGAGAGAGAGAGAGAGAGAGAGAGAGAGAGAGAGAGAGAGAGAGAGAGAGAGAGAGAGAGAGAGAGAGAGAGAGAGAGAGAGAGAGAGAGAGAGAGAGAGCTTTTAATGATTGCTATACGGGCCTGTGGAGGCGCTACGGAAGGCCACAGATTTCATTTTGAGAGCCTGTGACGGCGTTCGAGAAGATGAAGAAGAAGATGATGATTGCTATTATCCAAGTTTATTACCAGATTATCTTCGTTTACTTCGCCAGAACATCTCGTTTATATTGTGATGATTAGTGTGGTAGCAGTTTTATATGTCATGTTGTCATCCTTGTGTATGCTGTGATTATTGGCTGTATGTGATAAGGGTGTGATATTATTTAGTCTTTAGTAACTGACGTCAAGACACAGTCCAGTGTTTTTATTGTATTTTTACACGACCATAAACAATCTTATCGTATATTAATTATGCCTCTCAGTTGCTGCAGGATCGCTTTCATTTTCCTCGGCAGTGAAGGCCTTAACTCACTGTACCCCATCACCGGCATCCTTCAATTTTGCCGTTGTCCTCTGAAGACTGCAATGCAGTGCAGGACACAGCTCTCGACCTTGATAGTTCAAAGGTGATGCCAGAATAGCTTGGCGCCCATAGGCGCCAAGCTATTCTGGCATCACCCTTGAACTATCATGGTCGATCTTTATCTTGCTGTGGTGTGTCTGGGGTAGAATGAGTGAAGGAGTTAAGGTCACTTTTTCTCTAGCATAATGCCTGCCACTGTATTTCAACAAGGAACATCACCAGTCATCTTACATCATCATCTTCACCTCAGTGCACATCGGAGTCAGGTGCGGAACGCGGCTTGCCCTGTGGCCATCTTGCATGTCGTTTATGGACTACATAGTGACGTCACGGATATAACCGGCCAGCCGCGATAGGCTAACGTTTTTATTGATCTTAACATCCTTTCGTTTTTATCCCGTGATAGCTCAGTTGATAGAGCGGAGGACTGTATAGAAAAAATAATGCAGTGGTTCGAATCCGCTTCGCGGGAAATTTTTTCTTTCTTGTTAACTTTTTAAAAAGGGGATTCCAGGGCTTCCGAACCCCGCCCATTCCCCCTCCCCCTACCCCCTCCCCTCCCGCCTAACCCGCCTCCTCCCCCCCCCCCCCCTCGAAATAAATTTCTTCAAAATGCTATAACAAAGTCCCTTTTTGGGGAGTGTTGGACCCCCTCCCCTTCCCCTTTTAATATTTCCTAGAGCTTTCACACACACACACACACACACCCTCCTCCACCCCCCCCCCCCCACCCCCCCTCTACATCGTTGTTTATTTTTTCGGCCACTGCAAGCGGCCAGGTCTGGCGTAGGGGGGGGGGGGGCCTTCTGTGTCAGGTTGAGGGTTCCAAACAAAAGTCGGGACCCCTTCTCCCCCCCCCCCCCCGAGGTAACTGATCCGCCCCTGCCACCCTTGAACTATCCTACTCGACCCGCATCCTGTCGTAGCATGTCAGGGCTTTATCGCTTGATGAGGTCTGGTAGTGTCTCTTTATACCTGAATCTTGCTACACTTTCAACTTACTAAATGCTACACTTTCAACTTACTAAATGCTACACTTTAAACTTACTAAATGCTACACTTTCAACTTACTAAATGCTACACTTTCAACTTACTAAATGCTACACTTTCAACAACTGCGGACCAGTGACTCGGATCCCGGCCATTAAACAGAAAGATATTCGGGCCGATGTCGGCCGCCATGAACTCATGCACGGCTGTGCGCGGGTCGACTGCGCCCGACATCGGTCCGGCGGCCTTTTGCTTACTGTGACAGTCTTCTGCCCACATTATTAACACACGCAAGAACCACCCGTGATTAGAGCCCACTGCGTGCCGGCTTCTCTCCCTTTTTCGTGTCGGGGCCTTTTGGTGACGTCACTGATATAAACGTCGCGGGCGGCCGCCAAACGCTTAGGTTATATTGATCGTAACACCCTTTTCCTCCCATCCCGTGATAGCTCAGTTGGTAGAGCGGAGGACTGTAGAGGTAAAACGAAGCAATCCTTAGGTCAGTGGTTCGAATCCGCTTCGCGGGACTGATCTTTTTCTCTTTACGATCACCATTGTTTGTAACATTTTTTTTTCCCCCTGTCATGTCACTTAAATATTGACTTATTCGAGAGTTGACGTGCCGCTCCGGATACGCGGCTTACGGCGGGTATCTGGAGGCGGCACGTCTCGAATGAGTTAATTCCTTCTGCTAGATTTTCAAATAGTTTATCTAAACAGCAAACATGTGTGTTGGCCTCTGATGTTGGGTTTCGCTGCCTAGCTCCGTAATGTGCAAATCACAGAACACATATTCCTTGACAAGAAGATGCCCGCATCTCAGATGCCGTTCGCCACACACGACACTAACACCAACAGTGTTAATTAACCCTTTGACTCTCGGTAGCACTATTTGTAATAATAATAATAATAATAATAATACATAGTATTTATATGGCGCATTTCTCATATTTATAATATAACTCAATGCGCAGAGGTCAGTCCTGCAGGCATCACACAAGCAAAAAGCGCGACCGGCAGAGGTCAGTCCTGCAGGCATCACACCAGCAAAAAGCGCGACCGGCAGCCAAAGGGTCAAAAAGACATAGTTCAAGGGTAGTGCCAGAATAGCTTGGCGCCTGAGGCGCCAAGCTATTCTAGCACTACCCTTGAGCTATTTTAGGCAAAGTACATAGAGGCCTTTTTTTTTTCTCTTTTTCTCTTTTTTTTTTTTTTTTTTTTTTTTTTTGAGGTGAGGTGGGGGGGGGGGGGGAGTGGAATGGTATTTATAAACAAACAGTAAAAGAAGGTGGATTCTTTTTGCACCCTACAACAGTCACACAAGACACCAAACTACGCTGGTTTCAGTACCTAATTGTCCGTAGAGTACTGACAACCAATGTTTACTTACGCTATAGACAGCTACAGGATTCACACCTTTGTACCGTTTGTTTACTCTCGGGCTAAGGAATCTATTGAACACCTGTTTTTTGAGTGCAGAGTTGTGCATGTTTTTGGGGACAAATTACTGAACAGGTTGAAGGAAAAATGTGCTCATTGTGAAAATAGTGAACTTAGTAAAGATTTAATTGTTTTCGGGGTGAAAGAGGGGCTGCGGACAGACCCAGTGCTCGATTTGCTCTTAGTAATGGCAAAACATTTTATTTACCGTTGCCGCTGTTTGAATCGGCAGTTAAACTTTCCAGTCTTTTTAGCAGAATTCAGAAACAGGTACTGTACAGAGAGGTATGTATCTACTATGAAAAACTAAATTAGCCTTTTTACACAGCTGTGGTTGCCATATTTGGATTCTTTTGTAGGATAGTTAACGTTTGCCAGCTTTTGTGTTAACCTCTGGTAATTTGTGTAGACTGCAGTTGGAAGCTTTTTGTCCTGATTCGGTTCATTATCTTCGAGATATCCATACTTTTTTTGCTGAAATTCTGACAATGGTCTGTTACCGATACACGCATGAAGACATTCACAATGCACGCTAAAAGAATACGCTCTCTCTCTCTCTCTCTCTCTCTCTCTCTCTCTCTCTCTCTCTCTCTCTCTCTCTCTCTCTCTCTCTCTCTCTCTCTCTCTCTCTCTCTCTCTCTCTCTCTCTCTCTCTCTCTCTCTCTCTCTCTCTCTCTCTCTCTCTCTCTCTCTCCACAAACACACGGCACTTTAGTTGAATCGTGCTGAAATAGTGTATTACCGTCGTGGAGGTGGGTATGTGTGTACATGTTGTATTTGTACGGTATATACTCTTTATGTTTTCTTGTTACTATTTTGAAGAAATAAAATCTTCAATAAAAAAAATAATAATTAAAATAAAACAGTAAAAGAAGGGCCGGTGAAGAAGGCGCTTGTGTTTATATGCTGTGTTAAATTCAGAATCTTGAGTTTGAAAAAGCTGTCAAGCACTCCAGATTCTTACTTCTCTGTTCACAACTGTGTCCTAGGGCGGCTCAGCGGAACTTCCAACCATGTAAGCGACCGCCTCGTACGAAACACAGATGTAAATGTGTTTGATATTATAAGTTATTGATAGCAGAGGTTTGCTACACGGACCCTTGTAGACCTGTGTGAGGTCAAAGGAACCATTGTACCCCGAAGGCCTTCGCGGTACAATGGTTCCTTTGACCTCCCTCAGGCCTACAATGGTCCGTGCAGCAAACCCCTGCTACCAATACCGTATTTGTTTTCATTCCTCCACTATTTTCGTAAAAGAAATCAAGCTGAAATCTTCTGAACTGGATCACGCCAGACATGACTGACGACAAAAGAATATGCATGTATACATAGTAGACTTATGACGTAGTTTAAGATCTTTCACGACGTTGCCGTCTATCAGCAAAATTGACAGTGTAATGCAGTGGAAGAGTTTTTAAAATTCTTCAAAATAATATTGGCATAATCTTGTGCGTTCGATATCGCAATGAGTCTTTCTTTTGTGAACTGTTACACACTATTGTTGCAATGTGTGCTGCAAACAACTCCAGTGGTGTGCCTATTGGTTCGATCAACACTAACTAACTTTATACTTTAGAACGTTTTGGTGGTCTTTAACTATCTATCTATATCCCGTAGTCTTGCCGACCGTTGGGGCACCACTGATGGCTTAACAACCAGCTCCCTCCATTCCTCTCTATTCTCCGCCATTCTCAGCATATCGCCCAGCTTCAGTCCTGTCCACTCTGAGATATTGTCCTCCCATCTTTTCCTCTGTCTTCCTCTCCTTCGTCCTCCTTGCACAGTGCCTTGCAGGATTGTTTTGGCAAGCCCTGCTGAACGCGTGACATGCCCATACCACTTCAGTTTGCGTTTTCTCACAATGGCTAATAAGTCTTCATAGGGCCCGATGGCTTGCCTGATTCTGCTTCCCACTTCCTCGTTTGTGATGTGATCTCTGTATGAGATGCCAAGCAGCCTTCGAAAACATCTCATTTCAGTGGCTTGTATCCTCCTTTCAAGGTCTGCTGTGAGGGTCCATGACTCGCAGGCATACAAGAACACTGAGATGACTAAGGAGCGCATCAGTCTGATCTTGGAGCAGAGTGTGATGTTTCTGTCCTTCCATATGGTCTTCAGTCTTGTCAGTGCTGTTGTTGTCTGCGCAATCCTGGACAGTATTTCTGGTTTTGATCCCTCATCTGTCACAATGGCTCCTAAGCATTTGAATTTCTTAACTGTTTCCAGTTTTTGGCCTCCAACCATGATTTCAGAGCCAATGCCACTGGCGTTATTGGTCATCAGTTTGGTCTTCTCTGCACTGATTTCCATCCCATATGCAATGGCTGTACTATCCAGCTTTTTCACCAGCTGAGCTAGCTCCTTCTCTGTTCCTGCACGGCCATCAATGTCGTCCGCAAAGCGCAAGTTCGTGATTGTTCTGCCTCCAATACTGACAGTTCCTTCATGATCTTTCAGAGCGTCCGTCATGATTCTTTCCAGGAAGATGTTGAAAAGAGTAGGTGAGAGCAAGCAGCCTTGTCTGACTCCAACTGTAGTCCTAAACCAGCTTCCTATTTTGCCGTTGAAGCAGACTGCGCTAGTGGCCTTGTTGTAAAGGTTTGCTATGACTTTGATCAGGTTGGCATTGATGTTGTATAGCTTCATGGTGGACCAAAGGGCTGCATGCCACACCCTGTCAAACGCTTTCTTAAAATCCACAAAGACATGATAGAGGTCCTGCTGGTGCTGGAGGTATCTCTCACATAGAACTCTCAGGTTGAAGATCTGTTCAGTTGTGCTGCGCCCTGGTCTGAAGCCTGCCTGTTCCTCAGCTATGATTTCCTCTGCCTGTGGCTTCAGCCTGTTCAGTAGGATCTTTAACATGACTTTGCTTGGGTGGGATATAAGACTAATCGTGCGATAGTTCTGGCATTGATGTAAGTTGCCTTTTTGGGGGAGCGTTATTATAAGTGATTGGGTCCGTGGTGTGGGCCAATCCCCTGACTGCCAGATCTTATTGCAGATTGTTAGTAAGGTGTTTATCGTGTCTTCTCCCCCTTCTTGGACTAGCTCTGCAGGGATGTTGTCTGCTCCTGCTGCCTTCCCTGCCTGGTCTTTAACACAACTGACAAAACTGGCACCCTAGAGGCGTCACAAAGAGGGCTACAAGAAGTCCGCCATTATTCGCTACAAGGCTTTTGTAGCGAGGTCACGTGGTACGGTTTGCGTTATTATTGCTCGTGTGACGTACGAATGAAAACAAAGATGTTTCTCAGAGAAAAATAAAGATATCCAATTTAAAAGTGGTACTGATCATCTATACCTTTTATTTTTCTTTTCCTTCTTCTTCTTCTTCTTTGAATTCTTGTAAACTATTTTTCTAACCTCCGCGACATTTGAAACAAATCTCATGGGCCTCTTAGAAACCCTCTATGATCTCTTCAAACTCCTAGAACATAGGAACAATCTGAATTTCATTTGTCCTTGCGAGTAAAACATAGAGACACTTTAACAGCCCCTGCACCTGCTGCGGTTGATGGGCGTCTATTCCTTGTGCAGACGTGTGACTAGAACTTCTCTACATTGCAAAATGTTTGAAACGTTGTCACAGATTGACGGCACCTTCATAACCTGCTCTGTCTTCAAAACAAAGACGTAAATGTTGCTGAGCTTTGGTAGCAAAACACATAGATAATAAATAGACATAGATCCTCATGAACCTCTGCGAATGCAGAGGTTCATAAAGATCTATGTCTATTTAGGATGCATGGCTTTACTTTAAGTTCCATACTTTGTAGCACGATAGGCTGACCGAAAACCATCAAACCTCCTCTCTCTTCGAGAAAAAAAAAATGTAAATTTCTGTTTGTCAGAAAAAGACATAGATGCTCATAAACCTCAGGTTCATGAGACTCTATGTCATTTGCAGATGCAGGCCTAAATTTGGTGTTGGATGTTGGAGAGAGGAAAGCTTGGAAAGTGTGAACCCCGATCTTTGTCCAAATGTTTACGGGAGTCGAAGGCTGAGTCACTGCGTCCAACGCTCTCTCTTTTCGGTACGGAAATCACGACTCTCTCAACTGCTGGAAAGCTATGGCTGCCTATTTCATAACTCCTAATCTTTCAAATTAAAAACAAAGAGGTGGTTTGCCGCTTCCAACTGCTAGCCAAACATGCAGAGAGTTTTTGTTTTTTAAACAATTAACTTTTTAACTTCCAGTAGCGGACGCAACATTCGTCTTTGAAAGCAGCAACACGGAATAATCCCATGAAACCAACGAACACGGATAGGGTGGGCAAGAGGCAAAGCACCGCATGAGCCTCCGCGGATGCACTAACTTACCGCGGATGCACTAACTTACCGTGGATGCACTAACTTACCGCGGATGTACTAACTTACCGTGGATGCTCTAACTTACCGTGGATGCACTAACTTACCGAGGATGCACTAACTTACCGTGGATGCACTAACTTACCGCGGATGCACTAACTTACTGCGGATGCACTAACTTACCGTGGATGCACTAACGTACCGCGGATGCACTAACTTACCGCGGATGCACTAACTTACCGTGGATGCACTAACTTACCGCGGATGCACTAACTTACCGCGGATGCACTAACTTACCGCGGATGCACTAACTTACCGTGGATGCACTAACTTACCGTGGATGCACCAACTTACCGTGGATGCACTAACTTACCATGGCACTAACTTACCGCGGATGCACTAACTTACCGCGGATGCACTAACTTACCGTGGATGCACTAACTTACTAACTTACCGCGGATGCACTAACTTACCGCGGATGCACTAACTTACCGTGGATGCACTAACTTACCGCGGATGCACTAACTTACCGTGGATGCACTAACTTACCGCGGATGTACTAACTTACCGTGGATGCTCTAACTTACGGTGGATGCACTAACTTACCGTGGATGCACTAACTTACCGTGCATGCACTAACTTACCGCGGATGCACTAACTTACCGTGGATGCACTAACGTACCGCGGATGCACTAACTTACCGCGGATGCACTAACTTACCGTGGATGCACTAACTTACCGCGGATGCACTAACTTACCGCGGATGCACTAACTTACCGTGGATGCACTAACTTACCGCGGATGCGGGGGCTCATCACTGGGGTTCTTTGCCTCTTGCAGTTGGGCGATGTGCGCATTGTTCGGGCTGTGAGGCGGTTAATCAAGAATCATACGATGTTGCTGACTTTGTCAATATACCATATTAACCTTCCCTTGTTCTCCATGCCCTTATTCGATTATTCTGGTCTTTTCCTGATATTTTTTTTAAAGGCTTTTTGATAATTCCATATGTGGTATCTTTTCACAAGCCCGTAAGGTTGTTTCTTCCGGTTTGTGGTGAAAGCTTGACAGCTTGTGTGGGACAAAACAGAAATGTATATATTTGTATGCAGGTATGATTACTATTTGCCTTTCTGTATTGACTATTGTCTTTCTCTACATTGAAATTATCTAAAGGAAATTTAAAACCAGAAACAAGCAGTCATGTCATGTCTCGCTTGTTTGTTTGTTTATTCGTTTGTCCGTTCGTTCGTTCACTCGCTCGCTTGCTCGATCGCTCGTTCTTTCGTTAACGTTTTTCGTTTTAAGGTCTTGTTTCGTTATCTTGTTGTGTCTTGTTCTATCTTACCTTGCCTATGTCTTTTTATTGGAGGGAGGGGAGGAGGGGGGGAGAGTTTTTTTCTTGTAGGGGTTTTAAAGAGTCCAGCGAGTCCTCACTTTTCAGTTCCATGGAGATTCTCGACATGACGACCCGCACTACAGCAAGGCCGTCTAACACAATAGGACCTGGGCCCAGCTGCATAAGTAAGCTAAGTCCTGCGCCAGCCACTAAGCTGATATGGCTCTAGCGGAGCACCTTGCTTAGTGGCTGGCGCAGCACAAAGCTCACTCATTTTACTCCCCCCCCCCCCCCCCCCCCCCCCCACCCTGGACAGTCCGAGAAAAAACGTGTCAGTCGAGACTTTCCCCCTTCAGCCAGCAAGGACAATAGACTCTCAGGGTCCTGGCAGCCACAGGAACTCATTAGAATGTATGTCGCTTGCTGGAAGTGACTCAGCTCCAGTTGCTGCTACGAATGAGGGAGCCTGTAGGGTTTGCATATGATAGTGGCCTGTCCAAACTGGGCTAAATAATCGGGCACACACGCACTGTGGACACAGCACAAGGCTGCTGTGAACTTCAAGCCTTTGTGTTTGTCCGGCACTTTTAGGAGACCCGAACTTGAGCCAACTCTTGAGAAGAGAGTGGGGGGGGGGGGGTGGATGGGAGAGGGAAGGAGTGAAAATGGTGGTGGGTGGGGGGAGGGGGGTCAAACTTTATGGCACACTGGTTGTCTCCCTCGATTCGCTACCGCTTATCAGCGGTAGCGAATCGAGGGAGGCAACCTTTGTGCGTCTTGGTCATCACCCCCTCCCCCCCCCCCCCCCCACACACACAACTCCCACCCCCACCCACTGGTGCTTCAGGCCACCTATAACGCGGGATTATGTTAACAAGTCTGCGACAGATTCGCATGTGCCCCTGAAGTTGATGGGACACATGAGCATCTATGTCTGTTCAATAGCCAATGGAAGGGTCTGGTGTGAGTGATTTCAGTCTTCAGTCTGCCTGAAGTCAGTTTTGTTACGCTGGTCTCGAGTTTGTTGTTGTGTTGTTAGCCGCCCATGATCTGAAGTCATTGTGTAACTGAAGTATGGTGAACTGATCAATGAGAATATTGCCGGCGGTATCCAGTACTGACATTCAAGGGGTTAATCAGTAGCAGACAAAGATTGCAATGGGGATAGGTGGAATAGAGAGTGGACTGATTTTTGGTGTGTGCCGTTGTGAACTTCGTCCATTGAGCAGCTGACATTCAAGTCAGTATACGCTCATATTAATAAGGGTTTTCAAAACAGGTGCACTAACACAGCATTCGGTTGGGAAAAATTTTATCGGACTGGGAGGTTGTGAGGAAGAGGGCGGCGGGGGGGGGGGGGGAGGGGTAAAGGGGGGGGGGGCGTTCTCAGCGTTCGAGTATTGTAGTTTTAGTGACGGGGTGTCTGCCGGAAACTAAAACAGCCGACACGGCCCGAAGATCTTTATTGTACCACAGAGAACCGAACATGTTTATGACGAAAGACGAGAGTTGGATGGTTACACACGAGGTGAGACTGACGTGCGAGAAAGCCACTCTGCAAAGCTCGTCACACATACAAGACAGCAGCAGAATTGGGTACAGCTAGGCACGGACGGAACCACCCGGTGTAAAGAGCAGCGTTGGACTGATAGATATCGTGGGCAGCCCGTCCATACGCAGGAGGGATAGATTCTCATTGTCCCTAACCATCTGCAAGAGGCATAGATTCTCATGAGTCCCTGCTTCAGCAGGGGCTCATGAGAATCTATGCCTCTTGCTTATTCACGTAAGCCCCTCCCCCCCCCCCCACCCCACCCCTTCATATGTTTTCTTCCTTATTTAATGCTGAGCCGCCCCACCGTCTACCCTATCCAAGAAACACAGATACAACACATGACCAGCAACAGGCAAGAAGTTCTTTGCCTCTTGCAGCTGGGTGGTGTTTGTATTTATTTCTGGCGATGAACGGGTTAAGGACGTAGATGATAGAGTGAGTGACGTAGATGATAGAGTGAGTGACGTAGATGATAGAGTGACGTGCAGCTGCTTGGTGCCTTTCATTATTATATACAGGGGGCAGTTGGTGTGCACATTTTTGTGTGTGTGTGTGTCCGTGCGTGCGTGATTGCGTGTGTGCCAATGTTTGTGCTTTCGCGCATGTGCATTTGATGAGTGTGAGCGCGGCGTGCGTGCACATTTGTTTATGCGGCGCGGTTGCGTCAGTGCCGCGTGTTTGCGCGCCTATACGCGTCTGTGTTGCTATTTGTGCATGCCGATCACATTCAGGGCATGCCAGTCTGTACCCATTGCGCAAAAGGCCATCGGGCCGTCGTCGGCTGCCGTTGACCCGCGCACGACCGTGCGCGGGCCAACGGCGGCCGACATCGGCCCGAAGGCCTTTGCGCACTGTGTGTACTTTTCCCCACGTACAAAATTGTCATAACAGAACTGGAGCTAACACCTCCCCAATTCCATTACCGGACTGCACCTAACGCTGCAACAGATGACTTTACCAGTCTCCGCACGACCAACACCTTACATCTCAACACATGCATAGATCTACATTACTTTTTAGGGACTTTAAGGAAATAATGCAGTTTATGACCATAGTAACTTATTCAAGGCGCATCAACAGCTGCGAAAGTGTCCGTCAGTATAGCGTTGCCGCAGACACGGAGGGCTCTGATTGCTAAATTTCGCCCACTCATTCAACGGGTTTCACCCTTGTCTTGCCTCAGCTCAGACTTTTCTACCCTTCTTTTCACGACTGATCCGGCCATGTGAGTAGGCACGCGTACTAGACTCGTACAGACTGGTGGGTTTCCACTGCCTTGTGTGCCTAGCGGAAGGAACTTTCCCATGTGTGCCCCCCAAAGGAGAAGAGGATCAAAGGCCTTTCAGTTTACGACATTAAAGTCCGGATTTTCAACTCCAACGTAAAAGTAGTTCTCCTATACGGAGCAGGGACTTGGAGGTTGACAAAAACCACAGTCAACAGATCTTCATAAACAGTTTCCTTAGAAGATTCTTGAAAATCCACTGGCCAGAGAAGATCAGCAACGTCAGACTCTGGGAGAGAACAGAGCAGATAACAGCAGAGAATGAAATTGGGCGAAGAAGATGGGGATGGATTGGTCACAGTCTGAGCCTGAAAGCCAGTTTCCAGTATCACTAGGCAGGCATTGTCATGGAACCCCCAGGAAAAGAGGAAAAGAGGCAGGCCGAGAAAAAACCTGGCTTCGAGACCTCCAAGCAGGAGTCAAGAGACTGGGAACCACCTGGAGAAAATCGCCAAGGAGAAGCACAGGACAGGAGTCGCTGGAGGTCTCTCGTCGACGGCCTATACCCTGGGAGGGGTGACAGGCGTAAGTAAGTAAGTAAGTTTACGACATTGACACTTAATAATTTAACCCTTTCAGTGCCGAGAATATCTGAACACCGTCCAGCTGCAAAGAGGCATAGATCCTCATGAGCCCCCGCAATTGCGGGGGCTCATGAGGATCTATGCCTCTTGCCGAGACCAGTCTGAATCCGTGTTGCTGGGTGATAGTTCAAGGGTGATGCCAGAATAGCTTGGCGCCCATAGGCGCCAAGCTATTCTGGCATCACCCTTGAACCATCATGGTCGATCCGTATCTTGCTGTGGTGTGTCTGGGGTAGAATGGGTTAAGGAGAAATAACGGTCCCTTCACCCTTTACCTCAGAGAGCAGGTGGCTTTCGTTCTCTAGCCTAGTCTAGTCAACTGAAATGTAACTTGTTAGTGAACCACTCCTATAGTGAACCACTCCTATAGTCAACCACTCCTATATCAACCACTCCTATAGTCAACCACTACTAGCGGCTCATGAGAATCTGTGCCTCTTGTTGACAGGAGGGTGTCGTTTGGAAAATGAAAGAAGTCTTTTTTCCCCCCTGGGCTTCAAGTGTCAAGTCTTATGTAAATTGTACCTCATAATACAATAACGACATGCCTAGGATAATACAGCAACGACATGCCTGGGATAATACAGTAACGACATACCTAGGATAAAACAGTAACGACATGCGACATTCCTAGGATAATACATTAATGATAATACAGCAACGACTTGCCAAGGATAATACAGCAACGACATGCCTAGGATAATACAGTAACGACATGTCTAGGATAATACAGCAACGACGTGCCTAGGATAATACAGTAACGACATGCCTATGATAATACAGTAACGATATGCCTAGGATAATACAGTAACGACATGCCTAGGATAATACAGTAACGACATGCGACATTCCTAGGATAAACATTAACGACATGCCTAGGATTATACAGCAACGACTTGCCTGGGATAATACAGCAACGACATGCCTAGGATAATACAGTAACAACACGCCTAGGATAATACAGCAACGACATGCCTAGGATAATACAGTAACGACTCGCCTAGGATAATACAGCAACGACATGCCTAGGATAATACAGTAACGACACGCCTAGGATAATACAGCAACGACATGCCTAGGATAATACAGTAACGACACGCCTAGGATAATACAGCAACGACATGCCTAGGATAATACAGTAACGACACGCCTAGGATAATACAGCAACGACATGCCTAGGATAATACAGTAACGACACGCCTAGGATAATACAGCAACGACATGCCTAGGATGTCGAGAAAAAAACCAACGCCAACTGCAAGAGACATCGATCCCCATGAGCCCCCGCATTCGCTATGTCTCTTGCTGAGACCAGTTTGTATCTGTGTTCCATGGACGGTTGATGCTTTTGGTATTTGAACGAACTCAGATTCCCTAGTACGCATGTGCGTGAGTGCGTGCTGGCGTGTGTGTGTGTGTGTGTGTGTGTGTGTGTGTGTGTGTGTGTGTGTGTGTGTGTGTGTGTGTGTATGTGTATGCGCGCGCGCGTGTGTGTGTGTGTGTGTGTGTGTGTGTGTGTGTGTGTGTGTGTGTATGTGTGTGTGTGTGTGTGTGTGTGTGTGTGCGTGAGTGTGTGTTCAAAATAAAAACCCGTCTTCGTTTTCCATGGTGAAACACACACGAGGAAGGACTGTTAATGAAAAGAGTGGAGAGGAATTTATTTATTTTTATTTATTTTTTGGGGGTGTGTGTGTGTGTGTGTGTTGGGGGGGGGGTGTCATTTAGTTTAATCAGGTATCATCTCATTATAATAATACAGTGCTCTCACAAATTGTCACTGCACGCGCTTCCGATTGCAGGCATCAAAATATCTGCGGAGCCGGACCGGGGGATCTGGGTAGCTGTGGTGGTAGATCGTTGGACTGTCATCCAACGGTTTGTGGGTTTGGGCCCAGGGCAGCTTGGGGTGAACAGTTGTTCAGACTCCGAGTCAGATTCGGCGCCCTGCCTGTAGATGACATTCCTTGTGGAAAAAAGATATTAGACACAAAACATGCGGCGTCCTTACACAAGAAACACTTTACATGACGGAAATCGGGAACAACGTGGTTGGAGCTGATTTTAACCCGTTTAACCACAAGGCCACTGAGACCAGGTAAATAATAAAAATAATAATAATTACGGTATTTATAATGCGCTTATCTAATAATAATTATAACTCTAAGCGCGCACTCACAACTCGAGCACGCATGCGCACGCTTTTGACAATGACTCACGTACCACAAATACATTACGACAGTCAGCTTGGGGTGGGGAGTGTGGTGATGTTATAGTGCTAGAATTGTTGAAAGAGGTGAGTTTTGAGGGCGGACTGGAAGGAGGAGAGAGTCGTGTCAGTCCTTTGAGTGGTCTCTGGACGGTTGAGGCTTTCCGTCGGTCGTTGAATGAACACACCTTTCAGAAACTGAACACAAATATGCGTCCAGTGACATGACGGTTTATACGTCTTTGGTTTGGTTTTCTCACACGGGGAAGGTCAGGGGGTGTTCAGCCCACTATAGGATGACCCCAGCAGCTTCACAGGGTCACTGACTGACGCAGACTCCTGACGCCTTTTGTTCGCCTGGGTAGCCAATTACCTCGGTGGCCGAGACACAACCCCATCTGACCGACAGCCTTTTGCGCGTTGGGAACGCACTGATACCCCATCCCAACTGCTAGAGACATAGATTCTCATAAGCACCTGCAGTCTATGCCTCTCTACCACACTATTCTCCAGCCTTTCCTTAACTCTTTCACTGCAAGCTGATGCCCGTTCATTCAACGACAACAAACCCCCGCCAGCCTTCAAAGAAACGTCGATACAAATCGGTGTCAGCAAGAGGCATAGATCCTCATGAGCCCCCGCAACTGCGGGGGCTCATGAGGATCTATGTCTCTTGCAACTGGATCTGTCAGTTCAGTTTTTCTAGACAGTTAAGGGGTTAAACCTGTATCTGGACTACAGTGTCTTTTCAAGACATCGGGTGCGAGCCCAGCAAAGCAAATTTGTCCTGTTGGCAGCGCTAGGAGACGGGTATGTTGTCTCGCCGTGACTCCGAATGGGTTCGCTCGGTACTGGCCGGCTTTCCGTCAACTGAAAGTGGCTCGCAACAAGACATGTCGCTGCTGTTTCTCGCTTTTATTCTTGTTGCTGTTGTTGTTGTCGTCGTTGTTGTTATTGTTGTGATGTTGGTTGGTTGGTTGGTTGGTTGGTTGGTTGGTTGGTTGGTTGGTGTTTGAAGTTGTTGTCGATTTGGTCGTTGTTGTGGTTTTTTTGTTTGTTTGTTTGTTTGTTTTTTACTCCGTTATGTTTGAAATTTGTTATGAGAGGAAGTATTTACACAGAAAACAGAAAAAGAAGTGTGGTGGGGACCTCCTTCACAAAGTGGTTATATCAGAAATGTGTGGTGGGGACCTGCTTCAAAAAGTGGTTATATCAGAAATGTGTGGTGGGGACCTGCTTCACAAAGTGGTTATATCAGAAATGTGTGGTGGGGACCTCCTTCACAAAGTGGTTATATCAGAAATGTGTGGTGGGGACCTGCTTCACAAAGTGGTTATATCCACCATTCTTTCACAACAACGTCAAAGTCCACTTATAATTATGTGTGCAGATCTGTGAGTTTTAACCTTACGGCTCCTGAGGTCAGTCGCATAACTAAGCTAAGTCCTGCGCCAGCCACTAAGCAAGGCGCTTCGCTATGTAGCGGCCGGGAGCACCTTGTTCAGTGGTTGGCGTAGGACTTAGCTTACACATGCAGCCCGGCTACCCAAGGCAACAGTTAAAACCACATGTACAGTTTTAGATCGCATTGACCTAATAATAATAGAAATAATACTAAAACTATAAAAAAATAGTAGTACTACTACTACTACTAATAATAATAATAATAATAATAATAATAATAATAATAATAATAATAATAATAGCACCCAGTACAGCCGAGGCGGTTGTGTCAAGATACACGTTCGATCTCTGGTATAGTCACCATGCAGACAAACAATGCCTTCGACTACAGCCAGTGTGGGTCTGCCCGCATCGTGTTTGCCGATGGTGACCCCCTGCCCTGCATGGAGGAGAGTCACGGCGACCCTCCGGCTTCACCCAGCCACCTGTCGTTAACCCGTATCATCCGGAATACACCAGTGTGTGAAATAAGTCTGACTAAAATAGTTCAAGGGTTGTGCCAGAATAGCTTGGCGCCTCTAGGCGCCAAGCTATTCTGGCACCACCCTTGAACTAAAGCCATTGGTCTATATCCTTATCTGTAAGTACTGTAATGTAGCATGTATGTACTGTAATATGGCAGTGTACAACTCTGAAGCTTTTAGCCTCAGTATGATAGGGGTTAAATGTGAGACTTTCACCCGTTTTGGTGTCACTGTTTCCACTTAACCCTTTGCATACTGAGAAAAGGTGAACGCGATTCAACTGCAAGAGACATTGATCTTCATGAGCCCCCCTCCCACTCCACCCCCACCCCCACCCCCACCCCCCCCCCCAACCACCCACCCCCGACTGCGAGGGGTCGGGGTGGGTGTGGGGGGCCTCGAATAAGTCGTGATAACTTGTTCCTTGGCCCTTGAAACTTAAGAAAACAGTTGAATGCTGTTCTCTGACACACGAAAATGACCTAAAGACGCCGAGCCGTGTTGTGCGCACATTCCTTCAGCTATCATGGTCGATGTGACTCCTGAGCTGTTATATATTCAGTAAGACAAGTTCAAGGGGGAAATATAATATTTGGGGAATCTGACATTCCAAAGGACAGGTTTCACGTTCAAAACCAAGATGTTCAGAGATATCCGTCATCGGTGTAGTTGGGGAGGGAGGGTGGGGGTGAACTTCAAGTTTGTATCTTTTACCTTTGCCAAGACCACCACCACCCCTTCACCCACTCCACTCCCTACACACACACACACCCTTCCCCTATCCCATACCCACTACGAACCCTATCCCCACCCCGTCTGGGGCAGTTCTTTCTACACAGCGGATCTCCTTCTCACGGACCGTCGTGCAAAAACAGGTCTAATTGGAGGGTGGGTCGGGCTCTATCACAATGTCTTTTGGCTCGAAACCTTGGACCTCGTCTGTCTGAGATCTCCAGAAGTAACTCTGGCATAGGTCATTGCCAGTAAAAGGCATAGATCCTCATGAGCCCCTGCGAAGCAGGGTATCATGAGGATCTATGTCTTTTTAAACCTTAGTACTAAGGGTAAATGAGAGACGTCGCAGGGTTTTGTTGCTCTGTTCATGGTTGCTTCTTTGGAAAAATTCACAGAAGTAAAATGTTCCCAATCTTTAAAAGAAAGAGGTATAGATTCTCATGAGCCCCTGCTGTTGCGGGGGCTCATGAGAATCTATGCCTCTTGCACTAAAATTATGGGTGGAAGAATGACATCCTATAGAGTCCTGTTGCTCCTAACGGAGGGGGGCAGTGGCTGAGAGGCGAGGTCAATATTTACTCTTCATTTTCTACCGACAGTCCGGAGTCCACGGCTCTGCATGTGCCTTTTGAAAAGCAGCCGCGGTTTCGTATTTTCAGCGTGTGTGCAGAAGTAGCGAGAACTTACTTCCTTGTCTGTCCTTGAAACACAGGCCTTCATTGGTTGTGATTTCCCCCCTGCATGAAGCGTATTTCCATTTAATTTCTATATCTCTTCGGTTTCATGAAAATCTGTGACACGTATACGTGGGTTTAGTTGGGAAAATAAAGTCAGTGTCAGTTTCTGCAGGATCCGGAGCCATTGTGAAATCTCCGTGTCTCTGCTTTGAAGGAAAACTGACCAACACAGGAAGTGTAAATTCCTCATATATCCTACAGCCTGTTAGGGGGGGGGGTGATCTTGTAGATCTATTCCTCGTGTACGTACATGGTATTCGCTGAGCTGGGGTAAGACCGGTCTGTTTTTTCAGCACGACCCCTCTACTCTTTCTAATTTACTCCCCCTTTGCCGGCCGCGGTGGAACGCAGGTCGCTCAAATGACACAGCAATTCTCTGAACTGTTACCATTGTAAATTTCATGCGCTGGCATATCACGCATTTTTGTGTGATTTCGTTCTTTTTTTTTCCAAAGAGTTAATTAGCGTTGGACAAAGAGTTAATTAGCGTTGGACAAAGAGTTAATTAGCGTTGGATGCTCTTTGATTTTATTTAACCCATTCATCTCCGACGCCCTACAGCAGAAGATGCTAATTCAAAGGTAGTGCCAGACTAGCCGGGCGCCTAATGGCGGCATGCTAATCTGGCACTACCCTTGAATTATCATGGTCGATCCATCTCCTGCATGTGGTACATAGTCGTTAGGTGACAACTCCCAAAAATTGGGAATGCGACCATGGGATTACACGGGTTAACCCTGGTTGAACAGAAGTACTATTGAGGAACTTAAAGATGGATACAAGGTGGGAATGCGACCATGGCCCGGGTTACATGGGTCAATCCGGGATGAACAGAAGCGAGTGTCCGATTGAGGGACTTAAACATGGACACAAGGTGGGGTCAGCGAGAGGCATAGATCCTCATGTGCCCTCGCAACTGCGGGGCCTCATGAGGATCTAGGCTGCTTGCAGTTGTGTGATGTACATTATTTCTCGGCAGTGACGATGTTTAACTCGTTCAGCCCTGACGCACTACAGCAGGAGATGGCTCGACCATGATCATTCAAGGGTAGGGCCAGATTAGCTTGGCGCCTGTCGGCGCCAAGCTAATCTGGCCCTGCCCTTGAATGAGCATGGTCGATCCATCTCCTGCAACAGGTGGCATAGTCGTTAGATGACGCCTCCAAATTTCGGGAAATACGGCCGTCGGGCTGATTGGGTTAAGACAATCATCAACGTCACTGGTTAGTTGTCAAGTCCCTGAATGGGTTAAGACAATTATCAACGTCACTGTTTAGTTGTCAAGTCCCTGAAGCTGGCTAAAGGTATCTTCTATCATGTCCGCTCACTCCGCTTCTCTTCCCAGCTCTTTCAGTCAATCCCCCCCCTCCCCTCCCCTCTCCCTCCATTACCTCCCCTCCCCCAAACACCCCCCCCCTTCCCCCCCCCCCCCCCCCGCGCCTGCCCCTGCCTTTGGCCCGCCCGCAACTCCTTCACTGACAGCGGTTGCCGACTGTGTTTTGAAAACCATTGTTAACCCCTTCCCCCCTGACGCACTGCAACAGGAGATGGGTCGACCATGATCATTCAAGGGCAGTGCCAGATTAGCTTGGCGCCGACAGGCGCCAAGCTAATCTGGCACTGCCCTTGAATGATCATGGTCGATCCATCTCCTGCAACAGGTGCATAGCCGTCAGATGACGCCTCCAAAATTTGGGAAATACGTGCGCCGGGCTAATTAATTAATTAGTTAATTCAACGTCAGAGATCGCAAAACGGTCAAAGGAACGGATCCCCAGAGCGGTTTCAGCAAAAGGCATACATCTCCATGAGCACCCCGCAAGTGCGGGGGGGGGGGGGGGGGGGGGGAGGGCTCACGAGTGGTGTTCACTGAGTTGTTCTCGACAGCGAAGAGGTTAAGCCCTGGCACGCTTCAACAAGTTGATCGTGATAGTTCAAGGGTGGTGCTACCATAGTTTGGCGCCATCATGGTCAGTCGATCTCTCTCCCGAGTCCTGCACCCTAATGCAGTCTTTATAATCATATGACAACTCAGTCCCACAGTTGCCAGTATTGACCTCCGAGATCAGGGTTAAAGCAAGTAGCCGTAATGGGTTAAAGCGAGTAGCCGTAATGGGTTAAAGCGAGTAGCCATAATGGGTTAAAGCGAGTAGCCGTAATGGGTTAAAGCGAGTAGCCGTAATGATACCGTGGAAGCTGTCGGTGACAGTGTCAGCCCTCGACCCTTCACCTTTGCATCTCTAATGACTGTGGTCGGGAGTGGGCAGCACTTTGGCTGTAGCTGATCCAAAAGCTCTCGCACTTCAGCCAGACGCTGGGACAACATTGTGAGGATTGACTGGGACGCCCGGTGTAACAAGACAGGATGATCCCCGCGTTAAATCGGCACCAGGGTCAATTGAATGAGTCAGCTTTAAAGCACGCCGAATATTCTACGAATTTTACCTGTCTGAGAAATTTGATTTTAAAATAAACTCAGTCCTCAGTATCCCGCTGGATATAGACAAGAGCCACATCCGAAACTCAGTAATTTGGACATTCTCGACGATGACTTTTGTCCCCTAGGAAAACTGGAGGTATGGGGTCATTAGAAGCCAGTTTTCCCTGGTGAAAAGCATAGTGTCTTTGGCGAGCATTAAATCCTGCGCCAGCCACTAAGCAAGGTGCTCCGCTATAGCGGGGTGAGTGTTGTGGCGCTATAGCGGGGTGAGTGTTGTGGCGCTATAGCGGGGTGAGTGTTGTGGCGCTATAGCGGGGTGAGTGTTGTGGCGCTATAGCGGGATGAGTGTTGTGGCGCTATAGCGGGGTGAGTGTAGTGGCGCTATAGCGGCGGGGTGAGTGTTGTGGCGCTATAGCGGGGTGAGTGTTGTGGCGCTATAGCGGGGTGAGTGTTGTGGCGCTATAGCGGGGTGAGTGTATTGGCTCTATAGCGGGATGAGTGTTGTGGCGCTATAGCGGGGTGAGTGTAGTGGCGCTATAGCGGCGGGGTGAGTGTTGTGGCGCTATAGCGGGGTGAGTGTTGTGGCGCTATAGCGGGGTGAGTGTTGTGGCGCTATAGCGGGGTGAGTGTAGTGGCGCTATAGCGGGATGAGTGTTGTGGCGCTATAGCGGGGTGAGTGTAGTGGCGCTATAGCGGCGGGGTGAGTGTTGTGGCGCTATAGCGGGGTGAGTGCTGTGGCGCTATAGCGGGGTGAGTGTTGTGACGCTATAGCGGGGTGAGTGTTGTGGCGCTATAGCGGGGTGAGTGTTGTGGCGCTATAGCGGGGTGAGTGTTGTGGCGCTATAGCGGGGTGAGTGTAGTGGCGCTATAGCGGCGGGGTGAGTGTTGTGGC
Source organism: Semisulcospira habei (assembly GCA_036245525.1). Classification (NCBI taxonomy): domain Eukaryota; kingdom Metazoa; phylum Mollusca; class Gastropoda; family Semisulcospiridae; genus Semisulcospira; species Semisulcospira habei. The sequence goes on from BTPG01000001.1 coordinate 43,699,118, forward strand.
GCTATAGCGGGGTGAGTGTTGTGGCGCTATAGCGGGGTGAGTGTTGTGGCGCTATAGCGGGGTGAGTGTAGTGGCGCTATAGCGGCGGGGTGAGTGTTGTGGCGCTATAGCGGGGTGAGTGTTGTGGCGCTATAGCGGGGTGAGTGTTGTGGCGCTATAGCGGCGGGGTGAGTGTTGTGGCGCTATAGCGGCGGGGTGAGTGTTGTGGCGCTATAGCGGGGTGAGTGTTGTGGCGCTATAGCGGGGTGAGTGTTGTGGCGCTATAGCGGGGTGAGTGTAGTGGCGCTATAGCGGGATGAGTGTTGTGGCGCTATAGCGGGGTGAGTGTAGTGGCGCTATAGCGGCGGGGTGAGTGTTGTGGCGCTATAGCGGGGTGAGTGCTGTGGCGCTATAGCGGGGTGAGTGTTGTGACGCTATAGCGGGGTGAGTGTTGTGGCGCTATAGCGGGGTGAGTGTTGTGGCGCTATAGCGGGGTGAGTGTTGTGGCGCTATAGCGGGGTGAGTGTAGTGGCGCTATAGCGGCGGGGTGAGTGTTGTGGCGCTATAGCGGGGTGAGTGTTGTGGCGCTATAGCGGGGTGAGTGTTGTGGCGCTATAGCGGGGTGAGTGTAGTGGCGCTATAGCGGCGGGGTGAGTGTTGTGGCGCTATAGCGGGGTGAGTGTTGTGGCGCTATAGCGGGGTGAGTGTTGTGGCGCTATAGCGGCGGGGTGAGTGTTGTGGCGCTATAGCGGCGGGTTGAGTGTTGTGGCGCTATAGCGGGGTGAGTGTTGTGGCGCTAAAGCGGGGTGAGTGTTGTGGCGCTATAGCGGGGTGAGTGTTGTGGCGCTATAGCGGGGTGATTGTTGTGGCGCTATAGCGGGGTGAGTGTAGTGGCGCTATAGCGGCGGGGTGAGTGTTGTGGCGCTATAGCGGCGGGGTGAGTGTTGTGGCGCTATAGCGGGGTGAGTGTTGTGGCGCTATAGCGGGGTGAGTGTAGTGGCGCTATAGCGGCGGGGTGAGTGTTGTGGCGCTATAGCGGGGTGAGTGTTGTGGCGCTATAGCGGGGTGAGTGTTGTGGCGCTATAGCGGGGTGAGTGTTGTGGCGCTATAGCGGGGTGAGTGTTGTGGCGCTATAGCGGGGTGAGTGTTGTGGCGCTATAGCGGAATGAGTGTTGTGGCGCTATAGCGGAATGAGTGTTGTGGCGCTATAGCGGGGTGAGTGTTGTGGCGCTATAGCGGGGTGAGTGTTGTGGCGCTATAGTGGGGTGAGTGTTGTGGCGCTATAGCGGAATGAGTGTTGTGGCGCTATAGCGGGATGAGTGTAGTGGCGCTATAGCGGCGGTGTGAGTGTTGTGGCGCTATAGCGGGGTGAGTGTTGTGGCGCTATAGCGGCGGGGTGAGTGTTGTGGCGCTATAGCGGGGTGAGTGTTGTGGCGCTATAGCGGGGTGAGTGTTGTGGCGCTATAACGGGGTGAGTGTTGTGGCGCTATAGCGGGGTGAGTGTTGTGGCGCTATAGCGGGGTGAGTGTTGTGGCGCTATAGCGGGGTGAGTGTTGTGGCGCTATAGCGGGGTGAGTGTTGTGGCGCTATAGCTGGGCGAGTGTTGTGGCGCTATAGCGGGGTGAGTGTTGTGGCGCTATAGCGGGGTGAGTGTTGTGGCGCTATAGCGGGGTGAGTGTTGTGGCGCTATAGCGGGGTGAGTGTTGTGGCGCTATAGCGGGGTGAGTGTTGTGGCGCTATAGCGGGGTGAGTGTTGTGGCGCTATAGCGGAGCACCTTGCTTAGTGGCTGGCGCAGGACTAAGCTGACTCACTCATGCTACTGAGACTGAGTCATAGTGTGCGCCAGATCAGCCCTGCGTCACCGGTTTTGACATAATTATACACGATCTACCCGGGGTGCCATTGGCGTGGCAGTTTCGCGTTAAGGGAAGAAAACGCTAAACAGACCTTCACGCCAGAGACGGGGATTAATCCCTACCTCTCACGCCACTGGATGTCTGCGCCATAAATCCAACTTCGGCTTTTGGTTGTTAAATACAACGCTGGTGGAATTGGGCTCGTTCCCCGCGTTACTCACGCCACTGGATGTCTGCGCCATAAGTCCAACTTCGGCTTTTGGTTGTTAAATACAACGCTGGTGGAATTGGGCTCGTTCCCCGCGTTACTCACGCCACTGGATGTCTGCGCCATAAGTCCAACTTCGGCTTTTGGTTGTTAAATACACCGCTGGTGGAATTGGGCTCGTTCCCCGCGTTACTCACGCCACTGGATATCTGCGCCATAAGTCCAACTTCGGCTTTTGGTTGTTAAATACAACGCTGGTGGAATTGGACTCGTTCCCCGCGTTACCTAGCAGCGTCGGCGCGTCAGCCGCCATCTTAAGAGGATCATCCCATAGTCATGAGATAGTAGCGAAATAGTGTTTCAACACGGTTTTTTTTTCATTTTTCTTCCTCTTTGAAAACAAACAACAACAGATTCTGGTGATCGGTTTCCTACAGTGATGACAAGACTTGCTGTTATTGCTTTTTGTACATCAGGACTTTCCTGACTACATTACAAAAACAGCGATTTCCCTATGAGCGCTTAGGGCCGTATCCTCATAAGATGGCCGCCACGACTGGCGTGATGACGTCAGCTTCCCGAGCCCTATAAAGAAACGTTTGTAAAATGATATGTATCTAACTTGTCTTTCGCAACTGCGACGGTATTTGTTACGACAACAAGAAAGCGAAACAAACAACTAGCTTCCCCTACTTCAGCGTCAGCCCGCAGAGACGAGCCAGACAGTGGGACAGATGCCAGATGAAGTAACATGGACAACTTAATCCTCTCCGTCAAAAACACAAGCAGATACAACCACAATCAGCCACAAGCTCAAACCCAGACGCCGACCTCCTTCTGAAAAGCACAAGAATTGAATTCATTCGACAAAAGGCATAGATTCTCATGAGCCCCAGGGGCTCATGAGAATCTATGCCTCTTGAATGACAAATGCAGGTACTGCAGCTGAGACGATCATAATTATTTGCAAGAGGCTGGGATCTCCCTGAATGCGTGGAGGATACAGTGGTTCATAGGGATGTATGCTTCTTCCGGCTGGGCAGCATTCAACAAAACATTGATTAACCCTTTCACTGCCAAGAAAAAGTGCATCCGATCCAACTGCAAGAGGCATAGATCCTCATGAGCCCCCGCGACAGCGGGGGCTCGTGAGGATCTAAGCCTCTTTGTTGAGACCAATTATGTATCCGTGATTTTTTTGTCAGCTGTGACTTTTGGTCGTTGAGCGAACACACATTGCGCAAACAATATACACACCCATTGGCAGGGAAGAGTTTAAACATATTGTTAAGCGCTTCGGGACTTTAACCCCTTCGCTTCTACGTGTTTTTCTGATATAAAAAGCAATTCAGTCTTATTTCAGTCTTATTCCAGGCCAAAGAACTCCAGTGATCACTGAGTCCGCCATGGAACATGGATACAATGTAGGACCAGCAAGAGGCATATATCCTCATGAGCTCCTGCAGTTGCGGGGCTCATGAGGATCTATGCCTCTTGCAACTGGGTATTCGCTGGTTGTGTCCCGGCAGTGAGGCGGTTAAGGACGAATCGGTTTACTACGTTACTCTGTCAAGTTACTTGGGACAAAAAAATAGTCAATTTAGTGAGCAAGTGTGTCGGCAGAAAACAAGTTAAGGACACATTGTTAGTCTGCACTTCTTGCTGACAGTAAACTTAAAGTGTACACGCATCATCTACATTTACTACGTCCTCAGACTGAGGACCACCACCCGGGTTTAATAACGTCCTATATGACGTGCTTCTGATCCTGTTCAAGTTTCGCTTCTTGTCACATCGTCCTCGGGGGGGAAAAAAATCTCGTAGTCTCTACTGATTGGCTTAGACTGGCAGACGACAGTGAAAATGACCTTTGCAATCACAAGGCAAGGAATCAACCGTCATTTCACTCCTTCCAGATGTGTCGCATCCGGATACGCGGCTAACGCCGCGTAACCGGATGCGGCGCGTCTCGAATGCGTAGCGTCTGTGCGGCTGCAGAAGGTTATGAGGATGTGCGGCATATTAGAACGGACAGTCTGCCGCGTAACCGGATGCGGCGCGTCTCGAATGCGTAGCGTCTGTGCGGCATATTAGAACGGACAGTCTGCCGGCGTGATAGGCTGAGTGAAGATCCAGCCGGCGACTATTCTCTTTCCTCGTCAGACAAGATAGAAACCTTACGTATCTTCGCCAGCATTCTTTACTGCACGACTGGCTCATGAGAATCTATGCCTTTTGCAGACGGGAGGGGCTGGACGAGAGACACACCGACGTAGCGAGCGGATGTGATCATTTCTCGTACAATAATCCCCTGGCTTTTATCTCTGTGACAAATCACCACGTGAACTGAAGCATCTCGCGAGAGTGTATAATTATTATCTCATTCAGTCCCGACACACCACAGCAAGACAATGGATCAGGGCAAGGGCGCCAAGCTAATCTGGCACCACCCTTGAACTATCATGCTCGATCTGTCTCTAGAATTATAACACAGTCCTTCAGAGGACCAACTTGAAAATTTGTGGATTGCGGTCCTGAGGTAGAATGTGTTAATACAAAAATGGTGTTAATTTGGCTGTGATGTAGATAAAACACGTTTGAAAATGTGTGTTGGAGGCTCACTGAGTCCTCGGCATCAAGACTGTAACCCCTTGACTGAACATGAACCAACAGACGTGGATTCTCAGGGGACTCAGCAAATGCAGAAACACGATGACCTCCTCCCAGCTGGAAAGATAGATATACATCAGGCACATCAGATTTGAACTGTGTCCTGCGTGAAGGGAGAAGACTGACAGGAAGTCCATTTGTGCGATAAGCGACATCTCATTATCCAGACCAAAAGAGTGACAGCCAAGCACGTAAAATGCAGAAAAGAACCCAACGGAGAAAGAAGCACGCTTAGAAAAAAAAACAGTTACAGCACAATGTATTAATATTTCGGGGTAAAACCCTTTTTTAAAATAGGCAAACAAACAAGTAAACAATTTGTATATTCTTATATTGTGTGTGAGAAGAAGCAAAGAAGGATGTGACGTCAAACAAAAGTTGAAGAACAGACAGTTACAACACAATGGTGTTGTAACTGTCCTTTGTAAGCGTGATTCTTTCTCTTTTTTTTTTTTTCTTTTTATTCTCTTTTTCTTTCTTTTTTAACTTTTCTCTGCATTTTACACGGTTTGGCATCACATATTTGGTCTTTGGCATTCACATATTTGGTCTTTGGCATTCACATATTTGGTCTTCGGTATTCACATATTTGGTCTTTAACATTCACATATTTGGTCTTTGACATTCACATATTTGGTCTTTGGTATTCACATATTTGGTCTTTAACATTCACATATTTGGTCTTTGACATTCACATATTTGGTCTTTGGTATTCACATATTTGGTCTTTGACATTCACATATTTGGTCTTTGACATTCACATATTTGGTCTTTGGTATTCACATATTTGGTCTCGGTCCTAGGGCGTAATGTGTTAACAACCAAAATCTTCCCAAAATGCTCAAGCCTGTTTAACCCCTTGGCTTCCGGGGCAAGGGGACCTCTGGCCATCTGCAAGAGACATAATCATGACTGAGCCCCCGCAGTCGCACTAACTTACCGCAGTCGCGAGGGCTCATGAGGATTTATTCTCTAGTTGGTCCTGTGTCCTGTGCTCTCCCAACCCTACCCGGCCGAGGCGGGACCGCAGGGGGCTGCGGTGGCCGGGCAATGGACAACCGCCATTCAGGCGGACCGTGCCCGGAAACCGTGGGGCGCCCTGACGGGGCCCAAGTCCCCCGCCGGGCCTCCCGGGGCCACCAGACAGGTCCCGGAAAGGAACACAGGGGGGAGCCAATAGAGAGCGGGTAAATCCGGGCGGCTGGAGCCCAGCCTGGACAACCACTCAAATAAACTAGGTCCACTGAATCAAAGGAGGTTTAGCATCCAACGGCAATGCACTCCTTATAAACATAGATAATGGGCGGCGACTTAAGCGCAGGATAAAACCCTCCCAGAGTCACGCGGTGGCGGACCCCGCCCCCCACCGGCCCCTCCCCACTTATCCTCACACTATCCACTCGCGACTGAAGTGCTGCCGTGGGCCCGTCAGGGCCGAACGGCAGACACAGGTCACCCTCATCACCATCCCGCCTCATCTCATGGTCCCACACCCGCCCCACCTCCCCACGGTAATAAAAGAAACATAATCACCCCCACCATCACCATCACCCGGTCCTGAACCGCCCCCTCTCCCCCTCCGCCACGGAGGGACTTCCCGGCCCGGCGGAGGCCACTACCGGGTCCGGTGGCGCCGTTCGGGCGTGGGGGGGGGGGGGGAGGGTGTGCGAGAACCACCCATCACATCATCCCTTTTTTTTTTTTTTTTTTTGGTCAGTTTTTTTTTTTTTTTTGTATTTACAGGTTACTTTCAATTTATTTTTCCGCCGCCCGGCAGGTTAAGATTGCCCCCCCCCCCCCCCCCCCAGGAGTTCGGAGGGAATGCCCCATAGGTCGCTGCCGGGCGGCTTTTTGACCAACTACCCCCTTCCTAGCGGGGAGAGGGTCCCGGGGGCCGGCGGCGGACCCCTGTGGCCCCCCCCCCCCTCCGAGTCTCGGTGGGACGCGCCCGGGGGCCGGTGGCCGGCTCCGGGGTCTATCTTCCGCGTATTGGGGCGCAGGGAGGACACTCCTGGAAGGTCCACTCTGCGGGATAGGGGGGGTAGAGAACCCAGGGGGTCGAGGTACCCACGACGGCACTCCGACACCGTGTGACTCCCCGCTCGCCTGCGTACGGTCGCCGCCCATCAAAATAAATAGGGAGCCCAGGGAGGTTTAGCATCCTTCGTCCATGCACTCCCTGGGGAAACGGAGGGTACATCACCCCCCTCCAGTGAAATACAGAAACACGGATAGGGGGGTTAGTAAAAATCAACCCCCCTCAAACAAGAGGGTGCATAGCGGGCGGGGCCAAAGAGAACCGGGCCTTGGACTGTGACTATCAACAAGGGAGAGAAGGAAGAGCACACCACCAACCAAGCAAGACGGAGGACCCAAGCAAGACCCAAGCGTCCACGAGAGCACGGGCTCTCCCCAACGACCCAGCCCCCTGTGGCGCGGGCAGACATGATGAGAGGGGGAAAAAAAAAAGTGATGCGAGTGCATCAGCGACGAACAGTCAGGACAGACCCACACCTCCCAACCCCCCTGGCCCACCCCCCCTGGACGAAATCAGCGAGAGCTGGAAGTCCATGTCCCTTTTTAATATCATCATCATCATCATCATGTGTTCTTTGTGCCCGCGTTTGATTAGGTTTCTTAGTTGGTCCTGTGTTCTTTGTGCCCGCGTGATTCAGTTTCATTTCACGCGTAAGTCGCCGGTCAGTGCGTAGTGGAGTGAGACGCGAAATTCGCGGCCACTGACAGTGGAGGGGTTAATTGATTGATGACTAGCGGCGGCCTGCGCGCCGACCTCCCCAGCTCACCGCTTGATCAAGGGACTAATTTGCTGTGTGTTTTGGCCCGTCAAGTTTGGCCCGTCACAAAGCGAGCACCGATCGTGGTCTGTGTAATGCCCTCCCCGCATCACGGTGTAGGCAGGGCGGGTAATCCTCCCCCATCTGTTCTCGCCCTGTTTGTCAAATCCTACATCAGTCCTTGTTTCACCGACCAGGGTCAGCTGGGCGAGATCCAGACCAAAAGCTGACAAACTTGTAAAACGCAAAGAAAAAATATATCTTTTTTTTTTTTTTTTTTTTGGTGGCGGAGAGGCCTATTTTCAGCTGGACAGCAAAATGGCAGTTCTTGATCAGGGACCAACCCGGCAAGACAGGAGATAATTATTTTATCAGCACTCTGGATCCATGGGCCACAATTTTGAAGTGTTTTAACTCATTCGAGACGTGCAGCCTCCGAATACGCGGCTTGAAGCCGACTGTTAACTCATACAGGACGTGCGGCTTGAAGCCGCGTATCCAGAGGCGGCACGTCTCGAATGAGTTAAAAACTTTATACCAGTTCGGAGGACAGAACGACGACACTAGTTTAACCCCTATCATACTGAGGCTAAAACTTCAGATTTGTACACTGCCATATGCAAGCTACATTATAGTCTAGTGCTTACAGATAACCCCTATCATACTGAGGCTAAAAGCTTCGGATTTGTACACTGCCATATGCAAGCTACATTATAGTCTAGTGCTTACAGATAACCCCTATCATACTGAGGCTAAAAGCTTCGGATTTGTACACTGCCATATGCAAGCTACATTATAGTGCTTACAGATAACCCCTATCATACTGAGGCTAAAAGCTTCGGATTTGTACACTGCCATATGCAAGCTACATTATAGTGCTTACAGATAACCCCTATCATACTGAGGCTAAAAGCTTCGGATTTGTACACTGCCATATGCAAGCTACATTATAGTGCTTACAGATAACCCCTATCATACTGAGGCTAAAAGCTTCGGATTTGTACACTGCCATATGCAAGCTACATTATAGTGCTTACAGATAACCCCTATCATACTGAGGCTAAAAGCTTCGGATTTGTACACTGCCATATGCAAGCTACATTATAGTGCTTACAGATAACCCCTATCATACTGAGGCTAAAACTTCAGATTTGTACACTGCCATATGCAAGCTACATTATAGTGCTTACAGATAACCCCTATCATACTGAGGCTAAAAGTTTCGGATTTGTACACTACCATATGCAAGCTACATTATAGTGCTTAGGGGAGGAGACCCTTGTATGAAACACTTAAGCAAAAACGTTTCAAAACTCGAATCGATGCAGAAGCAGTTCCAGTTTGAAAAAAGTGACACATTGTTTCATATTAGGCACCATTTGCCTAATATGAAACAATAGGTCTCCTATTATGAAACAGTGTGATCATGTCCTTTTTACAAGTTTCACTTACATTTTGTTGGAAAATTAAGACATGAGAGATGGTTAGCAGACATTATAGGTTCATCTAATATTATAAGTGAGTTAAATATTAGAATAATTTGTATAAGTGGAGAGTAGGTAGCTGTGAAACCATCTTCAAATGTAACTCAAAAAAAAAAAAAAAAAAAAAAAGGGGGGGGGGGGGGGGGGGGGAGGGGGGGTTTGAGTTACCCTTGAAGACGGTTTCACAACTACCTACTCTCCACTTATACAAATATTCTCTTACTGAATTTCATTATTTGTTTTGTTTCAATGATATTATTTTTTTGTGTACCATGCTAAATGCTGGTTTTTTTTCCCCCCGGGGTCCTCCCGTTTTTCCCCGAGGTAGTCCTCAACTTGAAGGTGATATAAAGTTTGCCTTCGGGTTGGTGTTTAGCAGGCTTTGTGTATTAGACACTCAGCCTACTTCGTGCCCAAGGGTACTCCCCGTTCGTTCTCTCTCTCTCTCTCTCTCTCTCTCTCTCTCTCTCTCTCTCTCTCTCTCTCTCTCTCGCTAGTCGGGGTGATCTCCCTTGAATAAACAGGGCAGCCTTTTCGAGCTCTCTCAATTCGGTTTTGATTTTGGGGCTCCAGTCAAAGCGACAATGCCTGTTGAAGGACTACCATCAGCAGTTGATGTCATCCTGAATGCCCTGCTCAAAGAAAACACCCTGTCATCCTACAAAATCGACGGTAAGGGCGATACAACCATAGTTGTGCTTCGGCTGACCGGCGGCCCTCCACCCGAGAAGATGTCAACATACCGGAGAAAACCACCCTCTCAGATACTGCGTGACCAGACAAGAGCAGAGACACGGAAGCAAGCGAAAGACAGTAAGGAACACGAACTTTTCCCGTCTTACAACCCGCTGTTTATTCCAACACCACCAGAGAAGCAAATAAACAATGACACAATTACTTCACGCGTTGACCTACAAACCGACAACACACCGTGTGGTATTAGTCGTCCCCCACGTGAAACTCGCACGGAAAACAACGATCCCTGCATCACAAGGGCGAATAGACAGAACAACACAGAAAGCGTGACAACACAGCTGACAGATGACCTACATGCCATTGAAACGGAAGAGCTGGATGCTGGATCGACAGACATAGACTTGGAAAAGACAGGTTATGACTTGGAACAAATGAAACAATACATCGGGGCAGTGGACAGAAGACTGCAGAGGCGTTTGAGGAACAGACAGAGAAATGTGCAATTTAAGAAAATTGTGCTTGACACTCGTTTCGAGAAGGAAATTTTCGTGTGTGAGAGTGACGATGTAGTTTTGCTGTTTGACAACAGAAACGAACATGTTGATCACTGGTTTTTCAAACGACTGTCAGGTGAACTAAATGAAGAAGAGAATCAAGCCATCAGCGATCTCCGACGCTGGGCGCCAATCAACCGTGTTCGCTATAAGGAGGTGTGTGAGCGTGCTGAAATGGAATTGAAAATCATTCGGGCCTTTCTTCGACATTACATGGGTTAGGTGGACGCCGGTTGTGCTGAAGTTTTCAGAGACTGTAGCCATCGCCAAAACTGTTATGAATTATTTATTTCATTGGTACTGACATTTCAAGTAAACAATTTGTATTTTTTAAGTATAAACTAAACATGGACTACCATGTTTGGAAAATATGTTTACAAGCATTGTCCATGTTTGTGAAGCTTTGTATAATCCCTTCCCCCACCTCCCCTTGTGAATGGACCAGAAGGTCTGCCACAATAAACTTCTTGAGTCTTGAGTCTTGAGTCTCTCTCTCTCTCTCTCTCTCTCTCTCTCTCTCTCTCTCTGTCTCTCTCTCTCTCTCTCTCTCTCTCTCTCTCTCTCTCTCTCTCTTGGTGTGTGTGTGTGTGTGTGTGTGTGTGTGTGTGTGTGTGTGTGTGTGTGTGTGTGTGTGTGTGTGTGTGTATGTGTGTGTGAGTGAGCTAACTTTTTTTTTTATGCTCACGTTTTGCCTTTCCAGTTTTATTAGTTTTAGTCACGCGCGTGAGATTGATGTGTGAGTGCGTGTGCAAGGACATGATTGAAAAAAAGGTCTGTGTACCTAATCATTTATCATTGAGAAATAAAGTTTCATTTCATTTCATTTCATTTCTCTCTGGCCTGACATACACGCTTTTACTTTTGCTCGCTCCTGCGCGCGCTTACACACACTCTTGTCTCTCGTGTTCAGTTTCTCTCTGAGTCTCTCTCTGTTCTGATTTTTTCGCTGACGTCATTTTTACTTTTTCCGCACTTTTGTTCTTCCTTTTCTTTTACGTCACCTCCTTCAGTTTCCACATTCCTTCTGTGAATGAAGATAAGTAGCGGCTAATCTCTATGTTTGTCTATTTTGACAAAGGGTATTTAGCCGAAATATTAATAAATTGTGTTGTACCCGTCTTTTCTAAGCGTGTTTCTTTCTCCGTTGGGTACTTCTTTGCATTTTACACGCTTGGCAGTCACCTTTTTGGTCTGGGTTATTTGATTATTCCATTAAGATAGTTTAACGATAGTTGGATCGTGTTCACTTTTTCTCAATCCAGACCAAAAAGGTGACGGCCAAGCGTGTAATATGCAAAGAAGTACCCAACGGAGAAAGAAACACGCTTAGAAAAGACGGGTACAACACAATTTATTAATATTTCGGGTAAATACCCTTTGTGAAAATAGACAAACAAACAAACAGAGAGATTAGCCGCTACAAATCTTCATTGGCAGAAGGAATGTGGCAACACTTTTTCTCGGCAGTGAGGGTGTTAATGATATCCAAAGATCAGTGTCACTTCCAAGCATTGGTAGCAATGCTAAAGCATCCACAAAAAATCCCCCAAAATTGTAAAAACGGATATTCTGAAATGCCGCGAGCTAGTTTGCTGTGGAAATGAAAGGGACAGCCGAGTGTGTTGGTCACGTGTCATGCTACCGGAAGTGTCTCAGTGCACGCGCCATTGTTCCATGAATGGTGCACAGTTGCATTTACAAGATTTCGTCACCAACACAAATTCCAAGGCCGACGGAGCCTGTCCCCAATCACAGAGTCAACGCCAGTTTATAGGTCAAGTTCTTGACATACATACTTCACAGGCTTGGCGTGCGTGCGTGCGTGCGTGCGTGTGTGTGTGTGTGTGTGTGTGTGTGTGGTGCGTGTGTGTGTGTGTGTGTGCGCGCGCGTGTGTTCAAGTTGGCTCTGGCTATGAAGGAGATGAGATAATGGTTTGTAATTTGTCGTCATCTTGTTCGTTGTCAAAGACTGTGTTGAGCATTTAATCCCCTCGCCATCTGGTCTCGCTGATCCTGCGGGGCTTTCATTCCAGCCCCACGATCCATCCACCCACCTACCCCCAGCCCCCCTCCACCCTACTTTCTGCTGCATGAGACACGGAACGCCCTCCATCTGCAAGACCAATGAAAATAAAGGCCTACACTGTCAAGGTAACAGATACTACGTCCATGTTTTAGTGCAATAAAACATCTTGCCTTTACACAACAATAGACTTGCGTAATCTGCCACTGGCACGATGTTTCTCAATGGAGAGGCTACGTTTTCGCCTGACAACTTACTCGCAAGAACAAAGAGCGAGGCCGGTCAGGCCGGAGAACCAGTGTGTACAAGAACAAAGAGCGAGGCCGGTCAGGCCGGAGAACCAGTGTGTACAAGAACAAAGAGCGAGGCCGGTCAGGCCGGAGAACCAGTGTGTACAAGAACAAAGAGCGAGGCCGGTCAGGCCGGAGAACCAGTGTGTACAAGAACAAAGAGCGAGGCCGGTCACTGAGGCCGGAGAACCAGTGTGTACAAGAACAAAGAGCGAGGCCGGTCAGGCCGGAGAACCAGTGTGTACAATTGGAGTGATGTCGATGCGTATGGTACAAACTGGTTACCCGCCGGATTGGTTGTACATTGCTTAACGTCCCGACAACAACAAGATTTTCTCAGGACGTGAGACAGTAGGGAGAGTTTAAAAATGGAAAATACAGATGAATGGACCAAGGGTAGACAGAAACACATGCCCCAGAATAGAGGGGAAAACCCATCCTGTGGGACTGACCAGGGTGACCATGGGAACTGAAAAGTAGTTAACCCCACCCAAGTCCCCCAGGGCAGACCCGGGTGGGGGTGGTTACCAGCCGGAGTTTCGCTGCACAATATCTATTGCTGCTAGTACTTCTAAGCTCCAGATTGGCAGTACTAGCAGTAATATTTACTGAACACACTGTTGAATTCATCTCCCCGTTATAATAATAATAATAATAATAATAATAATACCGGTTATTACTACATAGGCGCTTTACCCAATTCTGCAAATCGGCTCAAAGCGCCGCGAACTGAACCCAACATGAGCGCTCGGGTGACACACGCACATTCACTCTGAAGTCAAACACAGGACATTCACTTGGTGCGAAGGGTCAGCTCAGCTACTGAGGTTTCGGAAATTTTGATCGCTTGTATTTGAAATTTTATAAAGTGGCCTGAAACCGGTACCACAGTTATGTCATGTCTTGTGGCGGATCGTAATCAGAGCTGCAGTAATTTCATAACAGAGACTTGAATTCAACAGTGTGTGTGTGTGTGCGGGGGGGGGGGGGGGGGGGGGAGGGGGGGGGGTAGAGTTGATTAACGGGGTCTAAACCAAAACGGTCCTGATGTAAATATAGTGTGTAAAGTGTATAATATAGTGTGTAAAGTGTATAATATTATGTGTAAATTATCTCAGTCCCTGTTTCACCTCAAACGCACTGTGGAAAGTGCCAGGATCATTAATCTAGCACTGTCTTTTAGCTAACTGCATTCTGGTCAGTCCCATCTCCTAGTTTGTATGCTCATCAAATGATTTTGCAGTGTAGTCCTAAAACACGTTCAGCGCTGAGAAAAACTGAACAACAGCCATCTGCAAGAGGTATAGATCCTCATGAGCCCCCGCAGTTGCACTAACTTACCGCAGTTGCGGGGGCTCATGAGGATCTATACCTATTGCCGACACTACTTTGAATCCATGTTTAATCCTGGGATAGCTTGGGCCATGTTCAGTCCTGGGATAGTTTGGGCCATGTTCAGTCCTGGGATAGCCTGGGCTAGTCCTGGGATAGTTTGGGCCATGTTCAGTCCTGGGATAGCTTGGGCTAGTCCTGGGATAGTTTGGGCCATGTTCAGTCCTGGGATAGCCTGGGCTAGTCCTGGGATAGTTTGGGCCATGTTCAGTCCTGGGATAGCCTGGGCTAGTCCTGGGATAGTTTGGGCCATGTTCAGTCCTGGGATAGCCTGGGCTAGTCCTGGGATAGTTTGGGCCATGTTCAGTCCTGGGATAGATTGGGCCATGTTCAGTCCTGGGATAGTTTGGGCCATGTTTAGTCCTGGGATAGCTTGGGCCATGTTTAGTCCTGGGATAGCTTGGGCCATGTTCAGTCCTGGGATAGCTTGGGCCATGTTCAGTCCTGGGATAGCTTGGGCCATGTTCAGTCCTGGGATAGCCTGGGCCATGTTCAGTCCTGGGATAGTTTGGGCCATGTTCGGTCCTGGGATAGCTTGGGCCATGTTCAGTCCTGGGATAGTTTGGGCCATATTCAGTCCTGGGATAGTTTGGGCCACGTTCAGTCCTGGGATAGTTTGGGCTGTGTTCAGTCCTAGGATAGTTTTGGCAATGTTCAGTCCTGGGATAGTTTGGGCCATGTTCAGTCCTGGGATAGTTTGGGCTATGTTCAGTCCTGTGATAGTTTGGGCCATGTTCAGTCCTGGGATAGTTTGGGCCATGTTCAGTCCTTTGATAGCTTGGGCCATGTTCAGTCCTGGGATAGCTTGGGCCATATTCAGTCCTGGGATAGCTTGGGCCATGTTCAGTCCTGGGATAGCCTGGGCCATGTTCAGTCCTGGAATAGCCTGGGCCATGTTCAGTCATGGGATAGCCTGGGCCATGTTCAGTCCTGGGATAGTTTGGGCCATGTTCAGTCCTGGGATAGTTTGGGCCGTGTTCAGTCCTGGGATAGCTCGGGCTTTGGTGAGGAATCAACGACGATTGCAGAAACACTGTCTGCGTCAGGTGAAGGCGCCAAGCTGATCTGGCACTACCTTTGAATTATCATGGTCGATCCATTTCCTGCAACTGGTACATGGTCATTAGGCAACACCTCTAAAATTTGAGAAATGGGACCTTGGGGCTAGAAAGGGTTAAAGTTATCAGCGCCAAGGGACGGTGGCCACTTGCTGGGGTTGGTCATTGTGCTGTCAGAGCCAAGGGACGGTGGCCACTTGCTGGGGTTGGTCATTGTGCTGTCAGAGCAAAGGGACGGTGGCCACTTGCTGGGGTTGGTCATTGTGCTGTCAGAGCCAAGGGACGGTGGCCACTTGCTGGGGTTGGTCATTGTGCTGTCAGAGCCAAGGGACGGTGGCCACTTGCTGGGGTTGGTCATTGTGCTGTCAGAGCCAAGGGACGGTGGCCACTTGTTGGGGTTGGTCATTGTGCTGTCAGAGCCAAGGGACGGTGGCCACTTGCTGGGGTTGGTCATTGTGCTGTCAGAGCCAAGGGACGGCGGCCACTTGCTGGGGTTGGTCATTGTGCTGTCAGAGCCAAGGGACGGTGGCCACTTGCTGGGGTTGGTCATTGTGCTGTCAGAGCCAAGGGACGGCGGCCACTTGCTGGGGTTGGTCATTGTGCTGTCAGAGCCAAGGGACGGTGGCCACTTGCTGGGGTTGTCATTGTGCTGTCACGTTGTACCCGCCTTCGTCAGTCTGAGGAGAAATAAATAAGGACTTGCACGATGCAAGTGGCATAGACTTTCATGAGAGTCCGTGCCTCTGGTGGGTGGAGTTGGACTGTTCATGAGACTTTCAGCTGCAGCCCGGCGCCTCTCGCAGCTGGTTTGTTTGGCTAGTGAGCAGCTAGCATTATTTCCCTATGAGCCGGATGGCCGGTCAGGGAGACTTTGAGTCGTGAACTCAGTGACAACGGAGGGACAGTAAATGTCACACTTCCCGTGGGGTCGAGGCGGGAACTGTGGGGTGAGTGACGGTGGTGGTGACGGGTGGGAACAAAAAAACTAAGAGGGATGTACATGTACGCGTTGACAGTTTCCGATCTACACCCATCTGTAGAAATAAATAAAATAAAAAATACTATTTTCATACTCTCACTCTAATCGTGTGATGATCACGAAGAGTAAAATACATGTTTGATAACATTTGCTCATTGTTCGTGCCGTTGTCGTTGTCGTAGTCGCCGCTTATGTTGTTGTCGCTGTTACTGTTGTGCTGAGATGCTGGGTGCTCAGCAGTGTCAATCGCAGGTACGACAAGCGCAGTCAGCATCTGTCTCGAAATCGTAACTCCTCTGGGCAGATGTTTGTCAGATTCTGGAAACAAAAACAAAAACAGAACATCTTTTTGATCAAATAACAAAAGACCACACACAAAAGTAAAAGAATAAGATGTGACAACAATGTGACTTACAGTTAATCAAATTCCTGACCTCTGACTGTCCTTTCATGCTCACTTCTTGTGCTGTACCTGCCATAAGATGTTGGGGTTTAGTAACGCTCCATAAAATCTCTCCGCTGCCTAAACTACAACAGACCCTTCATATCAATATCCAGCGACATCGCCACAAAACACAGTGGTGAATAAAATCAGCTAGCGAGAGGCACAAATCCTCATGAGCCCCAGCAGTCTGGGAGGGCTCATGAAGACCTACGCCTCTTGAAGAGGGGCGATTTTGTTGCAGGAGTGTGGAGGCGGATCAGCCTGGCCCCTAGCAACCACTGGGCGTCAATAATGGGACCTCACGCTCGCCCGTAAACCGGACTGACTTCCCTTGTCGGTGTCTTTCAGGGGTGACTGTTTGGGCTGGTCAGCAGTATGGGGGGATCCGTTGCACGAGTGAGCTTAGTCCTGCGCCAGCCACTAAGCAAGGCGTTTCGCTGAAGGGGAGCACCTTGCTTAGTGGCTGCCGCAGGACTAATCTCATGTTGTTTACCGCTACCATTTCATCTTGACATACTAACTTACTAATGCTTACTAACCTACTGAGAAGTATGATCATTATATAGAGGTAAGGCACTACAGCGAACGTCTTTGTTTACCTTGCATATTACCCATGTTTACACTTACTCACTCACCGTAACCCACATCTATTACTTAATTTCATACCATATTCTACGGATGTCTCTGTGACTCGTTTTGTAAGCTACTACGAGAATGTTATGCTTTGTATCCCTTCGATTACTTGTAGATACACTGTATGTTGCATAGGATATATGACAATAAAGTACCTTCAGATTCTGTCATGGAACATTAAGGGGCTAAAGGAGACAATAGACGGACTAAGAATAAACAAACTCGTAGAACCCGAAGTAATCAGAAGACTTGAAAGATATGACATAATATTCCTACAAGAAACCCACCAAGACGATAGTTGTGAAACGTCCGTTCATAAATAATAATAATTACGGTATTGATAATGCGCTTATCTTATAATAATTATAAATCTAAGCGCGCACTCACAACTCGCGCACGCATGCGCACGCTTTAGACGACGACTCACGTACCACAAATAGTGAAATACATTACGACAGTCAGCTTAGGGTGGGGAGTGTGGTGATATAGTGCTAGAACTGTTCAAAGAGGTGAGTTTTGAGGGGGGACTGGAAGGAATAAAGAGAGTGTTTCTGACGGAGAGAGAGTGGGAGAGTGTTCTCTGAGAAGGAGCGGGGGCCGAAAGTGCTCAGTTTGGTGCGGGTGATGTGGAGGCGGAGAGGGTCGGAGGCGGAGCGGAGGGAGCGGGAAGGAGTGTAGGGGTGAAGTAAGTTGGAGAGATAGGCAGGAGCGCAGTTGTTCAGGGATTTTTAGCAGCGAGACAGAATCTTGTATTGGATGCGTTGTGGGATGGGAAGCAAGTGAAGGAGTTTGAGCAGGAGAGTGATGTGGTCGGATTCTCGTTCAGACCGGGATTCTCGAGCGCTATATCATTCCGCAGACAGAAAAGAGGCAGACCACGTAAAGCCTCAGGCGGCATACTAGTACTGATCAAAGAAAGCCTACGAGAGAGCGTCAAATGCCTGCCCTGTAGCAGCAGCGACATTGTTTGGCTCCAAATTAAGACGGACGAAACGCGTGAGACACTATACATCGGCAGTGGATACATCCACCCCCACCCCCACCCCCCACCCTCGCCCCCCTCACTCCCTGAAAACTCCACATACGGCAGAAACCATACCGCGGCTATCTGGGATAAACTACAGCATGATATTGATTACTTCTCGTCACCCGCAACATTATACTCTATGGAGAGTTTAACGCCAGGACAGGTTTGTATGCCGACTTTATCCACCTAGACAGCGTAGGAAATCAAAACCATCAGTTCGATAACATACATGCCAGAACATCCATGGACGCCACGGTCCACAAGTACAGCAGGCGGCTAACGAATATATGTCTGGATAGCAACCTCTTCATCCTAGACGGCCGGACCCTTGGCGACTTGACAGGTAGATTCACCTGTCACACGCCACAGGGGAGTAGCGTTGTCGACTACTTTGTTTGCAGCCAGCAGCTTTCCGTGGACGTAGTGAAGCTCACTGTTAAAGACCTAACGCCGTACTCAGACCACTGCCCGCTAGAACTTGTGACGTTGATGAACAAAAACAAGCGCGATAGAAACATAGCACGAATCCCCAGCAACTACGCGGCACAAACTAATGGGTAGACCATCGAAACCGATGATGTCGTCATTGTGCATGACTTCTATTTGTGGGTGCGGGTGTGGCTGGCCAAGCCAGTCCTGGAGCCACACCTGCGAGGGCAATGGGGGCACTGGAACGTAGCTGTAGGGAGAGTCGACGCGGTCTTTCTGCGAGCTCTGGCACTGGTGATCCGTTCGCGCCGATTGTGTTCAAAGAGCGTGCAGGCTTTCCTGGTGGCGGCACGCCAGCCGGATCTGTCTTGTGCTTGTGCTTTAAGTTCCTTTACCGGGAAGACGCAGTACTTGAGGCTGTCTCTTATGCAGTCTTTCAAGCGTTTCTTTGGCCGTCCTTGCTTCCTGTGGCCTTTTGAGAGTGCACCATACAGGAGTTGGCGTGGCATGCGAGAATCATCCATGCGTATGACATGACCTGTCCAGCGGAGTTGTGTCATTAAGATCAAGGCTTCAACACTCACTATGCCAGCATTGTCCAGAACTTCCAGGTTTGTCACCTTGTCTTGCCATTTGATGCCCATGAGTGAGCGCAGGGATCTCATGTGCAATTGTTCAAGCTGTTTGAGGTGCTTTCTGTACAGCGTCCATGACTCACAGCCGTAGAGGAGGCTGGGGAAAACTACTGCCTTGAAGACTTTGATCTTGGTGAAAAGCTTGACGTTGTTGTTATTCAACACACGAGTGCGCAAACGACCCAGGGCTTGGCTGGCTTTGCTGATGCGAGCTGCGATTTCCTTGTCGATAGTACCGTCAGAAGAGATGATGCTCCCAAGGTACCTGAACTGGTCGACAGTCTTCAGCTCGGTGCCTTCGATATACATTTTGGGTGGGGTGGGGGGTGGGGGGGGGGGGGGCTCTTGTGCCTGGGCTGGTTAGTGCAGGACCTCGGTCTTGTTGAGACTGATGGTGAGGCCAAACAGTCGAGAGGCTTCCGAGAACCTGTTGACGATGGTCCGGAGGTCAGACTCCGTGTCTGACCTCCAGACCATTGTATTACAATGGCAAAAAAAAAAAACAAACATCTAACATAGCTGACGGTCAGCCCTTTTTTCCATTATAAAGGTTCGGCGCAGTGTGTTCGTGGTGTGGAGAGTCGTGTGCTCTGGCTGCACGTGCCTCCCGCAGTGTGACACAGCTTAGGGCTTCCTGACCAGACGCAGATAACCGTGCGGTTTAGACCTCTGTGTCAACACAATCTTCGCATGAAACCACCACACCTGCCCCGTCAAGAAAAAGGACAATACATACCTGTCATATAATCAAAGCATCTCACGCGCAGGGGCAGATCAGTTACCTCGGCGGTGGGCCGGGGGGTGGGGAGGGAAAGGAGGTGAAGGGGGGGGGGGGCTAAAAAAAAAATTCTCACGTCTTTAACTTCATACAATGGGTCTCCCGACATTCTCCCGATACGTCAGATAGATCTCTCATCCCAGTGGCCAAAAAATAAAAATAATAATCCGGAATGGACGGGGGGGGGGGGGGGGGGGAAGGGGGAACTACCCAGTAAGCAAAGGTCCTCGGACCCGCGCACTGTCGTGTGTATGTGTCACTGTCGTGTATATGTGTCACTGTCGTGTATATGTGTCACTGTCGTGTATGTGTGTCACTGTCGTGTATATGTGTCACTGTCGTGTATGTGTCACTGTCGTGTATATGTGTCACTGTCGTGTATATGTGTCACTGTCGTGTATATGTGTCATTGTCGTGTATATGTGTCACTGTCTTGTGTATGTGTCACTGTCGTGTATATGTGTCACTGTCGTGTATGTGTCACTGTCGTGTGTATGTATCACTGTCTTGAGTATGTGTCACTGTCGTGTGTATACTGTCGTGTATATGTGTCACTGTCGTGTATTTGTGTCACTGTCGTGTGTATGTGTCACTGTCATGTATATGTGTCACTGTCGTGTATGCGTGTCACTGTCGTGTATATGTGTCACTGTCATGTATATGTGTCACTGTCGTGTATATGTGTCACTGTCGTGTATATGTGTCACTGTCGTGTATGCGTGTCACTGTCGTGTATTGTGTCACTGTCGTGTGTATGTGTCACTGTCATGTATATGTGTCACTGTCGTGTATGCGTGTCACTGTCGTGTATATGTGTCACTGTCGTGTATATGTGTCACTGTCGTGTATGTGTCACTGTCGTATATATGTGTCACTGTCGTGTATATGTGTCACTGTCGTGTATATGTGTCACTGTCGTATATATGTGTCACTGTCGTGTATATGTGTCACTGTCGTGTATATGTGTCACTGTCGTGTATATGTGTCACTGTCGTGTATATGTGTCACTGTCGTGTATATGTGTCACTGTCGTATATATGTGTCACTGTCGTGTATATGTGTCACTGTCGTGTATATGTGTCACTGTCGTATATATGTGTCACTGTCGTGTATATGTGTCACTGTCGTGTATATGTGTCACTGTCGTGTATATGTGTCACTTCTGTGCGCGGGCCCACTGCAGCCGTCGTGGGCCCGAAAACGTTTTACTACTGGTTGGTCGACCTCTCACACCTTCTCACCAACCGCGCAAATATCGAATGGGGGGTGGGGGTGGGGCAGACTATCAAGAAGGGACTTTGAATATAACATTTTACAGAATATTTGGCCTTTTGGTGTGAGGGGGGAGGGGGGTCCGGAACCCCTATGATCCCCCCAGATCCGCGCCAGCACGCGAGTATTATTACAGACAACTTGCATGCGGTGTTTCCACGGTCTACGATAATACAGCGGCACGGCAGAGGTCGGCCCGAAATGCGGGAGTCACTCCATTTGTTTACATTCTTGTACGGGCACGCACAGTCTTTCATTCAATAGCCCAATGTATCCTCTATCATAGACATAACATAGACGAAAATGAACGTAACTAACCGACAACCCAAAATATCCTGCTTCGGAATAACAGGGACAGCATTTTCCCCCCTCAGAATCAGAATCATTTTTTCCGTATGCATTTGACAAAAACAAAATGGAAAAGCAGAATCATTTTATCATCAGCAAGAGGCATAGATCCTCATGCGCCCCAGCAGCATGCTGGGGCTCATGAGGATCTATGTCTCTTGTACATTAAACGTGTTGACTATTGAGTGCAATGTCATGCAATTTCTGGAAAACAACAAAACCCGCGGTATGTGAACAAAACGAAAACATCACCCTTTGGTAATGGCATTAACACTTTCAACCCTGACAGTCGGCACTGATCAAGATGTGGCTCGACCATGATGGTTCTAGGGTGGTGACAAGGCAAGTCTGACTCCAACACTGATCCATGGAGTTAACTCTGTCAGCCCTGATGTCGACATTCGGGACCTGCTGTCTGAAATCCACACACCAGCTCAGGAATGAGGTCGATCATGAATGTCCACGGGTGATGCCAGAACCAACCAATCAGTTCGTGGGTGATATCAGAACAGACCAGTAAAGTTCATAGGTTATGCAAAAATCGACCATTAAAGGTCCAGGTTGACGGCAGAACCGACCACGACAGTGCATGGGTCATGCTAGAACCGACCACGACAGTGCATGGGTCATGCTAGAACCGACCACGACAGTGCATGGGTCATGCTAGAACCGACCACGACAGTGCATGGGTCATGCTAGAACCGACCACGACAGTGCATGGGTCATGCTAGAACCGACCACGACAGTGCATGGGTCATGCTAGAACCGACCATGAAAGTTCATGAGTCATGTCAGACCCAATCATGACAATTCAAGGTTGATGTCAGAATAGCTTGGCGCCTATAGGCGCCAAGCTATTCTGACACCACCCTTGAACTATCATGACCTCATAACACCACCCTTGAACTATCATGATCTCATAACACCACCCTTGAACTAGCATGATCTCATAACACCACCCTTGAACTACCATGATCTCATAACACCACCCTTGAACTATCATGACCTCGTAACACCATCCTTGAACTATCATGACCTCATAACACCATCCTTGAACTATCATGACCTCCTGATATGTAATCAAGTCTTCCAGCAACAATCCCTAAAAAAAGGCGCCGCACTATTCTGCCACCACCCTTGACCTACCACGGTCCACCTATCTCCTCAGCTGTAGTCAGGTCCCGTATCGAAATTAGAAGCAGTGGCCGGGATATTGCACTGCGCTGGAGAAAACACCGTGAGTGACAGATGCATTATTTCTGAGATTAGTAAACCGTCATCTTCGATGAATTCATTTGGCCAGATATCATGGGATGACCGGATGAATATTTCCAAAATACGGGCGTCATTTCATCCCCCCAGTCCCAGTCCGGTCTGACGAGTCCGGTGGAAACGCTAAATAAATGTTCAATGACACTTGTTTTTCAAGGTTGTGACCTTCATATAAATTTGCTACGGACGGTACTCTACAACTTCCAAAAGAGGTTTCAATACAAAACCTTTCTCCAATCTGATTCTATTTTTGATACTGATTTCGGAACAACTGTTTGGTAACCCCTTCAATGCCAGAGGACACAGATTGTGATTTTAAAATCATTGGAAATCCAGTGTCAAAGAACCTTAGGTGTCATAGGAACATATTTACACCCAGCCTTCATAAGGAACATAGATACACCCAGCCGTCATAGAAACATAGATACACACAGCCGTCATAAGGAACATAGATACACCCAGCCGTCATAAGGAACATAGATACACCCAGCCGTCATAAGGAACATAGATACACCCAGCCGTCATAAGGAACATAGATACACCCAGCCGTCATAAGGAACATAGATACACACAGCCGTCATAAGGAACATAGATACACCCAGCCGTCTTAGCAACATAGATACACCCAGCCGTCATAGGAACATAGATACACCCAGCCGTCATAGCAACATAGATACACCCAGCCGTCATAAGGAACATAGATACACCCAGCCGTCTTAGCAACATAGATACACCCAGCCATCATAGGAACATAGATACACCCAGCCGTCATAAGGAACATAGATACACCCAGCCATAATAGGAACATAGTTACACCCATCCGTCATAAGGAACATAGATACACCCAGCCGTCTTAGCAACATAGATACACCCAGCCGTCATAGGAACATAGATACACCCAGCCGTCATAGCAACATAGATACACCCAGCCGTCATAAGGAACATAGATACACCCAGCCGTCATAAGGAACATAGATACACCCAGCCGTCATAAGGAACATAGATACACCCAGCCGTCATAAGGAACATAGATACACCCAGCCGTCATAAGGAACATAGATACACCCAGCCGTCATAAGGAACATCGATACACCCAGCCGTCATAAGGAACATAGATACACCCAGCCGTCATAAGGAACATAGATACATACACCCAGCCGTCATAAGGAACATAGATACACCCAGCCGTCATAAGGAACATCGATACACCCAGCCGTCATAAGGAACATAGATACACCCAGCCGTCTTAGCAACATAGATACAACCAGCCGTCTTAGCAACATAGATACACCCAGCCGTCATAGCAACATAGATACACCCAGCCGTCTTAGCAACATAGATACACCCAGCCGTCATAAGGAACATAGATACACCCAGCCGTCTTAGCAACATAGATACACCCAGCCATCATAGGAACATAGATACACCCAGCCGTCATAAGGAACATAGATACACCCAGCCATAATAGGAACATAGTTACACCCATCCGTCATAAGGAACATAGATACACCCAGCCGTCTTAGCAACATAGATACACCCAGCCGTCATAGGAACATAGATACACCCAGCCGTCATAGCAACATAGATACACCCAGCCGTCATAAGGAACATCGATACACCCAGCCGTCATAAGGAACATAGATACACCCAGCCATCTTAGCAACATAGATACACCCAGCCGTCTTAGCAACATAGATACACCCAGCCGTCATAGCAACATAGATACACCCAGCCGTCTTAGGAACATAGATACACCCAGCCGTCATAGGAATATAGATACACCCAGCCGTCATAGCAACATAGATACACCCAGCCGTCTTAGCAACATAGATACACCCAGCCGTCATAAGGAACATAGATACACCCAGCCGTCATAAGCAACATAGATACACCCAGCCGTCATAGCAACATAGATACACCCAGCCGTCATAAGGAACATAGATACACCCAGCCGTCATAAGGAACATAGATACACCCAGCCGTCATAAGGAACATCGATACACCCAGCCGTCATAAGGAACATAGATACACCCAGCCGTCATAAGGAACATAGATACACCCAGCCGTCATAAGGAACATAGATACACCCAGCCGTCATAAGGAACATAGATACACCCAGCCGTCATAAGGAACATAGATACACCCAGCCGTCATAAGGAACATAGATACACCCAGCCGTCATAAGGAACATCGATACACCCAGCCGTCATAAGGAACATAGATACACCCAGCCGTCATAAGGAACATAGTTACACCCAGCCGTCATAAGGAACATAGATACACCCAGCCGTCATAAGGAACATAGATACACCCAGCCGTCATAAGGAACAAAGCACCCAGCCGTCATAAGGAACATAGATACACCAAGCTGTCATAAGGAACATAGATACACCCAGCCGTCATAGGAACATAGATACACCCAGCCGTCATAGGAACATAGATACACCCAGCCGTCATAGCAACATAGATACACCCAGCTGTCATAGGAACATAGATACACCCAGCCGTTATAGGAACATAGATACACCCAGCCGTTATAGGAACATAGATACACCCAGCCAACATAAGGAACATAGTTACACCCAGCCGTCATAAGGAACATAGATACACCCAGCCGTCATAAGGAACATAGATACACCCAGCCGTCATAAGGAACAAAACACCCAGCCGTCATAAGGAACATAGATACACCCAGCCGTCATAAGGAACATAGATACACCCAGCCGTCATAAGGAACATAGATACACCCAGCCGTCATAATGAACATAGATACACCCAGCCGTCATAAGGAACATAGATACACCCAGCCGTCATAAGGAACATCGATACACCCAGCCGTCATAAGGAACATAGATACACCCAGCCGTCATAAGGAACATAGATACTCCCAGCCGTCATAAGGAACATAGTTACACCCAGCCATCATTGGAACATAGATACACCCAGCCGTCATAAGGAACATAGATACACCCAGCCGTCATAAGGAACAAAGCACCCTGCCGTCATAAGGAACATAGATACACCAAGCTGTCATAAGGAACATAGATACACCCAGCCGTCATAGGAACATCGATACACCCAGCCGTCATAGGAACATAGATACACCCAGCCGTCATAGCAACATAGATACACCCAGCTGTCATAGGAACATAGATACACCCAGCCGTTATAGGAACATAGATACACCCAGCCGTTATAGGAACATAGATACACCCAGCCAACATAAGGAACATAGTTACACCCAGCCGTCATAAGGAACATAGATACACCCAGCCGTCATAAGGAACATAGATACACCCAGCCGTCATAAGGAACAAAGCACCCAGCCGTCATAAGGAACATAGATACACCCAGCCGTCATAAGCAACATAGATACACCCAGCCGTCATAAGAAACATAGATACACCCAGCCGTCATAATGAACATAGATACACCCAGCCGTCATAAGGAACATAGATACACCCAGCCGTCATAAGGAACATAGATACACCCAGCCGTCATAAGGAACATAGATACACCCAGCCGTCATAAGGAACATAGATACACCCAGCCGTCATAAGGAACATAGTTACATCCAGCCGTCATAAGGAACATAGATACACCCAGCCGTCATAAGGAACATAGTTACACCCAGCCGTCATAAGGAACATATATACACCCAGCCGTTATAAGGAACATAGATACACCCAGCCGTCATAGGCATATACACCCAGCCGTCATAAGGAACATAGTTACACCCAGCCGTCATAAGGAACATAGATACACCCAGCCGTCATAAGGAACATAGATACACCCAGCCGTCATAAGGAACATAGATACACCCAGCCGTCATAAGGAACATAGATACACCCAGCCGTCATAAGGAACATAGATATAAATTGGTTTGAGGAAGAGGTGTAGATCACTTACAACACTTCGGGCATAACAGCAAGGTTAACCCATTCAGCCCTGACGCACTACAGCACGAGATGGGTCGACCATGATAATCGGCGCCAAGCTAATCTGGCACTACCCTTGAATTATCATAGTCGATCCACCTCCTGCAACAGGTGCGTAGTCGTTAGATGACGCCTCCAGAATTTGGGAAATACGTGCGCCGGGCTGAACGAGTTAACTGTGTCGCCTATCGTTTTGTGATAATCATCCAAAGATAACTGTGACGTGAGATGGCCTTAGTTGCCTGCTCGGCGTTAAACCCAAATAAATAAATAACTATGTATCTGACTTCAGTTTGTTGTCGGAGAAGTCCACTGCAAGCTATAATTTCACTGTGACTCAACCACGTCGAGTCGTGATTGGTAAAAGCAAAAACACTGGCGAATTAATGTAATGCCACTCGGCCTCGCAACGTATGATGGGAGGAGAATTGCATTGATGCCAACCCGGCCTCGCTCCATATGATATGAGACATCACGCGATCCGGATGACGGGTGATGCGCGCGCATTGCGTGACGTCTCAACATTTTGCTGTCCCCTGCTTCGTCATCATTGTCTGCGCACTCTTCAGGGAGGCGGGAAGTGCCCTCTGCTGGGTTTCCTGTCTCCTGCTGGCCCCTTCAAGTTCCACTGTCAAGCAGCCCAAATTTTGGTGTTGTTTGCGGTTGGCGTCCTGCAAGACGTAGGAGATGGATCGATCATGATAGCTCAAGGTAGTGCTTGAGTGGCTTGGCGCTTTTCCAGGCGTCAAGCCACTCAAGCATTATCCTTGAGTTATCATGGTCGATCCATCTCCCACAGATGACTCTGGATAGGAAAGGTGACAGGGCAGACAGTCTGGGAAAAGTCTTTTTTGTGTTTGTCTTCCGAAGACACTCTGTCTCTAATTATAAGTTTGTCTCATCAACAAAAGACAGTTTTTGTTATTCGCAACTGATCTGTTTAACGCATCACAGGCGTGCCGCACACGGATACGCGGCAAACAGCCGCGTATCCCTACAAAGGCACGTCTAGAATGAATTAACACAAACAATTCAGCAATCGAGCACACAATCTACTTTTCTCTCTTCAGACTTCTAAGTGTCTGTCAATATAAGAAGAAGAACTAGAAGAAGAATATTGATCATTACATAGACGCTGTGAATCGGCTCAAAAGCGCCGCGAACTGAACCCAACACGCACGCTCACGTGAAACACACGCATTCACTCTGAAGACAAACACTGACAAGCCATTCACGCGGTGCTAAGGCCGGGTCAGCTCAGCTATTTAGGTTTCGGAAATTGTGATCGCTTGTATTTCAAATTTCATCTCAGTCAGGTGGCCTCAGTGACACGTGGCCCGACGCGATGCGAGTCCAGGCTGATTCAACGACGTGACATCATTGGCATCGCACGGTACGATTAATACGATCGCTGCCAGTAATGGACGAATCGCGCGTCTAAAATTACTGCACACACTACTCGACGCAATTGGCGTTTGAAGCACACAAATAAATAAGACCAAAATGGCACAACTTCACAGAAGGCAGAACTAACAATAGATATAAACCTTCGTGATGAGCCCCCGCGACCGCGACCGCGGGGGCTCATCACGAAGGTTTATGTCTATTGCTGCAGCCGGATAGTAAGGGGTTAAGACTCTAACGTTGACTTCCGAATGTTGAAATAATAATAATAATAATAATAATAATAATAATAATAATAATAATAATAATAATAATAATAATAATAATAATAATAATAATAATAATATTAATAAAACTCTTCTATAGCGCAATATCCCCACAAAGAAAGGCTCAGAGCGCTTTACATCTATATAATCTAATTGAAACTAATTAACTAATTAAATCTAACTAATGAACTAACTAAAGTACTGACAATGCACGAAAACACAATCATTCATGCACACTGACACAATACTAAAATAATAAACATAACATGTCAAGAGCCTGATCAGATATATACATGTTGATGGGAAAACGTAGATTTGATCAATCCCTGCTAATAAATGGTGATCGTCCCGCTGACCTGTTAGACAGCTATCAACCAAATTCGGAACTCTTGAAACAAATGTATTTTATTTATGTATGTACCTGTGTGTGTGCGTGCGTGCGTGCGTGCGTGCGTGCGTGCGTGTGTGTGTGTGTGTGTGTGTGTGTGTGTGTGTGTGTACGTGAGCGGCAGCAGGCACGAGTGAATGCGACTGTATGCAGTGACGTGTATGTATGTCGACGTAAGTATTGTGCTACGTGTTTTGTCAGTGCATGTGTATTTGCGTCATTATGTTTGTGTGTGTGTGTGTGTGTGTGTGTGTGTGTGTGTGTGTGTGTGTGTGTGTGTGTGTGTGTGTGTGTGTGTGTGTGTGTGTGTGTTACGTCATTCTAAATTCTCTCTATACAGGATGACGTCTTTTCTTTCTATCGTGTGTTCTTTTCTGTTCTACGTTTGTTTCCATGTCACCTGAAGAAGGATCTTTAATAATAATGAGTATTTATATAGCGCTTAATTTTACTCAAAAGCTCTAAGCGCTTTACAATCTGTACACAAAAATAAAAATACAATGACATATGCACATAACAAACAAAGCACAATGCCCGAACACACCACTTTTACAATAAACTAAACAACACTACATACATAATAATTTATATTCTAATTAACATTCGGTCTAAACAAGGAGGATTGCAGAACTACAACTAAGGCATCAAACACTGGCAGTTATTCAAAGTAAAGCTTGAAGAGGTGAGTTTTCAACGACCTCTTGAAGTCAGAGACAGACTCACTGTTTCTGACCTCAAGAGGAAGTGTATTCCATAACACTGGGGCTTGATAAACAAAAGTGCGCTGACCAAATGTTTTAGTTTGGACAGAAGGTACACACAGCTTCCGTTTATCAGAAGAGGAGCGGAGCTCACGAGAGGGTGTATACACATGCAGCACAAGAGGACAAGTATTCTGGGCTGGTGCCTGAAAGGCAGTTAAAACAGATTGACATAACTTTGTATTGAATACGTGAGGTAGCCAGTGAAGGGACTTCAAGATGGGTGTGACATGCTCAGTCTTACGGACTCTCACAACAAGCCGGGCTGCATTGTTCCCGCCTGAATTTTTTGGAGGCGATCAATGAGATACTGAGGGCAGCCACAAAGCAAAGAGTTACAATAATCTAGCTTGGACAGCACAAATGCACAAACTAGTGTTTTAGTGGCCTCCACGGTCAGCAGGTGACGAACTGAACTAATACGACGACGTTCCAGATAAGCGGATCTACACACTGCACTGACATGCTGTGACATAGATAACTCGCTGTCAAGTGTAACACCCAGGTTTCTCACACTCGCAGAGAAGCCAATGAGTGTTCCATCCACAGACAATGATGACGGTAAAGGCAGGGACGAAGATAATCTTGGATTAGCTACCAACATTGCTTCAGTTTTGCCATCATTTAACATCAGTTTGTTGGTGGTCATCCATGATCTGACATGGTCAATGCACTGGCTTATACTTTGGACGGCATTCACAGCTCGCTCGACAGTATCATTTTTGTACATCTGCGTATCATCTGCAAATGCATGATGGGAAATGGAGCGACTACAAATCAGGTCGGACAGGGGCTGAACATACAGTAAGAAGGACCGAGCCCTGGGGTACACCAAACCGAAGAGGTGATGGCTCAGAACGACAGCCGTCGACAGAAACAATCTGGGATCGTTCAGTCAGGTATGAACTAAACCATGCCAAGACTGTGCCTTCAATGCCAAATACAGATTGAAGACGGCACAGCAAATTTCATGGTCAATAGTGTCGAACGCACTGGACAGGT
Organism: Semisulcospira habei; assembly: GCA_036245525.1. NCBI lineage: Eukaryota > Metazoa > Mollusca > Gastropoda > Semisulcospiridae > Semisulcospira > Semisulcospira habei. Next base: position 43,729,701 of record BTPG01000001.1, read on the forward strand.
CCAGCAAAGCAAGGACTGTGATCTTACGCTCGTCCAAAGCACAAAGCAGGTCATTGAATATCTTCAGCAAAGCTGTTTCAGTGCTACGATGGGGACGATATGCAGACTGGAATACACTGAACAGACTATTAGATTTGACATGCTTTAAAGTTTGAACAAGGACAATTTTCTCAAGAATCTTTGATAGAAATGTAAGATTGGAAACTGGGCGATAGTTTTTCAGTACATTTGGGTCTAAAGATGGTTTCTTCAATAGGGGTTTCACAAGTGCAGTCTTGAAGCTTTCAGGAAAAATACCAGAGGAGAGAGAGTTGTTGATGACTTGTGTAATGGCAGGCAACACTTCATCCAGGCACTTATACAACAAGGGAGTGGGTATGGGGTCTAACTCACAAGTTTTGGGGGCAATGTTTGTGATCACTCTTCTGACCTCATCCTCTAGCACAGGTTCGAAGGCTGAGAGGTTCTCCACTGAAGCATTTTTCGGTGAACAAAACTGAAGTGGGCATGAGATCCAGAGAATCACGAATTTCGCGGACCTTATCAACGAAGTAATCTGCAAAAAGCTGAGGCAGCTGGCACGGGGGAAATGTAGTGGGAAGAGGTGATGGAGTCTTCTTCACCATAAGCTTATTGGTCACATTATACAACTCTTTGCTTGTTGTGCACTCACTGATCTTCCTGTTGTAAAACGAAGATTTTGCTCCATGAACAATCTCATTTACATGCTTCTTAGAACATGTGTATATCTGCTTGTGAACAGTCAACCTAGTTGAGCACCACATTCTCTCAGCTTGGCGCCGCATCTGCTTAGCCGAACGCAACTCTTTGCTCACAAACCTATATCACGGGCTGATTCTATGAGCTGACTTTTTACGCTTTGAAGATGGTGCATGATTGTCTAAGACAGTGCGTAAACATGAATCAAACTCCTCGGCACTAGGACTAGGATGGTGAGACAGTGACTGAACGAGGTCAGCCTTGAAGGCTAGTCTGTCAATGGCACGAACATTGCGCACTATGGTAAGCATAGGCACTGGAGGTGGGATTATGGCCCTCAAATGACTGATCACACAGTAATGGTCTGAACATAATTGCATCAGAAACCTGTGCTGAGCACAAGATATCATCGTCACATCTATGAAGGATCCAGTCAATAGTATGCCCTTGTCTATGAGTTGGTTTGTCGACAACTTGTGAAAGACTGAACATGTGTAAAATGTCCATGAGTGCAGAGGTGGTGTGGTGCTTCTGATTGTCAAAGTGGATGTTAAAGTCACCAAGGACTATCAGACTGCCAGCAAGAGAACTGAATTACAGTGATCGAGAAGATCATGAAATTGATCAACAAACATTGAATCAGTTAATTTGTTCTTGCGGTCTGGCGGAGGTCTGTAGAGGCACAGAAAATGAACAGTTTTCTGAGTTAAAGCTAGAGTAAACTGTACAAGCTCAAAAGACTCATGGGAGAAACTGAAAGACGTTGAGAATGATGCAAAAGGCTGCAGTGCTTCATGGATGACGACTGCAATACCACCCCCACGAGAATCGCGGGGGAAGGATTTCACAGAGTATCCAGATGGGTCAAGATCAGCACATTTGGCCTCATCACCTGAGGCACGAAATCCGAAACGTCGTTCCTTGTTTCTATTTTAAAGGGTTTTCCACCACTATCTTCTGTTTTTCTTTCAAATGTATTTTAGTCTGAGCTGGTCAGTCAGTGTTAGCTGAGGCATCTTGACTGGTCTGGGTAGACAAACCCGGTTACCATCATCACAGACAGTAAACGTGACCTCTCTTACTCATCACTGCCAATACGTCAATTTTAAAAATAATAATTTTCCAGAAAGAGGGGGGTATGTACACAACTGTGTGCTGGTTAAATGTTTTTGTGCGACAGCCTGACGAGGAGTCCCTACTTCAGATCCAGCAGCGCGAAGACTGACAAAGAGAACTTGAAATGTGATTCGAAACAACGGGGAGGTCCAGAGATAGGAAGAAACCGTTCCTCAGCTAAACCCTCCACATAAAACACACTGTAGTACGCACACAGACGTCAATGGATCTTGTCTGACATCGCCGCAGACAGACAGCAGGACGAATCCAGATTGGCGTGCGGGGGCTAATGACGATCATTATGTCTTGTAGATGTGAGATAGCATCGAAATTATTAGATCAGTGAAACTTATAAACAGCAATAGACATAATGGGGGCTAATGACGATCATTATGTCTTGTAGATGTGAGATAGCATCGAAATTATTAGATCAGTGAAACTTATAAACAGCAATAGACATAGATGGGGGCTCGTGACGATCTATGCCTCTTGCAGACTCGAGGGCAGGAGCTTAGAACTGAGGAGAGAGTGAAACCAACCAACTTCCCCGCCTTGAAAGAAAACTCAATAAGTGGAGTGAACACCGACATGTCCATGAACCTGGCCAGTATATTATAACGCCTTGCAAGATTAAGTTGGAGATACATGTACCACACAACTCATGGAGATCTATGCTTCTCGCAGATTTGCGTGGGGTCGGGGGGAGGGGAGAGACGGGACTGAGAGATAGGGGGTGGAGGAGAACAGGGTGTACCTGGCTGGGCTGGCATGCAGTACAGGTGAGAAATTTGTCAGCTCGCGCCCCTGGCTCCTGTTTACCCTCCCTGCACGCGGCATAGCGCGCGCAGCACGTCGCCATGGTAACGCGTGCATGTCGGGATCGAGTTCGGTAAAAATCAACATGGGGTCCAGTCAGAGGGGGCAGAGAGGGATGTGGGGAGGGGGTAAGGGGGGGAGAGCTTAACTCCCTTGTGTAAGCAGCCATCGCTATTGATCACAGTACTGACCGGTGACTACATGACCAAGGAGGTTAAAGAAAGGCGATGCGTTAACCCTTTTCACCCTGACGTTAACCCCTTCACAACACAATCCAACTGCAAAAGACATAGATCCTCATGAGCCCCAGTGGCTTATGAGTCGCCATCTATATCTCTTGCTGAAGCCACTTTAGTTGTATCCAATGTATCCAATATTGTTCCTTGAACGGATAGGGACCTTTGACGTTGATGATTTACAACCATCTCAAAACACAGCGGCGTCCACTGGAAATGAAGGGGTTAAGGGACTGGGGACTAGAGGTGACTCTTGGAACTTTCTTATCCTAGCGTGAACCCTTTTGGCTGTCGCCGGTAGCGCTTCAGTTTTGTCGCGATGGGTCCTGCACGGGAATCTTCGCGACAAAAAGCGGCTACCGGCCGCCAAAAGATAACTCCACGATTCTGTGATACCAGTCCTCTCCCTTCTTGTCAGTTTTTTTTTTTTAATTTTTTTTTTTAATGTACCATTGACGGCCGGCGGTTTGTTCACGCAATGACTGAAAGTGTGCGTGCAGTCAGACTAATTACATGGTCAGAATGACGGGCATAAGCTGAAATATTGCTGTCACTATAGATCATCCTCAAAATCAGAATTAACAGTAGATCAGAAAATGCACGAAATTCATACAGTCCGTGGATTCAATCAGACCGTTCCATCTGTTAACACTTTCCCTCCCGTTGTGCGTACATTATTGTCTCTCAAATCTAGGTGCATTTAAACCCCAAAAGTCATAGGTACAAATTGGTCTCAGCAAGAGGCATAGATCCTCATGAGCCCCCGCAGTCGCGGGGGCTCATGAGGATCTATGTCTCTTGCAGTTGGATCGTGTTCACCTTTGCTAGAGAAAGTGCAGGGGTTAAAGATAACTAGTCAACAATATTTGTAAAAACGTGTGTTTAACTGTTAGTTTGTCTTTGTTTTATTGCTTGAAGAAGATTTTTTTAAAAAATAAACTTATACCAATATCCTATGCATAAATAGGAAAGGCTCCGTATTCTAAGGCATAACAAATTCGTTAGCACGCTTGCTTTCAAATACGCATATCGCCTATGTATACAGCTGGTTTACATTTCAATCTATAGGCAACTTTCAGGCCGGGGAAGGCATGTCGGTGGTAACTGTCAATATTGAAGTCAAACAACTGTGCCATCAAGTTTGCTTTGAATGCGGCAGGCATGTCGACACATCAACTTTCAAAGACCCTCTGTGCGTCACTTTCTGTGGCTGCTTTAAATTAATCACAAAAAGAAACGTTTCCAGTTGGAGATAAAAGTCTGTCGGCTGTTCTCCTCCCTAAGAGGCATAGATCCGCATGCGCCCCTGCAGCCGAAGGGGATCATGGGGATATATGCCTCTTGTTGGTTGAGTTTGTTTTTTTCTCCGTCTCCTCTCATGGAGATAGTCAGTGGGTCAAAGTCTCCGTTTGATAAGAAATTGTGTAAGTGGGTAAAAACCTGCAATACCCCAATATATATCAATCAAAGGCGCGGGTATGTGACACCATCAAAGGAAGGAACATGACAGGGTCACGCCACTCGGGGTATTTATCTAACATTAGAAACAGACCTCGGCTGGGGGGCTGTCCTCTTCCAACGGAAATTCCTCGCTCTCTCTCTCTCATTTACGCAAATAAACCCTCATAGTGTCACCACTGATCCCTCCTATCCCCAAGGTTTTACGGCTCGATGAATGTTTGATTTTTACAGTAATACAGAGGGTCTCATACTTAGAGAAAGACCAGCTGATTGTGTCGACAAACACGGTCTTTGAGTCCGCCGCACGCGTTAAAGAAAATGGATTTTTGTCGCCGTCCCGACAGGATTCTGGTACCGTCTGCGGGGAGGGGGGGGGGGGGTACTCCCAGATACTGAGTCCCCCCAACTCGGGAAGTACGCCACAAGTGCACTTAGATTTCAAATGAGGTATTAATGCACCACTGATAAGTACACCTCTGTTCAGATGAGACGTTAGTACTGTATGTCACAACTTGTGACATACTAACGTCTTGCGACTCACAAGTACACCTCTGTTCAGATGAGACGTTAGTATGTCACAATTACGCCTCTGTTCAAATGAGACGTTACTATGTCACAAATACACCTCTGTTCAAAATAAATGAGATGTTAGTATGTCACATATACACCTCTGTTCAAATGAGATGTTAGTATGTCACAAATACACTTCTATTCAAATGGGATGCTAAGCATCTCATTTGAATAGAGGTGTACTTGTGTCGTACTCCCCGAGTGGGTCTGTCTAGGGAGTACACCGGCCGGCAAACACGCGGCTATATGATTATAGCTACCAGCTTTGGAACATCCTTTCAAGACAAAAGTCTGCCAGTTTAGTGACCATCATGCAAACGGATGAACGAGCCAGTCATTACGCCACTTCAGTTCTATTATCTGTTAGAAGAATGGAGTCTTATGCGCCTCTGCGTTCAGTGCCGAGAAAATGGGAACGCCTACCAGCTGCAAGAGGTATAGATCCCCATGAGCCCCCGCAGATGCGGGGGCTCATGAGGATCTATACCTCTTGCTGACCGTGACACCACTTTGTAAACATGCTTCCGGGACATCCAGGGCTGTTTGTGTTAAATTATCGAAGATTACAGAAACCCAGAAGGTCTGAGTAAAGAGGCACTACTGACACGGGTTACTGAAGATTGGCACCCTCCAAATCCATCCACCAACTGTTTGTCATTCTTTGGACACAATTTGCAAGCCGGGTGACCAAATCTTAAACGGATGGACTGACCAATCCCTGAGCCAGCCATCTCCATCAGCAAGAATGACAGATTCTCGTGAGCCCCAGCTGCTGACAACTCCAAAAAAAATCTCAACCTCTTGGTGATAATGAATGACTGGCGCCATTTACCTCCGTCTATTTTCCTCGTACGGCGGAGGGAGTATTTGACAGCCGAGAAAATGTAAAAGATGCCCAACTCAGCGCAAGAGGCATAGATCCTCGTGAGCCCTCGCAACGGCGGGGGCTCATGATCAATGCCTCGCGCTGACGCCATTTTGTATCCATGTTCCTGGCGATGATCTCTGGCACTGCTCTGACGAAGATTTCAGAAACACAAAAGACGTCCAGAGAAGGGGTTAAACAAGCCTTGCGACATTTTGTCATTCTTTCGGGACAGCCAGGAAGCTTAGTGACCCAAACTTAGCCCCTATCATCCTGAGGCTAAAAGCTTCAAATTTGTCCACTGCCATACGCAAGCTACATTGTAGTACTGACAGATACGGACACAGACCAATGGCTTTAGTTCAAGGGTACTGCCAGAATAGCTTGGCGCCTAGAGGCGCCAAGCTATTCTGGCACTACCCTTGAACTATTTTCGTCAAATGTATTTCACACACTGGTGTATTGCGAATGATTAGGGTTAAAGGCTGGATTCCTGTACATCGGGTCCATCGGCTTGACTGGAGAAATGTCATCCAGCAGCACTCGGATGGCCCGGGTTCCGCAGGATCATCGGCTTGACTGGAGAAATGTCATCCAGCAGCACTCGGATGGCCGGGGCTCCGCAGGATCATCGGCTTGACTGGAGAAATGTCATCCAGCAGCACTCGGATGGCCCGGGTTCCGCAGGATCATCGGCTTGACTGGAGAAATGTCATCCAGCAGCACTCGGATGGCCGGGGCTCCGCAGGATCATCGGCTTGACTGGAGAAATGTCATCCAGCAGCACTCGGATGGCCCGGGTTCCGCAGGATCATCGGCTTGACTGGAGAAATGTCATCCAGCAGCACTCGGATGGCCCGGGTTCCGCAGGATCATCGGCTTGACTGGAGAAATGTCATCCAGCAGCACTCGGATGGCCGGGGCTCCGCAGGATCATCGGCTTGACTGGAGAAATGTCATCCAGCAGCACTCGGATGGCCGGGGCTCCACAGGATCATCGGCTTGACTGGAGAAATGTCATCCAGCAGCACTCAGATGGCCCGGGCTCCGCAGGATCATCGGCTTGACTGGAGAAATTCATCCAGCAGCACTCGGATGGCCGGGGCTCCGCAGGATCAGCTTGACTGGAGAAATTCATCCAGCAGCACCACTGCCGCACACTGACCGACATTCGCGTCTGAAACCACTGCCGCACACTGACCGACATTCGCGTCTGAAACCACTGCCGCACACTGACCGACATTCGCGTCTGAAACCACTGCCGCACACTGACCGACAATCGCGTCTGAAACCACTGCCGAACACTGACCGACATTGGCGTCTGAAACCACTGCCGAACACTGACCGAAATTCGCGTGCAGAAAACATAAACGGGACCACAAAAATAGGCAGAAACACAATCTGCGTCCATTGACATTGAAGGGGTCAGCCCATTACTGTCTGAAGAAGTTCGTTTTAAATTCCTGGTGCCATAAGCACCTGTCCCCTTGTCCGGGCCTCCCCGTGGCGAGGTGGGTGAGGTGGGCGAGGTGAGAGACAGGAACAGGGGAGATAAGACACGAGGCCCTATCAGGGGGTGATTTATTGCCGTCTTTACTTTGTCCCCCACCTGAGGTTTAACTCATTCCCTGCCGAATAAACGCAAACACCACCCGGAATAAAATTATCCACACCGCCCAGCTGCAAGAGATATAGATCCTCATGAGCCCCCGCAGTTGCGGGGGCTCATGAGAATCTATATCTCTTGCTGACACTACTTTGTATCCATGTTCCTGGGACGGATGGGATTGTTTGGCGTTGAATTGACAAAGATTTTGAGAAACACAATCTGCGACTATCGACAGAAAAGGGGTTAAAGCGAGACACAAGAAAGCCACGCGACTTGTCCCGCACCCAACAGCGGCCAGCCGATGGCCTCACGGGAATCTACGCTTCGTTACTCCTTTATTAACCCTTTGACAAGCAGTGTGAAGTGTGTCAGTGGCCGCGAGATAAGTCACGTCTTATTTACGGATTTGTTTCTTTCTTTGAAAAAAAAAGTCAGGGTTTTGTTTTTCTTTCTTTCTTCCCCCCCCCCTCCCCCGCTTTTTTTTTTTAACCCGAAACTGTGTTGTAACTGTCTTTTCTAAACGTGCTTCAATCTACTTTGGGCTATACATTTTCATGTCCTATTTTAACAATATGTTGAGGCTGCATAACATTACGATAACGATCAGTAGCGACTTGAATACTTGTTCGTTTGTCTTCTTTTTTAAGGGTTCTTTTTAAGTTTTTTTTTTTTTTTTTTTAACCCGAAATATCATATAAAAACGTTTTGGTACTGCCTTTCTAATCGTCCCTTACCCGAGGCATCAGTGCATCCACGGTAATCCCTAGTGATCTATCCGCTGACATGTTTCTTCTTATCTGTTGCTGAAGTTTTCTTAACACAAGGCATTTTAATTGACTACTGCAATCAGAAAACTGTGTCTCCTTTTAGCATTCCATCGATTGCAATACACGAAGTAGGTAAATTCATAAGTAGTCTCGCGAACAAGAAGTCATCAGGCCTTGATGACATAAATCCTAAAGTTCTGAAACTATCTCTACCTTACATTGTTCAATCGCTGACAACCTGTGTCTCCATCAGTGTGTGTTTCCTACACACCTTAAACTTTCAAAAGTAATTCCACTACCGAATAATTAAATACTGTCCGTGTTAAGCAGACCTCTGGAGCGACATGTACACAAACATTTGTCTCAGTATTTAGAGACAAATATAATGCTTCATCCCTTCCAGTCTGGCTTTCGTCCGAAGTATACCTGTCATACAGCACTATTCTCAATTGACGGGTTTTATACACCTTGACTTTAAGAAGGCATTTCACCTCGTTACTGAACCACGACACTCTGATAAGCAAACTTAGCCATTATTTATGTTGTAGAGGGGGGTGTATGGGGTCTTTCTCACGCACTCACACCCTGGGGTTCGCTTCCGTGAGGGTTGAGAAGAGGCTTACTTCAAGAACATCTTTTTATTCACGGCATTAAATCAAGGCTGTAAGCCAAGATCCTTAAATCAATGCCCTTAATTCACTGCCTTTAAGTCAATGCCACCCTGCAACAAATATTACAGGTCATAAGTATAAATCATATACAATATAGCGTGAACGTACGTTCTAGCTATTACCATTATCAAACTACCATAAATATACATACGACGCTATAGCTTGAACATACAGTCTAGCTATTGTCAAGCAACCGAAAATACAAAAGAATGTACAGTACAAATCGGCTCTAAACAACGAATTATAAAAACAGACAGTCAAGTAAAAATAACATAAAATGCAATAACAACATTTTTCAGTTAATGCAATATTCTATTACCTTAACAAATAACCAAACATCTAGCTATTCAACATACCTTAGCAAAGTGTCAAAGGTGGATAACATGAAGGTAGACTGAGTTTCATATGACCAGATGCAGTCAAGTAACAAAACTGCTGTGTCTGACTGTCCAAAAATGTCACAGCAGCTATAGGTGAATACAGTTCAGTCAAAGCTCATGCACCTGACTGAAAAACTCATGACAGAACATGTCGCCCCAGATGCACTGGATTCTTGGAGCACTTATACTATAGCTACATGCTGTCCAAACACAGAGTCAGGCAGCAATACTTATACATTTAGGCTAGAGCTAGGAACGATATACATCTAGGCTTCCACTGACTAAACTGTTCTGACTTACAGTGAAACCTGTCTGGTATGCAGTGCAGTCTATCCATACCACCTTATAAAAAAGACAACGGAATGCAGTAGATCAAGTTAAAAGAGAAAAGATCTAAGAAGACAATACTAACTAGGAATTAACAACCTATTTGGCTTTATCCATTAATTAACATTTATTTAACTTACAGATCATAATCAGTGGAAAATATAGACTAAACACTTCCATTCCTCTATTTAACCGAATGATCAAAGATCACTCTACCACATTTAAACAACGTCTCAGCAGTTTCCTTTTTTAGTTCATACCTAAAGGGAAGAAAGCAAAAGGTTGTAGTTAATGGATCACACTCTGAACTGAATGAGGTTAAGTTTGGAGTACCTCAAGGGTCGATGCACGGTTAGGACATCTGCTATTTTGTTTATACATCAACGATCTACCTCTTCACCTAACGTCCGAATCTGTCGAATGTGACTTGTTTGCTGATGATACGTCAATCCACACGGCAAATAAAAACCTTAATGTGGTTGCAGAAAACCTACAGCAGAGCCTTGATGAGGTGTCCGCCTGGTGTGAACGTAACTCAATGAGTATCCATCCAGCAAAAACTAAGTCAATGGTAATTGCGACACGCCAAAAACACCAACTAAGCCCCCTTTCCCTTGATTTGTCATTCGAAGGCAATTCTATTGAGCAAGTGTCTGAACACCGCCTCCTTGGAATTATCATAGATGATCAGCTCAAGTGGCAGGCACACACACATAAAGTGTGTAAAACTGTTTCAAGAAACATTTTCATGCTGTCCAAACTCAAGCACTTCACTGACTTTGTAACCAGGAAATTATTTTATTATGCACATATTCAATCCCACATTGATTATGCTTCGACGGTGTGGGATGGCTGCAGAGATGTACATTTAAAAAGACTGAACTCCTTACACAGACGAGCAGCGAAATTAATTTTACCTGATCCTACTTTGACAACGGATGATAAGATTCACAAAGCGGGACTTCTTTCTCTCAAGAATCAGGTTACACTTAACAAAGGTGTTCTCCTGTTCCAGATTCGGAATAACAACACTCCAGAATGTCTAACCCAGCTGCTAGTCCGGTCTCAGTCCCGCTATGGCGATACGAAAAGCCTGTATGTAGTACCCAAAATCAGAATAAACTTATTTAAAACCAGTCTAGCATTCTCGGGGGGCGACTTTGTGGAATTCCCTTCCATCCCAAATGAAGACCACTCCAACGGTATCATGTTTCAAGAAAAGTCTTTTTAAACATTTATCTTCGCAGCCATAACTATCTGCAAGCTTTGCATTCTATACGTAGATATCATTGTTAGTAATGTACCCATTCTACTGCCGTGTATGTATACATGTACAACGTGTGTGTGCGTGCGTGCGTATGTGCGTGATCGTTGTGTGTGTGTGTGAATCGGTGTGTGCGCATGCGAATATGTGCGCTGCGTTTTGTTGTTGTTGCTGTTGCGTTGTTGTTCATTTCTCTTTTCTTACCATTGCTCGGCCTCCTCCCCCAACACACCCGTAGGGGTTGGTCATATGGGCCTACATGTACTAATGTAATGTAATTGTTGTGTTTGTCTGTAGATGTAGCAACGGCAGATTTGAAAAATGGCATTGCCTCTGGCATTGTTAATATCTTTACCGTTGTAAAATAAAGATTCATTAATTCATTGACTCATTGATTCCTTCTTCATCGGGTTCTGTGTATTTTGCACGCATCGCAGTCACCTTTCTGATCTGGATTTAACATGAAACTGGCCTTTGACAGGAGACTTACAAAAAATGTTTAATCTGCAGAACAAACAGAGACAGTTGGATTGACATGGGGACGTAGCTTAGTGGATAAGACACTGCGCTGGCAGTCGTAAGATCCCGGGTTCGAATCCCCTGGTGGGCAGGACTTTTCCTCATTCCCATCGAGTCAAATTTACGTACAGACTCGGCTTACGGTTGCCTGTCTCGCCTTCGTGTGTACAGCACGCATAATCATCAAGTGCGCACGTTAAAAATCCCATTACCACTATTCGACAAGAGAAGGCCCAGTAGGACCGGTGAAATGGAAACGGAAATATATCACATGCACCGAAGTTAATAGTAGGGTGGAGGTTTGCACATAAAGTAGCGCTTAGTAGCACTGAGCAGGCTTTCAAAGCCGGCTTCAGCTAGCTTCCATCCTTACGCCGCCTTGAGCATCTTTAATTAGATAGATATGTGCGCCTCGGAGACACCATACCATACCATACCATACCATAGCCATTCACAACAGAATGTGTTCCTACGCCGTTTTCTCAATGGAACCTTTCAGGCGGCACTGTGTTTCTTTACTTCAGCCCCTCCCTTTCTCCTCCACACATACCGAGGTCAGTGAGTAACGCAGATCCTACGCTGACCCTTTGTCTAGACAGCCAAACTCCTCCACACATACCGAGGTCAGTGAGTAACGCAGATCCTACGCTGACCCTTTGTCTAGACAGCCAAACCCCTCCACACATACCGAGGTCAGTGAGTAACGCAGATCCTACGCTGACCCTTTGTCTAGACAGCCAAACTCCTCCACACATACCGAGGTCAGTGAGTAACGCAGATCATACGCTGACCCTTTGTCTAGACAGCCAAACTCCTCCACACATACCGAGGTCAGTGAGTAACGCAGATCCTACGCTGACCCTTTGTCTAGACAGCCAAACCCTCCACACACAGTCTTCCCAGATCGTCTTCTTGGGTTTGATGCAAGGAGTGACGGATCGACCGCTTTAGCTCAAGAGTAGAGCCTGATTCGCTTGGCGCCTGAAGGCGCCAAGCGAGTCAGGCACTACTCTTAAGCTATCGCGGTCGATCCATCTTCCTCAATTAGCTTAGGAGTTCAAAGGAACTAACGGCGGTGTGTTACAAGAACTAATTGTACGCTTGACCGGGTGTTAGTTCGCCTCTTTCAGTTGCGCCGAGAAAACCTGAACAGACTCCAACTGCAAGAGACACAGTTGCGGGGGCTGGTGAGGATCTACGCCTCTCGCGGACACCACTTTATATCCGTGTTCCTTGGACGGCGGGGGCTCTTTGGCGTGAATTAACACAAACTTATAAGATAATCTCAGTGCCCAGGGTTATCTGATCCATAGTTGAAAACTTCAGCTTTACCGTAGACAATCGTAAACGTTTCTGCAGAAATTATTTTGTGAAAATGCTCCAGAACTCAAAAAATATTTTTTTGTTTTTTTACGTTTCAAGTTTCCCCTGCATCTCTATGTACAACCCCACTTTCGCCCTGATCAGAAGGGTCAGGCTGCGTACACTTCCCTTCGTACGCTCCAATCTAAGCAGGGGGAAGCAGGGCTGTGCATAGAGGTACACAGGCAATCAAAAATCTTGTATCATTAAAAGCGGAGTTTCCCAAACAGGCTAATTCTGATTTCAGTCTCAAATGCCCGGAGTTTATGAAATCTGTAACGTTAGTGTTTTAAGGGCAACTGCCGCTGGTCGTGAAGGTTTATGCCTCGTGCAGTTGAGCCTTGATCGATGTGTGGTAGCAATGAATGGGTTAACCGCCAAGTCCTGTCAAGCGTGGTCGATACTGACCAACCCCGGCCAACACCACTTAACCCATTGTATCCCAAGACCAAATCCCCAAATGTTGCCGTTGTCCTCTGAAGGTTGCAGTGCAGTGCAGGACACAGATCGACCATGATAGTTCAAGGGGGATGCCAGAATAGCTTGGAGCCCATAGGCGGTCAGTCAGTCAGTCAGCCTATAGGCGCCAAGCTATTCTGGCACCACCCTTAAACTATCATGCTCGATCGGTCTCTGGAATTGTAATACAGTCCTTCAGAGGGCAACTTCAAAATTTGGGGATTTCGGTCCTGGGTTAGAATTGTTAACTCCCTTGCCTTCTTCATGTGCCAGATAAAACGCAGCCTGAGTCGTGAGCTACAAAGCACTACACGAGACCAGCAAGATACATAGATCCTCATGAGCCCACGCAACATGTGTGGGCTTATGAGGATCTATGTTTCTTTCAGATGTATATTGTTCTCTGAAACTTTGTCCAGCAGGACTAAACTTGTCCAGAAGTTAGGGGAAAATAACAGAGTAATGTCTGTTAGAAATACTACTAGGAAAATGGCGGACTGTGAGCAGGACAACTAGGGTGTGGATGAGGGTAGGTGGTGGGGTGGAGTCCCAGTAGGCTGACGTCACATTGTTTCACCACACTGACTTCCCTTGCACCTGTAGCCACCGGCGATGCATGGTTCAGTGGTTTGTTGGTTGGTTGGTTGGTTGGCTGGTTGGTTGGTTGGTTGGTTTTTTGGTTGGTTGGTTGGTTGGTTTGGGGTTTAATGTCCACGGCACCGAAGTGATAATGGACGGTCATAACAAGGCGAGTTACGGGAGACAGGGACGGCTATTGCCTCTGGAGTACCACCTGAACACTGATCAATTCAGCCGAACTGTAACTGTGCCACTTTAATTTACCAACAAGCGATTGAACAAGCCCATCTTTTGCCCTGGACTGCGAGTCCAGGAATCGCGTCCACGGGGACTGGAACCCACGACTCTCTTTCGCTACGACCTATTTCAGCCGGCAACGGTACTGGTGGCTCATGAGGATGAATACGCCTCTTGCAGATGGACGAGACCTGTCTGAGAGAGCGTGAAATGTTTACCCAGATGCAGCAAGGCAGGAAGCCCACAGATAGAATTTCGCATCATTTGTCCAAAGACGAGGCGCGGCCGAGGGTGCTCTCAAAACACGTGTGTTGCTATCGGGGTATGCGGGATACGGACGGCAGGAATCTTCGTCCGTTGTGAAACTGTGTCTCTCAAGCAAACCGCGGGAATGAGGCTAGATGTACAAGAAGACTATTCGGAATATTAATTAGACTGTTTTACAGATCATGCTGAATTGAACGTGAAAGATCCCTGACCGTCAAAGTACGATGGGTGCGGAGTGGTTGTGGGGGCGCATGAGGATCTATGCCTCTTGCAGTTGGGTGATGTTCCATCATGTTCCATCTTTCTCGGCAGTGAAGGGGTTAAGGACTAAACAGTTAACTGCTTTTTAACCCTTTAAGTCCCAGAGCTAAATGACTTCCATTCTATCGAATGGAAGTCATTTAGTTCTGAGGCTGAAAGGGTTCAAAGTAGTCCCAAAAAAAAGGACAATGGTAAACACCGCCCAGTGACAGCAAAAGGACGATGGTAAACACCGCCCAGTGACAGCAAAAGGACAATGGTAAACACCGCCCAGTGACAGCAAAAGGACAATGGTAAACACCGCCAAGTGACAGCAAAAGGACAATGGTAAACACCGCCCAGTGACAGCAAAAGGACAATGGTAAACACCGCCCAGTGACAGCAAAAGGACGATGGTAAACACCGCCCAGTGACAGCAAAAGGACGATGGTAACACCGCCCAGTGACAGCAAAAGGACAATGGTATACACCGCCCAGTGACAGCAAAAGGACGATGGTAAACACCGCCCAGTGACAGCAAAAGGACGATGGTAAACACCGCCCAGTGACAGCAAAAGGACGATGGTAAACACCGCCCAGTGACAGCAAAAGGACGATGGTAAACACCGCCCAGTGACAGCAAAAGGACGATGGTAAACACCGCCCAGTGACAGCAAAAGGACGATGGTAATCACCGCCCAGTGACAGCAAAAGACTAGGCCATTTTGTGAAAAGCGAGATGTTATTTGCATTACAATGGAAATTACGCTTTTCACAAAAATAGACTGTCTTTTCCTTTGACAGGACGGCGCTGGTTTCATCTACAGGTCGCCACATAGTGCGGTCGACTTCGCTTCATACATAACAGTCGGATATACTTTACATCGCTTTATCAGAGGTTCCTGCTACAATTTCTCTCAAGTAAATAATTACTCAATAAGTCTGGGATATGACCTCCCACCAACCCCACCACCACCACCACCACCACCACCACCACCACCACCACCCCCCACTCACACACCCATCCCACCCCCACCCCCACCCCCACCCCTCAACAACAACAAAAAAGCTACTACTATTACTACTACTACTGCTAATACTAATTACTACTACTGCTACTACTACTAATAAATAAATTATTATTATTATTATTATTATTATTATTATCATTATTATTATTATATAAAGTCAGATACCAGTCGCCGAACATTTTAATAATAATAATAATAATAATAATACCAGTTATTATATAGGCACTTTTCCCAATTCTGCGAATCGGTTCAAAACGCCGCGAACTGCACCCAACACGCACGCTCACGTGACACACACGCATTGATTTTGTTATCCCCGAAATTCACTGTAAGGGACGTTAACACCTTCAGCTCATTGAAGACGCCCCGCATCAATCATACAGTGTATGTATACGCTCTATGGCATCAATAGCCGCGGAAGTGTCGGATAGCGACACTTTCGTAGCTATTGATGCTTGGCGCTTTGAATGAGCTAGGCACAAGCCCCGCTTTACTGAGAAGGGAGCGTACGTATTGAAATGTATGGAGCGTGCCCCTTGACAGCAGGGGCAAATAAAAAAAAGTGAGGTTTATGCCGACAGGTATGAGAGAAAGAGGAACAAATTTCACAGGTAAACGGAAAGTCAGTCTGCATCCTCTACCGACACAAACAGCTGAAGGCACGGCCTGCATTTAGCCATCCAGACGCGCCTTCTGTTTCACTGTGTTGATGTGAGTAACCGTACGGGTCTGAGTTACAACGAGCGAAATACGTCCTGCGTCAGCCACTAAGCAAGGCGCTCCGCTATAGCGGAGTGCCTTGCTTAGTGGCTGGCGCAGGACTAAGTTCACTCACGCAAGCTGGCCCCACCTCCCTGACTAAGCTCAGTGCAAGACCATCGGGCCCAACTCCGTTGGCCTTGCGACCCAGTGCACATTCCGTCTGTAGGCCAAAGGGCAGCATGTTGCAAAAACGATCAAAAGATATCTTGTCAATAACAGATGGTCTGTGGAGTCATCCACACTGGCTACCCCCCTCGATCCGCTACGCATGCGCGTAGCGGATCGATGGAGGTAACCAGTGTTGGACTCATAACCATCACCAAAACCGAGAATGCCTTATGGGGGTGGGGGGGGTCGTGGGGGGGGGGGTGAGCGGTGACAGACACGGCATCTGTTTCCGTGGCAGGCGATTCCTTCGGTAAATTTTACAAATTTATATATGAAATCCACTATGGTCTTGTCCACTACGGTATTTTCCATTGTGATCTTTTCCACTACAGTCGTTTCCACTCAGCACTTCCAATGTCCTGGGAAGGCGAAGATCTTTTAAAGTATCATGTTACAACCAACACCTAATGTTGGAGACAAGCTGAAGTACACTGAAGTTTTACGATGAGGTATCAACCACAAACATCTCTGTGTTGATGACGATAATGATGACTGACGATTTGTCCTCATTTACACCACACATTCATGGCGTTGCACAACTGACACATTACAAAATTGGCTCTAACTAGTCCTCATATACAAATTAAGTATGATGTTTCCGGGCTGTAAACTAGCTTCACCCAGTCGCCTACCACAAAACGGAGCGCACCGCATTAGCACTGTTTGTGCGTTGTTTGCACCACCGCCTCGCTCTTTTCACGTTGCACGTGCGTGCCCTGTTTCTATGCCGGAGGTGCCAGTGCGCGCGCGTGTGTGTGCTCTCATCTGAGGAGCCCACCTGCAACTTACATCACGGGCAGGAAGCGAGGCACGGTGCTTTATGGGTCTGTGTACTCACTCCTCAATCACCTCACCTATCCGCAAGAGACATAAATTTGCATGAGCCCCTGCAGTTGCAGGAGCTATGAGAATTCATGTCTCTTGCTGGAATAGAGTGTTTGGGTACGTGCTCCGCAGAGGAAGGAAGAAGTTAGCTGGAAGTTACAGGAATGGTTCAAGCTGTCGAGAGATGCATATCCGACGGCAAAAGGGCTGTTGGAAGTGATGGCTAACTTCTGCAAGTCTCCAGATGTTCAGATCACAGTAAAGCCAGCTTGTGCGTAGTGCTCAGTAATCGGCTTGGGACCCTTTCACCAGTGAAAATACACCATCCAGAAGGGGATCTTGCGCTCAAAAAGTATCTTTCTCACTCCCAGTTGTATTTGACTGGTCTAGCCCGGACCATCAGATGCGTCATCTTTAATATTAACTAAATAGTATGTATATGGCGCATTTGTCATATTTATAATATAACTCAATGTGCAGGACATAGCCGCGAACTGAACCCAACAAGCACGCTCACGTGAATCACGCGCATTCCCTCACACACTGTACATAAACACAGAACATTTACGTGGTGCTAAGGCCAAGCTCAAGCGAGCTACTGACATTTTGGAAATTTAAATCGTTTTTAATATTTTGGAAAATTGACTAAGTGGACTGAAATTAATACCAAATTCGTGGGGGAGGAAAGAGCCGGAGTATCCGGAGAAAGAACCCCCCCCCCCCCCCCCCCCCCCGACGGTCCGCCCGAATTAATGGTGACACTTACTAGAGGAGAAAAGTCCGACGCCGGAACCGGATATCGAACCTCGCACCTCTGGCATTGGTGGTAGGCGCTTTTACCGCTGCGCCACGGACCGCCACGAAACGTTTTTTTTTTTTTTTTTTTTAATTATAATATTGCTTGTCATGTTGTAATGAAACAACGTTAACTCATTCGAGGCATGCCGCATACGAATACGCGACCGTTCGGCCGCGTATCCGTATTCGGCATGCCTCGAATGAGTTAATGTTGTACTATGTGGAGCCGTCTCGTTGGTATTGGGCAGTGGACATTGGTTTGACGTTTGTTTTTTTTCCTTAGCTCAGTTTCAGCATTAACTCTCAGCTTAATCGCACTTCTGATACCTCTGATACACCCTCGCCACAGATGTAAATCTTCACACGTCGACACTTGAAAGGTGACGGGAGATAAGCAGACAGGGGGGCGGTAGTGCCTGGTTTAGTGTCAGAAGGAGGGGGTGGTACTTTAGAGTGGGCGCCGTTCCTCCTTTGGCTGAGAGCAAGAAGGGTTGAACACTTAGCATACAATTCACATCTGTAAGGGAGACAGAGTTTCGTGTGTCTCCGCGTATGTGGGGGCTCATGAACTTCTACTCCTCTTACTGACCATATTTATGTCTGTGTTTATTTTGCGGAGGAGGTCATATCAATGTGCTGGTATGTGATATATCTATAATTTTCACAACGGAAAGACAAATAGATTATCATAAGCGGGGTCATGAAAATATGTTCCTCTTGCTGTCAATTTTTACGTCTGTGTTTTGCAAAGGAAAGAAGGTAATAGGGTTTCGCAATAGTGGTAGAAAAGGGAGAGAAAGAAAAGCAAGGGAAGGTAACACAGATGTAACTGCTCAAAGCACTGACGTAATCTCCCCTTTTCCAGATGCACAACACGCAGAGCCGGATCCAGAGTTTAACTATGGAGGGGGTGAGAACTATGACATACAGATTCTACTATAGGCCGAACTGGGTTCAGTTGTGTGAACCAACTTAGTCCTCCGCCGGCCACTAAACAAGGTGCTTCGCTATCGCGGAGCACCTTGCTTAATGTTTGGCGCAGGACTAAGCTCATTCATAAAACTAGCCTCCTGTCGGTTTAGAAGACGATCGTTTTGAGTGGGGCCATATCGCAAACCAAAAGTGGCACTATGACTTTTACTAACCCCTTCAAGGCCAATAAAAAGGTGAACACATGACCGAAATGACCAGGCAGATGGCTGGAAGGCAGAAGTATGTTAACACATTCAAGACGTGCTGCATTCGGATACGCGGCTATAAGCTATATATCCAAGTGCAGCACGTCTGGAACGAGTTAAAATCGATTCTCGACTCGTCATCACCAACTTGTGTTTTGGTACAACTCGCACGCTTTTCCCGACTATTGTGTTACGGGGCTGCCTCAGTTCACGTGTAGTGATACGGGTTGTGCGGTCTCCGCCGCACTTTTGACTGTTCCGTTTCCATGCCACATGACGATCAGCTACTGAGGCAGGGTGAAGTAAGATGATGATTAATGATGATTATTGGTGTTTAACGCCGAGCAGGCGACTAAGGCCATCTCACGGCGGTGGGGGGGGGGGGGGGGGTGAAGTAAGACCGACCTAACCTTAGCACCGCACCACTTGGACGGGGAAAAAAATGTTGATTCTCTAAAGTTACCCTGTTTAGTGCCACTAAACGCATTCGGCTGTGTTTCTGCAGTCTTCGCTAATTCAACACCAAAATTACCTAGCTGATACAGGAACATGCATTCAAAGTGGTGTCAGCAAGAGGCATAGATCCTCATGAACCCCCGCTTCTGCGGGGGCTCATGAAGATCTATACCTCTTTCCGTTGGGTGGCCGGTGTTCACATTTCGTCGGCACTCAACGGGTTAATCCTCATTCATAAAGTCGTTCTAGAAATAAATCACTCGTGTTCAGTTCGACTAATGAAATAGCGCGTGTAACGTGACGTCATGCATAATGTAATCTCTACGTCACAAATGCCGTCATCTCAAACTAATTCAAGCTGCTTTTCTTCCCGAAGCTGTGCCTTAGTCTACTATGGCCAGGATCCGCCTCAGGACAGTCGTGTACATGATCTGAGGCCCTTTCCACACAAGTTTATTTTCCTAGCCGAGATTGGAGCCGTGCGCGCGCAAAACACGTAAACTCTGCACGTGCAACACCTCAGATCTCTGACGCCATCTTGGGGTGGCAGAAAAAAGTAAAAGCGCGATAAAAGTGGCCAAATTAGATACCTTCAACAGTATTCACTACTTAATCCGAGTACAAGGGACATAGATCCTCATGAGCTCCCGCAATTGCGGGGGCTCATGAGGATCTATGTCTTTTACTCATATTATTTAGTGTGATGTAGGTTTCTCGCTACGTCTATTTCCCTCTGTGTGCCTCGGTTGATGGAGGACAATGACGTTACATCGGCGATGGTATATGGATTCAGCAGTCGTTGTGAAAATAAGGGTCCGGCAGTTAATCTGCCCTCAAGCACCACAGGCATAGATCCTCACACGCCAGTGCAGAGATTCATACGATTCAACAATTTACGTCTGTTCTACATTGATTAGTAAAAGGGAAAAGGCGATTTTAAAGGAGTGATAGAAGTGCTCAGATCTAAATCATACCTTTTCCTTTGATGTTAGCTGCTTAAAATCTGCTGCACGCCATTTTGAGTGAAGGAGTTATTTACGCCTATTTTCTTCAGACGAAGCAGACGAGTGATGTCACTTTTTCTGTTTGGTTTTCTAGGCGGGAAGAGCTTTTTTCCTGCCAGTGCGCTCCTCAGGCTGATTGTTTTTCCTGCCGAGTGTTCCCTCTTTCGTATTTTAATTGTTATCATTACTCTCTCTCTCTCTCTCTCTCTCTCTCTCTCTCTCTCTCTCTCTCTCTCTCTCTCTCTCTCTCTCTCTCTCTCTCTCTCTCTCTCTCTCTCTCTCTCCCCCCCCCCTTTTGTGTAATTTGGTACTATTACATTTTATTACCCTCTCTCTCTCTCTCTCTCTCTCTCTCTCTCTCTCTCCTCTCTCTCTCCTCTCTCTCTCCTCTCTCTCTCTCTCTCTCTCTCTCTCTCCCCTTTGTGTAATTTGGTACTATTACAATTATTACCCTGTGTTTGTAGAGTAGCAACGACAAGTATGAAACTGAAATGGCACATGTGCTAATTACTTCATCCGTTGAGAAATCAAGTTTCATTTCTGTGGTTATTGTAGCGCCTTTGCCGTCAGTGGACGTAGATTGTGTTGTTTGAAATCTTTGCCGTCAGTGGACGTAGATTGTGTTGTTTGAAATCTTTGCCGTCAGTGGACGTAGATTGTGTTGTTTGAAATCTTTGCCGTCAGTGGACGTAGATTGTGTTGTTTGAAATCTTTGCCGTCAGTGGACGTAGATTGTGTTGTTTGAAATCTTTGCCGTCAGTGGACGTAGATTGTGTTGTTTGAAATCTTTGCCGTCAGTTGACGTAGATTGTGTTGTTTGAAATCTTTGCCGTCAGTGGACGTAGATTGTGTTGTTTGAAATCTTTGCCGTCAGAGGACGTAGATTGTGTTGTTTGAAATCTTTGCCGTCAGAGGACGTAGATTGTGTTGTTTGAAATTTTTGCCGTCAGTGGACGTAGATTGTGTTGTTTGAAATCTTTGACAATCCCCAGCCGTCCTAGATACATGGATACGCAGTGGTTTCAGCAAGAGGCATAGATCCTCATGAGCCCCCGCAACTGCGGGGGCTCATGCGGATCTATACCTCTTGCATTTGGGTGGTGTCCATCTGGGTTTCCCGGCAGTCAAGGGGTGAATTTGTTTGGGTGGCCTGAAATTCGACAGACGCTAAAATTGATGTCTCTGAAGTCAACCCAGATCCCATCAGTATCAGATGGGCCGGCATGGATCCCAAAAGGCATAGATCCTTATAAACCCCGCACATGCGGGGGCCATAAGGATCTATGTCTCTTGTATACGAGTGCTGTTGTATGTCAGTCTGTGCTCCGACAATCGAGGAGGTAACCTTCGCATTTGAGCTCATGGAGTTTATGCGGTACCGTTGAGCCACCAGAAGTTGCAAGTCCTGCTCGTCCGTTTGCGTGTCAGTTTACAGCAGACGGCGCACGCTTGCCACCTCAGAATACTTGCACGGTACCCTTGACCCACCAGAGAAGTTGCAAGTCTTGCTATTTGCATGTTTCATAGTATACATGTTAAAAAAATCACTCATACGCTGGACAACAGTTAGGTCGCCTGACCCCTTCCGTATGGCACAAAAAATACGCAGCGTAAAGTATATGACGTTCGGCATCCACACTTTTAGCTGTGTAACGTCTTGTACTTTAGGAAGATTACAAAATAAAGTAGGTAAAAGCACTGTCAGGGGAGAGAAGTGTGCATGATCGACCAGTGATCATAGATCTACTTGGCCAAAGCACACCCAAAAAAAAAAATAAAGGATAGGAAAGAGCGGGTGCGCTAAGAAAGTGACTGAAAGCAATGCATATTGAAGCCCCCCCCCCCCCCCCGAAGGGGGGCGTATCACATATTCCACTGTTCCAGCCACTCGGTGCATGCACATTTAAATCTAGGTCCCCCAAGGGGTGGGGGGGGGGGGGATCCAAATATTTAGCCGGTGTGGACAGCTGTTTCGGCCTTGGCGGCCTCGTCAGCACACCATTCGGTATACTTGTACTTTATTTGCTGTGTATATTTGGGGTAATCTAGCTTTGTCCTCTTTGGGTTCCCAGGCTGACGAAACAGAAACAATATTTATTGACAGAAAGGGGATAGTACTCATGTTTTTCAAGCTTACGTCCACAGTGCAAATGGATAAAACACTATATTACAAAACCAAAAACAACAATGTATCGATAAATAAATATGGTATATTATGAGTCGACGGTATCTGGTATTCCAAACATCACTAATTACGTAACTATGGCACAGCAACTCGTGTTCTTAAAAATAAATAATAAAAATAAAAAAATAATTTTAAAAATAACGACCACTCGTTGCATTCAGACAGCAGAACGCTTTTGTTAGGACCACTACAGGCCAGAAAGCTCTGACAGCCCCAAGGGCAGAGGCGGCTGTTTTTCACACCGAGCTAACCAAATCCCACCGTGAAGGGATGACCTTAGCTGGAGATGAGAGAGCAGATTAGTTGTAATGTGCCGCTATTGTAACAGCCAAAGCTTCGTCATCGCTATGCTATCGTCGCAGCATCCACACCGCGCCAGCTGCGCCTGTTATGGAAAAATATATATCACAATGAAGCCAGCATGAGGCATGGATCCTCATGAGCCCCCGCAATTGCGGGGACTCATGAGGATCTATGCCTCTTGCAGGTATGCCGTGTTTGATGAAAAATATTCCCCTGTAGTCGACATTTGCAAATGTCAGTCTGATGACCTGCCGACATTTTTCGATAGATGGCGCTGCGCTAGGGGAGAGAACACGACCCGTTCGTGTTCAAGCTTTTTCCCAGCGTTGACTTCTGCACCGTGAGAATTCACAGATATAAATAGGGGCAATGTGGAAATGTTGATTAGCTTAAGCCTTATGAGGACCTACGCGTCTGGCAGGTGGAAGAAGTTCGCCAGGCAAAGTGACGTCTTTCGACAACTTAAGTCAGTGGGCCTCCTGTTCTTCACCATTCAATCACACACGGATTCACTTCAACGCAATTTATTTCCTTTAAACTAACAGATCCATGTAAGTTACCACGGCTGACCCCTCCTAGCAAGAGGCGTAGATTCTCATGAGCCCCCGCCATTGCGGGGGCTCATGCGAATCTACGCCCCTTGCAGGCAGACGGTCGTCTGTTCTCCAGCACAACATGATTGTCAGTCATTGTGTGCGGAACGTTTTTCGGCTCGACCCAAATTAGACCTCGGGGATCATCGTCACCCGAGCGATGCCGACAGCTGACGGAAATTCGCGATCTTTGACCCGAGTGACACCGACTAGCCCATGGGAAAACTCTTCGGGGACGTGTCCTCACTGTTGGTTTCCAGATGAGCTGTAATATACATGATAAAAATTACTGATAAGTGGTATTGGTGCCTGCAATGCTTCATCGGTTATCTTTGAATTGTTTTGCTTCCTGATTGGTTGATTTCAGTAACTGGACGTCACATTGCACGTGTACAGTGAAGGGAGTCAGTAACGGGAGATTACAAAAGATATTTGATAACGTATCGTTTGGCTACAAAAGTACTTCTTTCAGAATTCTTGCTACCATTTCACACTCAGAACTCACCCTTTAGTCACAGTGACTGCGGGGCATACTCCTCAGGGGCCAGTTGCCTGCGCAAGCCAGGGGCCAGTAGCCTGCGCGGAGCACCTTGCTTATGGCTTGCGCAGGACGCAGCGCATTTATGCAAATGACCCCAGTTTCCTCTACCACAACCGAATATCTGTCTGTATGCGGCACCACGAAAAATCAATTAAAACCGGGTGCTAGACTGACAAGAATGGGCGCGAGCCGGCCAGCCAGGTGTTAGTGGCCCGTCCCTAATTGGCCAGTGCCGTCTGGGCCTCCCCGCTATCTCCACCCTGTACTAGTAGTTAGTACACCATTAACGTCAGCTGCACGGGTCTAGTTCGGCTCTTCTTTTCTAGCAGTCACGGGCTGCGTCCAGAGGCTAGTCCCATGAGAAAAATGTGTCGTCATCAAAATCATTATTGTCGTCGTCGTTGCTGTCGGCGTCAGTCGCCTCTGTTCCAAGCTGTTACTTGCACGATATCAGTTCCATTGATAGTCGTGAAAATGACACTTTGTGTCTCAGGGTTTTTTTTCCTATTTGTTTTTTTCTGGCTGGTTGGCTGGTTGGTTGGTTGGTTGGTTGGTTAGTTGGTTGGTTCGTTCGTTCGTTGGTTGGTTCGTTCGTTCGTTGGTTGGTTCGTTCATTCGTTCCTTTGTTCGTTCGTTCGTTCGTTCGTTCGTTCGTGTTGTCATTGTTGGTTTTGAGGAGGTGTTCGGGTTTGGCTTTTTAATCAGTTCTTTTTAAATGCCATGCTAACACATTCGAGGCGTGCCACATTCGGATACACGGATTTATGCCAGTGTTATTCCACCTATCTGGATACGGTACGTCTCGAATAAGTTAACTCACACTTATTCATCCCGTGAAAAAAACTGTGGCTTGAAAATGAGTAAATCAGCAAAGCAGCAGTCTCTTACAGAACGTCTAGCGTGTTGCTGCTGCCTTTGGTGCACCTGCTTTTGTTGTTGTTGTCGTCGTCGCTGTCGTTGCTGCTCTTCTTCTTCTTCACCTCCTCTTATTTCTCGCAACTGTTTCTTGACCATGTTCTCGTTTTTAAGAAACGTTTTCCCGGCGGCTAAACGTATTTCATAAA
Organism: Semisulcospira habei; assembly: GCA_036245525.1. Taxonomy (NCBI): domain Eukaryota; kingdom Metazoa; phylum Mollusca; class Gastropoda; family Semisulcospiridae; genus Semisulcospira; species Semisulcospira habei. Next base: position 43,755,074 of record BTPG01000001.1, read on the forward strand.
GTCCCGTGCTTTACTCTCGCAGCCTGACCGCCCAGACCTCCAGACATCTTCAAGTTGTGGCCAAACATGATCGCGGATAGAAAACCTGGTCCCGACCTAGAACCGATTTATTTTAATGACCGAGACATCGATAGTCTTGATATGCTGAGGACCATAAATCGACGGACTATATAACGGGCCCCCTACCTCCCTTCCATACAGAGAGACAGACAGACAGACAGACAGACAGAGAGACAAAGAGAGAGAGAGAGAGAGAGAGAGAGAGACAGACAGACAGACGGACAGACAGACAGACAGAGACAGACAGAGACAGACAGACAGACAGACAGACAGACAGAGACAGACAGAGGCAGACAGAGACACAGAGGCAGGGAGAGACAGAGAACAGGCCTTTCACTTATTTAACTGACATATTTACCCCAGAGGCTTCATTTCCAACTTTTGGAGGTGTCATTTAACTGACGACAATGTCACGTATCACATGCAGAAGGTGGATCGACTGACCATGACAATTCAGACAAGGGTGGTGCCAGATTAGCTTGGCGCCATCAGGCGCCAAGCTAATCAGACACTACCGGCCCTTGAATTATCACTGAATGGTTGAAGGTGTGTGAATCAGAGTATATGTTTTACCCCGCTTTGTCTGACTTCCACTTGTTGAAAACTGTGTTTCTGAAGTCGGCTTCACCATCAGGCGCCAAGCTAATCAGATACTACCCTTGAATTATCACTGAATGGTTGAAGGTGTGTGAATCAGAGTATATGTTTTACCCCGCTTTGTCTGACTTCCACTTGTTGAAAACTGTGTTTCTGAAGTCGGCTTCACCATCAGGCGCCAAGCTAATCAGACACTACCCTTGAATTATCACTGAATGGTTGAAGGTGTGTGAATCAGAGTATATGTTTTACCCCGCTTTGTCTGACTTCCACTTGTTGAAAACTGTGTTTCTGAAGTCGGCTTCACTTTCAGCGTCACAGAACCCCGTCTCCGTCCACTGAACATGCATAATGCAAAACCAGATCCCCGTCTCCGTCCACTGAACATGTATATCCCAAACCAGATCCCCGCCTCCGTCCACTAAACATGTTTATGCAAAACCAGATCCCCGTCTCCGTCCACTGAACATGTACATGCAAAACCAAATCCCCGTCTCCGTCCACTGAACATGTATATGCAAAACCATATCCCCGTCTCAGTCTACTGAACATGTATATGCAAAACCAGATCCCCGTCTCCGTCCACTGAACATTTATATATGCAAAACCAGATCCCCGTCTCCGTCCACTGAACATGTATATGCAAAACCAGATCCCCGTCTCAGTCCACTGAACATGTATATCCAAAAACAGATCCCCGTCTCCGTCCACTGAACATGTATGCAAAATCAGATCGACAAGAGACATAGATCTACATGAGCCCCACAACTGCGGGGGCTCATGTGGATCCATGCCTCTTGCATGTAGATCAGTGTCGTGTTTCTGCAATGAGGGTGTTAACGACCAATTGTCAGCACCGTCTGTGAAACACGGATGTAGCTGATTAAGACAGATTAAGTGTTGAAAGCCACACAAAGAAGCGACTTGGTTTCCGGGCATTTTCACACTGCGAACCTAGGCTGTGGAATGGACTACCACAATCCTTTAGGGACATGACTGCATTGGCACCTTCCGGAGGCACCTCAAGACCCACCTGTTTCTTGACTTTGAATTCTAGGACTACTGTGCACCAAAGTGCTGTTTTGTTGTTGCTGTTGTTGTTGTTGTTGTTGTTTTGTTTTTTGTTGTTTTGTTTTGTTGTTTTTTGTTTTGTTTTGTTTTGTTTTGTTTTGTGGTTTTATATTTTTTTGGGGGGTTGTTGTTTGTTGTTTGTTTGTGTTTTTGGGGGAGTTGGGGGGGTTGTTTTTTGTTGTTGTTGTTTTTTAGTTGTTTTTTTTTTTGTTTGTTTGTTTGTTTGTTTGTTTTTGGGGGGCGGGGTTGTTCTTGTTTTTTGGAGGATGCGCGTTACAAGTGGACAGTCATCATCGTCATCACCATCAACTGTGGCGGTAAGCAAGACTAAACTGTTCACTGCACCCATATCATGCAGGAGAATGTAAACCTTTGCAGATGGTCTGTATGACCTTTGGCTATCGCTGACTGAAGTGGGAAAGCAGTTCATCGTTGCATTCAGCGGCCATTAAAAAAGGCTCGAATGGCCAGTTTTCCTGGAACTGATCATGTTGTCGGCTGCTGCCGTTAAACACGTGACTCATTTAAGTGTCGCCAGAGATAGGGCTAAATACCTGGACTGGAAAACGAAACAGAATCGGCTGATGGACTGCAAGCAGATAATCTGGAATGATTGACGGGCTGTAAAATAAAAGAAACTGTTTCCTAATGCGTTTAGAAGAGTACGTACACAACGCTGAGCCGGTCTGTAAAACTGGACCCTGACAAGTGTAAGATGTCGGAATAGCCCCTAGGCCACATGAAACCGGGGTCATTTTGGCGTACGGCAGATCCTCCCAGAATCATTTTGGCGTACGGCAGATCCTCCCAGAATCATTTTGGCGTTTGCTGATCTGGGGTGAGGGGCATTTTAGAGTTGTACACCTGAATTAGCGTTACTGTGGTGAGAATTCACATACTGGTGGAATTGAAACATATTTAGTTCAAGGGTGGTGCCAGAATAGCTTGGCGCCAGAGGCGCCAAGCTATTCTGGCACCACCCTTGAACTGTCTGTTTTTATTTAACCCCTTGACTGCTACTGACGACACCGTTCGGCGGAAAAGACGCGTAGCGGGATCGTCAGCAACGGTCATGGGGTTAAACAAGACTGTTGGAGACGTTGTTTTTCTTAACAAAAGTAGATAGGAAAGTTTATGGTGTTGAGGAGGTCCCACAACAGGTGTTGAGAACACACAGCTTGCCAAGACATCAACGTAAAAGTCGAAAATAGGCTCAGTGTCACACATTGGAGTGTTTCCCTGAACTTGATACAGATCACGGTAAGATCATTTCTGGTACAAACGGGCATGTTACAGAAAACAGATGAAGTCACAAAGTTTTACGATACATTCCTCAGCCGCAACCTGCACCGTCCCGGCCATCGCCATAAATAGATCTCTGTGCTTCGTTAGGATGGTTCCAATTTAGGCGGAATGTGTGCCAAGATGATGTCATAATCATGTATCTCTACGGTTGTTCGCGTGTTCTGGGTTGTCGTTTATTTGGTTTTGGTTTGTCTCTGGTTTTTGTTTGTTTGTTTGTTTGTTTGTCTTTTGGTTGTTGTTTCTTGTTTAATTTTGTTTTGGTTTAGTGGGTTTATTTATTGTTTTGATTTGTTTTTGTTTTTTGTCGCTTGTTTGTTGTTGTTTTGTTTGTTTGTTTGTTGTTTCTTTGTTTCTTTCTTTCTTTTGTTTTGTTTTTTGTTGTTTTTTGTTTGTTTGTTTGTTTGTTTTTTTTGGGGGGTTGCTGATGTTTGTTTTGTTGGTTGGTTGTTGTTGTTGTCGTTGTTGATTTTGTTGTTTGTTTGTCATAAGAGCAGTAATGTGCACAGGGTCTGTGAATGGTGTAGTTATACCAGACTTGACATCCGACCTTGCTATAAGCGGCGAAGTAGACTGTAGTTGATATCACATTATATTTTCACGTGCCTTTATCCGGGGTCACTTTGGGTGTGGCAGGTGAACATGACTCACACCCACACCCGTGTGACACACATCTTACCGTGCTACACCTGTGTCACACCTGTACTGTTACTATTACAGTCAGATTCAGACACCTGTATCATTATAGAAAAAGAAATTGTTGTGTGCGCGTACCGTGCGGTGACTGAAAGCAGACACCCGCTGTGATACAATGTTTTACACTAGCGTCACAACTTCTTCTTTCCCACACTACAGACACAAAGAAATTAGAAAGTGTTAGACTGATGGAAATCTTGATGACCGCCTCCACCAAAAGATGTGCATTGGGCCCGTCTGTCAAGAGATGCTTCAGCCCTCGCCGCTGCCAGAGCTTACAAAGTTCTACGTCTCAGTCTTGAACCCGCGAGGGCTTCTGTCAATATACGCCAGTTGCAGATGGAAGGATCAGGCACAAAGGGATTAGAGGGAATTAAGATATTCAGATTCTCCTCATCGAATATTGTAGCCAGAGGGCGCTGACGGTAAATTGTCACCATACAGACAGCGGGTGTGATTATGCGTGTGTTTATTGTCGGGACAGAAAAGGTTAACAACTCAAAATGTCGCCTTTATAGACTGACGTTAACTCCTTATACCCCAAGACCCAAATCCCCAAATGTTACCGTTGTCCTCTGAAGACTGCTTTGCAGTGCAGGACACAGATCGAGCATGATAGTTCAAGGGTGATGCCAGAATAGCTTGGCGCCCATACACTTGCTGTGGTGTGTCTGGGGTAGAATGAGTTAAATAAAGAAACAATAAAGACCAACATAAAACACTAACTGGTACATGAAGGCCATCGAGCCGAAGTCGGTCGCAGAGGCCCACTTCCGCCCGAAAGCCTATTTTGCGTACTGGGCAGTAACAAAACAAGTCCGTCCGTATCTCACTGACAGATAGCGACCGCGTCGCGTGTGTGTTGATTGTGTTTGAAAATCAACTTCGCTTTTGGTTTGTAGCTAATCTGATTAACCCTTTGCGTATCGGTAGCGGATTTTGTCGCGATGATTCCTGTAGGATGTCAGAGTGTTGTTATTCCTGTAGGATGTCAGAGTGTTGTCATTCCTGCAGGATGTCAGAGTGTTGTTATTCCTGTAGGATGTCAGAGTGTTGTTATTCCTGTAGGATGTCAGAGTGTTGTCATTCCTGCAGGATGCCAGAGTGTTGTTATTCCTGCAGGATGTCAGAGTGTTGTCATTCCTGCAGGATGTCAGGGTGTTGTTATTACTGTAGGATGGCAGGGTGTTGTTATTCCTGCAGGATGTCAGGGTGTTGTTATTCCTGCAGGATGTCAGAGTGTTGTTATTCCTGCAGGATGTCAGAGTGTTGTTATTCCTGTAGGATATCAGAGTGTTGTTATTCCTGCAGGATGTCAGAGTGTTGTTATTCCTGCAGGATGTCAGAGTGTTGTTATTCCTGCAGGATGTCAGAGTGTTGTTATTCCTGCAGGATGTCAGAGTGTTGTTATTCCTGCAGGATGTCAGAGTGTTGTTATTCCTGCAGGATGTCAGAGTGTTGTTATTCATGTAAGATGTCAGAGTGTTGTTATTCCTGTAGGATGTCAGAATGTTGTTATTCCTGTAGGATGTCAGAGTGTTGTTATTCCTGTAGGATGTCAGAGTGTTGTTATTCCTGTAGGATGTCAGAGTGTTGTTATTCCTGTAGGATGTCAGAGTATTGTTATTCCTGTAGGATGTCAGGGTGTTGTTATTCCTGTAGGATGTCAGAGTGTTGTTATTCCTGCAGGATGTCAGGGTGTTGTTATTCCTGCAGGATGTCAGGGTGTTGTTATTCCTGTAGGAGTCATCGCGACAAAAACCTCTACCGACCCGCACAGGGTTCATTCGATGGATCTCAGGCCATATTTACCCCGTGAAGGCAAAAGACAGTCGGTCCATGTTTGAAAAGATCTAGACTTTTATTATAATACAATGAACATTTTGCACTTCACAAAAAATGGACTCAAGTTATTGCCGTTTTGTAAGGGAATGTATCCTAAAACTTTGTTACCTCATCTGCTTTCTGTAACACGCACATTTGAATCTGAAAATTATCTCACCCTGTTTCTTAGGGGACCCGTGTCGAATTTAGGGGAACACTTAAATTCACGACATTTAATCCATTTTCGACTTTAAGTCTGATGTCTGATACAGAGCCGAGTAAGGATTCATTGAAAGGACATTAACAACCTCAACAAATGAATGGCAAAAATATCGCCCAGAGACCCCCACAAACATCAAATCAAGGGAGGTTAGAAATACGACATAGTAATAATGTGTACGTTAAAAAGTTAAAATAGCCTAAAATGGTTCAGCGAAGATCCATCTTTGTAGGCCTACGTGGTTTTGTCGACAACAAGCTCTACTGACCTTGTCCTTGTGGCTTGGTTAGTTCGGGTTTAACGTCCACAGCACCGAGGTGATCATGGACGGCCCTGACGGGCGGGTTATGGGGTACAGGGAAATTTATTGCCTATGGAGTACGACCTGAACACAGATCAACTCAGGCGCACTCCAACTGTGCCACTTTGATTTACCAGGACCTTTCAACGGACATGCTATTGAACAAATCCGTTTTTACCCCCTGGATTGTGAGTCCAGCTACCGGGGCCGGGACGGGATTCGAATCCACGACCCGGCGATTCCCTTCGCTCTCCTGCTCCGACGTTTAACCGCCTGAGCTATTTCGGACTCGTCCTTGTGGCTGACCCTGGGAGTATTTCGTCCAGCAACCACATCTGAAACAGAAATGAACCAAACGTAACAACCACATATGAAACGGAAATAAACCAAACGTAACCCATTCAGCCATGACACGCTATAACAAACACAAATATGGATCGACCATGATATTTCAAGGGGGGTGTCAGAATAGCTTGGCGCCTATAGGCGCCAAGCTATTCTGACACCACCCTTGAAATATCATGGTCGATCGTTTCCAAAATTTTGCATCAGACCTTGAAGGATGTCTGTAAGATTGGATGACTTCGTCCTCAGGGTTTAATGAGTTAACTCATTGTACCCCAAGACCGAAATCCCCAAATTTTGCCGTTGTCCTCTGAAGACTGCGTTGCAGTGCAGGACACAGATCGACCATGATAGTTCAAGGGTGATGCCAGAATAGCTTGGCGCCCATAGGCGCCAAGCTATTCTGGCATCACCCTTGAACCCTCATGGTCGATCCTTATCTTGCTGTGGTGCGTCTGGGCTAGAATGAGTTAATGAATCAAAAAGGAAAGCGGTACCTTGTGTACACTTCTCGCCTTAGAAAGGTAAGTAATGCACTGTATTCTTGTTCGTATTGTGTCCACTTTAATCCCGTAACTGCCAGGCGTCGCAGATTCCGGTCTTTAAAATCTGTGTTAGTAATTCAGCCCCCGCCCCCCCCCCCCACCCCACCCCCACCCCACCCCCACCCCCACCCCCACCCTCCCCCCCACCCCCAAAAAAATGGCTAAACCGTTAGACCAGCAAGAGGAATCGATCCCCATGTTCGTGAGGATCAGTGCCTCTCGCAGCTGGACGCTGGGCACTTGTCTCTGACAATTTCATAAAACATATTGTGTGGCAACTGCCTTTTCTGGCTTGTCCCCGATCACTGCACGTGCCAGGGGGACATAAATAGGAATTACTGAACTTTTTCTTTTGTTGGGATTTTCTTGGCAGTTTTTGTTTCGCTCTTAAATTTTGTACACCTCAGTATCGCATTGTGATCCCAGTCACGTTGGCAGTTGGCCCAAAATCGTCTCCCTTGATGACCTTATCAGCTATGGATTATCTCCCTTGACAGGCGGACCTCTCGGTTCTGTACCCTGGGTGACCCCGATTTAAATCAGGTTCGTGCCAGCCCTTATCTTAACCCCCTCACGGCTGTTGTTTCTGAAATCCTTGTCCACTCAGCGCCAGCGAGTCCCAATCGTCCGGATCACACCGGCAAAAATTGGTGGTGTCAGCGAGAGGCAAAGATCCTCATGAGCCCCCAGTCTTAAATCAAGTTCGTGTCAGCTTTCTTTTAACCCCTTCACTGCCAGTGGAAGCGGCAGACTGTATTGCTGAAATCTTAGTTCAATCGACGCCAAAGAGCCTGCCACAGACATCCAAGTCGCATGCCGCGTAGACAGGGGGTGTCAGCAAGAGGCATAGATCCTCATGAGCTCCCCGCGACAGCGGGGAGCTCATGAGGATCTATGTCTCTTGCAAGTTGGGCCCTGTTCTTTTCTTCTGGGCAGCGAAGAGGTTAATTTTTGTGGGAAAAAAACCGCGCGATCTGTTTGCCAGAATCAGTCGTCAGGACAATGCGACGGCCAGAGGAAAATGAACAGTCGATACGCCTGTTTGGGACGAGTCATGCTGAATGTTCTCGAGTTCTTTCAAACCTAATGTCCTTTTACCTGATAAGAAAAAATGAACACGATCCAACTGCAGAGTCCCGAAATAGCTCAGGCGGTTAAACGTCGGAGCAAGAGAGCGAAGGCAATCGCCGGGTCGTGGGTTCGATTCCCCGTCCCGGCCCCGGTAGCTGGACTCGCAATCCAGAGAAAGAAAAGACGGGCTTGTTCCATAGCATGTCCGTTCAAAGGTCCTGGTCAATCAAAGTGACACAGTTTCAAGGCGCCTGAATTGATCAGTGTTCAGGTCGTACTCCATAGGCAATAGATTTCCCTGTCCCCCATAACCCGCCCCGTCAGGGCGAATATCCAAAGCTGACTGACTAATCAGCAATGTTTGGCATATACCACGTTTCGGAATGTAATGTTTTTTAAGTCCCTTCTATTAATAGAAGGGACTTTTTAGGACGGGTCGCGGTGGGGCGAATTTAATAGCATGTGCATGATGGCAAAGGCGGGCAGGCCTAAACCTCTGACAACTGAAGTAACAAGATAAAAATTATGTCATGTCTAATTACGCTAACCTCGCTGCTGAACGTACATTTGGCGCGAAGCGCCGTATGTGCGTATGTATGTATGTGTGTGCGTGTGTGTGTGTGTGTGTGTGTGTGTGTGTGTGTGTGTGTGTGTGTGTGTGTGTGTGTGTGTGTGTGTGTGTGTGTGTGTGTGTGTTAAACAAGAGAATCTCCGACATTTCTGTACACACAAGTTTGAAACTTGGTGGAATACTTTCTTAAAGGGGGGGGGGGGGGGGGGAGGGCTAAGAGAGCTTCCGAGCATACTGTAATTGAATGTCTCATTGAAGACATTAAAAAAAAAACCGTTTATAGGAAGTCGGTTGACCCAGTTTAGAGTCCGTAATATTTGTCACATTTACTTGAACTTTTGCATATAGCTAGTTTGGAGAAAGACGTTGGATGAGTTTGTTAGCCTGCTTTGTATCCTTTCAACTTCTTCAGTAAAAATTAATTTTTTTCAGAAAACAATTAAAACAGTAAAATACCTTGACTTCTATAGAAAGTCAGACAGTGTCGTAAAAGAGGTAACTTAGTCACCACGCAGACACTGACATAATACTCTAAATATGATGTCATTGTCTCTAGCGCGCGCTCTCTCTCACACAGACATGCGTATGGCACATCTCCAAGAGACATAGACCCTCATGCGCCCGGAGAGCTCATGAGGAACAATGTCTCTTGGAAATGTTTGGAGAGCGCGCGCATGCACGCACTAACACACACACACACACACACACACACACACACACACACACACACACACACACACACACACACACACACATCGTCGCGCTTCCAGAAGAATATGCAGGTGACCTGATATAACTAGTTTGGAGAAAGACATTGGATGAGTTCGTTAGCCAGCTTTGTATCCTTTCAACTTCTTCTGTAAAAATTAATTCTTTTTAGAAAAAAATTAAAACAGTAAAAAGCCTTGACTTCTGGAGAAAGTCAGACAGTGGCGGTGACGTGAAAGAAGCAACTACGTCACCACGCAGACACTGACACAATACTCTAAATATGACTGGATGCAAATCTCTCTCTCTCTCTCTCTCTCTCTCTCTCTCTCTCTCTCTCTCTCTCTCTCTCTCTCTCTCTCTCTCTCTCTCTCTCTCTCTCTCTCTCTCTCGCTCTCTCTCTCTCACTGACTGCCGAAGAGAGCGGTCGCAGTCAGCGGAGCTCCGCAGTTTAGCCAACCGTGACGAGAAAACACTGTGCACTATTATGGAGTACTGTTGTGTTTTCTTCTTGGATAGACACATATGGATTACGTTATTATAGTATTGTGTGTGATTCTGTGCAACGCGTGAGTACAGTTTGCATATGCGATCCTAATTTTGCCTAATTGGGATTTGTGAAACGGATAGTTTTCAATTTCATCGGTTCAGCTTTCACTGAACATGCGGAAGATAAATTGCTTTGTGTGAACTTGTGTACAATGTGTGTGTGCTGGTTATCCTAAACGGACCCCTTGCGCCGAAACCGAGGTATTCTGTAATATACTTTCTTATATTTTTTCTCCCTATTTCACATTTTTTAAACTTTAAAATATGAACTGAACAAACTTTATCTTATTCGATCAGCCATGAAACCTTCTTTACTATAGAGATTTTGTACCTGGCGCCAGGCAGCCTACGGCCCCCGCCACCTGCCGCCACCTCTGACGGCCAATTGCCTAATCCCTTGTGCTCTCACACCCACCAGCTGTGAATGGGGTCGGGAGCTCAGCTCCCCCCTCACGCCTGAGTGCATCTGCAGGGGCCTACGGGCACGTTTCAACAGCTGGCATGGCGACTTGGGGACAGTGACAATAGCACAGGCAAGATCTCTCTCACCACCTGGTCCTCGTCTGCCACGGCAACAGTGAAGTGTCAAGGCCAGGTGTGTGCTAATCTGTGTTTTGTTTGTGAGAGGCTCACACTGCTTGTGATGTTAGCCAGATGGCAAGATGGGCCCAACCACACGGTCCAAACTAACATTTACGCAGGCAAGTGTGGAAGAGATTAGACGGACTCTGGACCCTATTCAGATCACGTATAACACTGAACATGGCAAACTACCAGTGTGGCGAAAGGTGTTACATCTTCGCTACATTGGCGAGTTCAAGCCCCAAGGTGTCACAACAACGTGGGAAGACTACGGGGAAAACCATACCGCATTTGAACAACAAATTGATCTTGATGCATTCAGTCTGCCGAAAGACCTAGTGCACTCAACCATACGGATAAAGGACGGCAAGCGGCAACTACTTGTGATACATGCGTACTACACCACAGCCAGTTTTCTGGTTCAGGGCAGGTCCTGCCGCCAGTGGGTAAACAGGGAGTTTGCTGCGCTGAGAGAAATCGTCAACACCTTGACCGCTCAGTCTGGTCACAGTCAGCTGGCGCTACCGTCACCGCCCTCTTCAGTTGACACCAGCCTGTCAGTAACCGATACCCAGACCATCACCGTCATGGACGACACCGAGGGTGCTACCTATAGCGACAAAACCTCTATCACCAATATCGGCGGTACTGGCACCACCAGCGACAGCGACAACAATGCTAGTGCTGCCACTACCTCCGACGTCGGCGGCACTGGCACCATCACCGACAGCGACAACAGAGCTAGTGCTGCCCCTACGTCAGACATCGGCGGCACTGGCACCACCAACACCAGCGACAACAAAGCTAGTGCTGTCCCTACGTCAAACGTCGGCGGCACTGGCACCATCAACACCAACGACAGCGCCAACAGAGCTAGTGCTGCCCCTACGTCAGACGTCGGCGGCACTGGCACCATCACCGACAGCAACAACATAGCTAGTGCTGCCCTTACGTCTGAGGTCGGCGGCACTGGCACTTTCACCATCACCGACAGCGACAACAGAGCTAGTGCTGCCCTTACGTCTGACGTCGGCGGCACTGGCACCATCACCGACAGCGACAACAGAGCTAGTGCTGCCCCTACGTCTGACGTCGGCGGCACTGGCACCGACAGCGACAACATAGCTAGTGCTGCCCTTACGTCTGAGGTCGGCGGCACTGGCACTTTCACCATCACCGACAGCGACAACAGAGCTAGTGCTGCCCTTACGTCTGACGTCGGCGGCACTGGCACCATCACCGACAGCGACAACAGAGCTAGTGCTGCCCCTACGTCAGACGTCGGCGGCACTGGCACCAACAGCGACAGCGACAACAGAGCTAGTGCTGCCCCTACGTCTGACGTCGGCGGCACTGGCACCGTCAGCAACAACAGAGCTAGTGCTGCCCCTACCTCAGAAGTCGGCGGCACTGGCACTTTCACCACCAACGACAGCGACAACAAAGCTAGTGCTGCCCCTACGTCTGACATCGGCGGCACTGGCACCATCCACACCAGCGACAGCGACAACAGAGCTAGTGCTGCCCCTACGTCAGACGTCGGCGGCACTGGCACCACCAACACCAGCGACAGCGACAACAGAGCTAGTGCTGCCCCTACGTCAGACGTCGGCGGCACTGGCACCATCAACACCAGCGACAGCGACAACAGAGCTAGTGCTGCCCTACGTCAGACGTCGGCGCACTGGCACCATCACGACAGCGACAACAGAGCTTGTGCTGCCCTATCTCGTCGGCGGCACTGCACTGCACCACCACGACAGCGACAACAGAGCTAGTGCTGCCCTTACGTCTGACGTCGGCGGCACTGGCACTGGCACTTTCACCACCAACGACAGCGACAACAGAGCTAGTGCTGCCCCTACGTCTGACGTCGGCGGCACTGGCACTACCATCACAACCACCTACAACAACTGCAACAACAGTGCCTTCACCTCCGACAACGGCGGCACTGGAGCTACCACTATCTCCCCCATCGACCTCAAAGCTCGTGCTGCCCCTACCTCCGACGTCGGCGGCGCTGGCACCATAACCAACGACAGCATCGACAGCGATTGTGCTGCCTTCACATCGACGTCGGCGGCATTGGCACTCAGCCTCCTGCCCCTGCTGATGTCATGGTTATCGAGTCTGCGTGCCAGACGGTCTGCCCTGTTGTCCTCAACCCAGACCCCCTGGCCATGGAGCGCGTAATGGCAGAGATAGCTGCTCTCCGGTCAGCAGTTGGAGAGATCCGCCACGCCTACAATATTGAGGTGGATGCGCTGCAAACTGAAATTAGACACCTCCGACAACGAATCACCCAGCTGGAGGGGGAGAAGGAGGGATCGAGGACCGGCAAGAAAGGCAGCAAGAAAGGCATTTCTCCTCCCTCCAACACCGAGGCAAAGCAAGCCCCGGAAAAATCGCCTGCCACCTCCAAATCCCCTGCCACCACGACCACATCTGAACCCCCGCGTCCAGCTCACGACAACACTGCTATCCGACAAACGCCCGAGCACAAGGAGCCGGTACCAACACCCCGACCCTCTCCAGGCTCTGACAAACCCACCGACCGTACTGGGATTCCAGAGCTAAAGCCTGTCACCCAGACGCTGCTTTTAGGTGACTCTGTCCTACGCGGTCTGCACGGAAAGCTGATGTCCGTCACTGGCACTGACAAGGCACAGGTCGTGTCAGTGTCGGGCCTCGACAGAGCCGGCATTCTACAGCGCCTTCATGATGCCGAACCCACGAATACAGTCAGCACAATCGTCATACACGTTGGCATCAACGACTGTAAGCGTGGGTTCGTCATCGGCAAGAAGGGCTGGAAGGATGTGATTTCTGCTGCCAGACGAGTCTTCCCCAAGGCAGAAATCTCCATGTCTTCCATCCTGCCCACGAACAACCAGCGTCAGCAGCCAGACCCATGTATCACTGACACCAACCTCTGCCTGAGGGAAATGTGCGCATCCCTCAAGGTCAAGTTTGTTGACAATGACTACGCCTTCTCTACAAGAACCGGCGAGGTAAAGAGCGGCTGGTTCAGAGACGCCATCCATCCCAACAAGCGGGGCACCAGTGCTCTCGCTGTCAACATCAAGCGTTCGTACTCTGGCCGCACCTCCAACAACGCAGGCCGGCCAGAACCAAATCACGAAAAGTCTCGCCACCATGAACAGCTACCTGGGCACGGTGACACACACGGCAAGTCTGGTGCCAAAGACAAAGAGCCTCAAAGAGACCGACGCTCTCAGCGCCCAGTCAGTTCCAGCCTTGCACCCCGATTCCGACAGGAGCATACTGTGGAAAAAGACTGCAGTCAAGCCGACTGCACGCCGCTAGTCACCCAACATAGCGGTGGATCAAAGGCCGGAACTGCTCCGGAACAGAAGTCACAGCGGCCACCCTACGGTTACTCCACACCAACCATGGGCCCCCCCATCTTCGTAGCAGACGGCCGACCGGTGTACCCGTACTCTAATCCCTCCGTATTTCCATATCCCCCACTACCCCCGCCCCCAGGAGTGCCCCAGCTTAGTGAAAGTGACTGCGCGGCCTTGTTTTCTCTGCTGCAGAAATTTAGACCACGCGCCGGACATTAGGACACGAGTCTCTAGATTGACAGCTTGTGTTAGACAGTCATAGGACACACCCTTCTTATTTGACAGCGTGTATTTCAGACAGTTTTTGTTGTTTTTTTAGTAGTTTTCTCGCAGCCTTGCCAAAGTTCTATTGTGCGTGTTTCGTGGATCTCTTTGTGACATTAATCCTCGAGTCGAGTTGAATTGAGCTTTTTTTTTTTTTTTATCTAGAATTACATTTTCGACTTTAATGACTGCGGTTTTGTTCTGTCCGTAGTTAGCTGTGCTTGATTTTAAAGTCGCAGTGACTTTTTTTGTTTTGTTGTTGTTTTGCTTTAAATTATAGAAGTCCATTTTATTTTGATGTGCGATTATTACTATAATAGTAGTTAGGAACTGCAGCATCGGGCGAGCGTGCCTAGGTGCGCTTGGAAGTGTTTTTGTTTATTTTCTGATTCTTTATACATAGCTGTCGAGCCTTTTATTTTGTATCTGACATTACCAAGCAATTCGAACTCGCAGCGGACTCTGACCACGAGAGTCAAAAACATTTTAATTTTGCTTTATTGTTGTTGCTGTTGTTTTTCCTACGTTTTCTTGTCGCTTTCTTATTCATTATACATTGACATTATTTTTTATTATTTTTTTGGAATATTATTGCTACGTTTGTTCTGTTACCAACATGCCAAAATATAATGTAAAAACTGCCCCACAACGACCTGATGAGTTGAGAATTGGTCACCTCAACATTTACCATTTAGTTAATAAGGTGCCAGATTTGTCTGTGTTCTTAAACACGCCAACACATTTTCATGTTTTTGGTGTATCCGAGTCGAGGCTCAAAAGCACTGTCAGGGATAACTCCATCTCAGTTCCAAACTTCTCAGTACTCCGCAGAGATGCCTCAAGTCCCCAGCACACTGGACTAGCAGTATATATACATGATTCGATAATTAGTAACGTTAAACGACGACAGGACTTAGAGTCAGCCGAAGTTGAAAGTTTATGGGTCGAGGTGAAAACATCTAAATCCCCCACAGTCCTGGT
Organism: Semisulcospira habei; assembly: GCA_036245525.1. Taxonomy (NCBI): domain Eukaryota; kingdom Metazoa; phylum Mollusca; class Gastropoda; family Semisulcospiridae; genus Semisulcospira; species Semisulcospira habei. Next base: position 43,770,129 of record BTPG01000001.1, read on the forward strand.
TGGCTTTATCTATAGAAATCCAGCAGCCAACTGGGACTGGTATGATGACTTCGTAGAAATGATGGATAAAGTTAATCAAAGTAAAGATAACATTGTTCTTCTGGGCGACTTTAACATTGACCTACTTAAGCCCAAAGGGCACCATGCTGCATGGGCATCAACAACAGCCTTATTCGGTTTAAAACAATTAGTTAAAAACCCCACTAGAACCACATCTACATCCTCAACCTTAATTGATCACATTTACGTGACAAATGACGATACAATATCAAATGTGCATGTTCCCTCCTTAGCTGTTAGCGATCATAACCCAGTATGTTGTAACGTCTCCATGAAACTAGACAAGCAAAAAACTAAAAGACATAAAACTATAAAATATCGCTCCTTTAAACACTTTAATAAAGACGAATTTCTGTGGGACCTGCACAATGCTTCGTTTACTGAGGTTTATGATCACCAATCTCCTGACAGTGCCTTGTCGTGCTGGATGGATCTGTTTCTCAGTGTACTCAATAAACATGCGCCAATACGTGAAAAACGAGTTAAACATTCCACCATACCACCGTGGTTAACAGCGGATATCAAGCAGGCCATGTCATTTAGAGACAAACTGAAAAAAGAGCAAAAGTACGAAGAATACAAAACACAACGCAATCGTGTCAAATATTTAGTTAGAGCGTCTAAGAAGTCTTTTTTCCAACAAATGATTCGAGACAAAAAGGACACGGCATCTGTTTGGAAAGCTCTGAACGTCATAACAAAGGGTAAATCAGCACCCGAAATCCCATCTCATATGTCAGCTGATATATTAAATAACCATTTCTTAACGACAGCCGAAATATTGGCATTGTCAGCTGCAAATAACAGTAAACCGTATGAAGTGCCGAGTTCTCTCAGAGAACACTTTAAAAAAACAACTATATCAAATACTTTCACCATCCCTGATATTACAGTTGCGGAAGTCGGCAGATATATTTCTAGCATGCCCAACAAAAAGTCTGCTGGCATTGATGGTATTGATAATGAAACCCTAAAAATCTCATTACCGTATACAGTAGAATCACTAACATATATTTTCAACCTCTGCATAAAGCAAAGTACATTTCCAACCATTCTTAAAGAAGCAAAGGTAATCCCAATCCCTAAATCAAAAGATCTTGAAGATATTAATAACTATCGTCCAATCTCCCTTCTGTCAGCTTTGTCAAAACCCCTTGAAAAGCACATTCAAAAACATCTCCTTGATTTTCTGGAAAAAGGTAAATTACTTAATATTCACCAGTCTGGTTTTAGACCGAAACATTCTTGTCAGTCAGCACTGACACATATTGTAGACAGCTGGCTGGAATCAATCAATAAAAGCCTGATGTCAGGAGCAGTTTTCTTAGACCTTAAAAAGGCGTTTGACCTTGTGGACCATGACATTCTCCTAAATAAGCTAACAGTTTATCACTTGGACGCAACCGCTATAGAATTCTTCCGATCATATCTCGAAGACAGAAAACAAATGGTGTACGCCCATGGAAGATACTCTAAGCAAGGAAATGTAAAATACGGCGTCCCCCAGGGATCTATTTTGGGCCCTCTTCTATTCATACTATTTATTAATGATCTACCGTTGCATATCACAAATTCTGACGTTAATTGTAATCTATTTGCTGACGATACGAGTCTTCATGTTTCTGGCAAAAAAAACTACGGACATTAGCCATAGTTTACAATGCAGTCTCAATGAGGTATCTGACTGGTGTAGACAGAACCATATGGTTCTTCACCCAGCAAAAACAAAGAGTATCTTAATCGCCACGCGGCAAAAAACATCAACGCCGACTACAGCCATTACAATTACAATTAAACGCTGAACCTGTTGAACAAGTCACTGAGCGTAAATTCTTAGGAATACATGTTGATGATCAACTGTGCTGGGAGACCCATATAAATGCTGTTTGTAAGACCATTGCTAAAAAACACTTTCTTATTGTCCCAGCTTAGACATGTAACGGATACAAATACCCGTAAATTGTTTTTTCATGCTCATATAAAGTCCCATGTTGATTATGTCTCCACAGTGTGGGACGGCTGCAGTGATGTCCACATGAAGAGATTAAACTCCATATACAAAAGAGCTGTAAAAATGATAGATAGACGCCCCATCCCTACCACAGACAAATTTAGATATTTAAACATTCTCGGTCTACGTCAGCAACTTACATTAAACAAATGCGTCTATATGCATAAGATACTGAATAATATGACACCCCAGTATCTAACCACTAAATTTATATCTCACCAAGAACGTGAACGGACCTCAAGAAACAATACCTTACCCCTACCACTGCCAAGAATTGACCTTTTTAAAACTAGTATGTCATTCTCTGGTCCGTTTGCTTGGAATTCCATCCCTGCACATTTGAAAACTATTACCTCAACAGGAAGTTTTAAAACAAAACTTTTTGATTACCTGATGAGTCAGACTTAGTACGTTTCTCAGGTACTGTAATATTTCCTGTACCTCACGTATTTCATACAGATGGTTTTTATATGTGTGTGCGCGTGTGTGTGTGTGCTCGTGTTTGTTTGTGCGTGTGGATATATGTGTGAGCGGCGCGCGTGCGTGCGTCTGTGCATGTGTGTGTGATGAGTATTATTATTTTTTCTGTATAAAATGATGCTATTGGGTTTTGTATGTACATATATGTTTTATAGTTTCCCTTCTTTTTTTATCCTGTAGATGTTAGCAACGGCAAGTTTGTAAAATGACGATTTGTTTTCTGTCAAAACATTTTACCGTTGAAAAATAAAGTTTCATCATCATCATCATCTCTTTCTCTCTCTCTCTCTCTCACACACACACATGCGCGCATCTCCAGGAGGCATAGATCTTCATCCGCCCTTCTGGCTCATGAGGATCTATGCCTCTTGGATATGTTTGGCGCGCGCGCGCACGCACGCACTAACACGCACACACACATCGACGTGCTTTCAGAAAAGCATGACCCGTGTACTTAGTATATCCGTAAAGTCAACCTGCTTTCACACAAATTATAGCAAGACTGAAATTGTACCGTGAAATTCTAGTTTTGTCACCATTTTCTCAAGCCTATGAAGCGAAAGTGAAATTCATATCACGTAAAATATACAATTACGTAAAAACTAAAACTTACGTCATGACAAATTACTTTTGACAAACTAATGACGCCCCTTATACAGTTCACCTGCGCATTGGCAGATCTGCGAGACTTTTTTAATAGGAGATATTTCAACATCAGAATCAGGTCAAAGACAAAAGGTCGAGACCCTTGACAGCGAAGACAGCTCTCATATAGAAGGGACTTCGTGGGTTATGGTTCATCCCATATTGTTGCCCTATTTTTCAAGTTTCACAAACAGAATACAATGTCATGTTATGGCTTGTTATTTATTTGTGGTATTGTTCTTGTTGTTCTTCCGTTTGTAGTTGTTGTTGTTGCTGCTGCTGCAGTCGTGTTTTTTATTGTCGTCGTTGTGTTGTTGTCATTTTTGATATTGTTGTTGAATATTGTTGTTGTTGAATGTTGTTGTTTTTCTAGTATTTTGTTGTTGTATTGTTGTTGTGGTGGTTATTGTTGTTGTCGTCATCGTTGCAGTTGTTAATTGTGGCTCTTGCTTCTTCTCTTCAAATTTACAACATCCTGTGGGACTGACGAGGACGTCATTGCTGATTCTAGGTCTACAATCAGTCGGCCCAGGCCAGCTCACACAATCTGCCACGCTTCTTGCCCACTACCGGCATTTCCTGTCCAAGTGTCTCCACAACATGCTCACCCTGATGTACAGTATCTCCGTCGGCCAGACTGATCACGTGATCTATACTGGCGCCACCTAGCTAACAGTCAGGCTCATCAGGGGAGACTATCTACACGACAACGTGTCAACTGGTTAAGAATTTCACCTGACCTCACATGCCCGGACACTCACACTCACACGTATGCCCCGCGCTAGGTGAGACACGCAGGTGAATTCAAATGAAAACGAAGGAAAGAGATCCGATACACACGCCTCGGTGCTGCCAGCTGTTGGTGCTATCCAGAGCTGCGTGTCCAAAAATGTACAGAAAGTTCAGCCGTTTGAGACATTAGGCTTAATGACATTTACAATTTTAGTAAACTGTTTCCAGTATGCAAAAGCCGGATATGGGGCCGAAGTTGACAGCATGTACTTATAAGTGTATGTATAGTCAGTATAAACAAATGCAAGCCAAGGCGCCAAAGGTTCGTCGGGCCGTACTCGACCGCAGTGGGACCGCGCGCGGCCGCGCGCGGTCCCACTGCGGTCGAGTACGGTCCAATGGCCTTTGGCGCCTTGACTTACATTTGTTTATACTGACTATACATACACCGACAAGTAAATGTTAAAAACAGGTAATAGTAAAACTGCATCAGCGATAATTCATTGTACACGCGGGACTGAGATGGATCAGCTAAAGCTGCGCCGGTTACGGGTAGTGCCTAGCAAGATATGGTCCGCCTGATACTTGACTGCTGAGGTTTTGTATTGTCAGTGCCGAGCATATAAATGTTACGTATCAGCCGCTTCATGTCTCTGGAGAAGAATCTGGAAAGGCCTGAAATATGTACTCATAGTTGGATTTTTTTTTTTGTGTGTGTTCATCCACCACCCTTGCCCGGCCTCCACAACACCTCCGATCTTCCCCCCCCCCCCACCCCCTCCATACACAACACCCCCCCCCCCACACACTCACACACACACTTTCCCCTCCCTCCCTCCCCCCCTCCCCCCTCCCCACCCACCCCCTCCCCCCCCCCCCCCCACACACACATCACCCCACTGCACCACCACTACAAACACATACCCCAAACCCCATTTTCCGAGAAAAAGAAAAGTCTAAATTGACACAACAAAATTTTTCTTAACAATGAGAACGAAAGCCCTCTTTACTCCTTCCCGAAATATTTTGTTGAAATAGGATCGCTCTGCGCCTCTCTAATTCAAAGATTCCTCAAACGTAATCCAACTTTAAAGCTCACTTTAAACTTTCTGCAGCATTCCTCGAGCCAAATCCTCGCGCTGATCCAGGTTTTAGGCCGCGCCGGCTGTGAGTTTTTAATGGCGCGATATGGATCACGCATAACTCTTCACACGTTTCGGGACCCATCCAATCTCTTCATCTCCAAGAGGCATAGATTCTGATGATCGCCTGGCACGCAGGGGCTCACGAGAATGTATGTCTCTATCGTTGCAAATCTGTCCGATATTTTTTTCATTTTTGTTCCTCCAACAAGAGGTGTTATCGGATTTGATTGTGTCTGTTCACACGTTCGTCTGCCCCTGATTCCGATGGTATCGGCAACCAGACCGAGGCCGACCCTTCACGAAGGTCAAGGTCACACGATGACCTTTTCTCCCTCCTGTAGATATCTTTTCGCCAGCACTGTTTTACATGTTGGGCGTTGCGCCGAGCTGCACTGCTATGCACTTAGTGTCCGAAGGGTACAAATCGGCCTCTTTCCACTTATACCTTGCTGTATAAACACCAGTTTATTGACATAAGATGTACACCAGAAATGAACAAAGAAAACGGTAAATTAACCCCTTGTTGCGGTCCGGTGTATGACAGGTCTGCATTTCTCGGACCTCCTGTTACCCGGGCCCTTCCGATTGGTCACTCGGTCGTTACGAGCGATTTGGCCTCTAATCTGGGTCAACCGACTTCCTATAAACGGTTGTTTATCTCTTAAATGAGATATTCAATTAAAATATGCTCGGATGCTCTCTTCGCCACCCCTTTAAGAAAGTATTTCGCCAGTAAGCAAAGGCTTTGAAACGCAAACTATTAAAATATAAAACAACGTTTGTCAAGATACCATTTTTATAATAAAAACCAAACTGTTGCCTCCACCTTTGAAATAGCTAGACCGCAAATTAACCACAGACTTAAAGTAAAGTCAAACTGCAAATTTAAAAGAAAAAAATAAAGACAAATTTGCTGAGGAATGAGACGACATTTTTCGTTCCTTATCACATTCACCCTGAAGCCCTACAGCAGGAGATGGGTCGACCATGATAATTCAAGGGTAGTGCCAGATTAGCTTGGCGCCTGTCTTTAGATGACGCCTCAAAAATTTTAGAAATGCGTGCGTCGGGCTGAATGAGGTAATAATTTGCAGCATGTCAGACAGTGGTGAAAACTGCTATTTAATAATCAATAATAATAATAATAATAATAATATACATGGTAGTTATATTTCTTCGCATTTTTAACCTTTGGGCTGTAGGTAGCGGTTTATGTCGCGATGATTCCGACAGATATCATGGCGACAAAAACCGCTACCGACACGCAAAGGGTGAAGCCCACAGCTCTCATCCTTCAAAAGCGAGCGGTTTTTTTTTTTTTTTTTTTTAACTAAAGTCCCGAATATTACCCTTGGAGCCGTGGTTTTCTGTGATTTCCCATGTGTTTACCCCCAACCTCTCGAGAAGTGTGTGCGGCGAGCAGCTTAATTCGAGCAATCTCTCCCATACTGTTTATCTTTTAGACATTCCCTTTGCAGTAGCCGCGCAACCAGTCTCAGGCCATCTGCAAGAGGCATAGATTCTCATGAGCCCCTGCTTTCGCAGGGGCTCATGAGAGTCTACGCCTCTTGCTGACAGAGATTGATCGGGCTCCTTTCGCTGTCTGCGATTCTCAGAAGGTGTTAGTTATTGGGTTTAAGTCTGCGACTTTCACGTTGTCGGTGCAGACGAAGCGTACAGCGCGTCTTAGATGTGCAGTCGTTGGCGGAACTTCTCTTCAGCCGTTTCTACTTGGGAACACAGAGGTATAATTGTAATCAAGTTGTCTCGTCTTGCCACTAAAGAGTATAGAGGCGTAGCCACTATACTCTTTGTTGCCATAAACCGGAACTGGTTTTCATGTGACCTGACACTGCACACTCTGGACTTCGCTTATAATAAAGTCGGACATGACGAGGCTTTTGCAGAGGTGTCGACCACGTGACACTTCTGCTATGTAAGTTCTTTCGCTTATAACAAACTTCCCATAAAACAAAAACTGACAACAAGTGTTGCCTCCTCGCCATAATTTGTTACATCCGAAATTCACTGTAAACACCAACAAGACATGAATTCTCATGAGCCCCGCACCAATGGCCTAGGTACCGGGGGAAGGGTGGGAGGGAGGCGAGTGGGGGGAGTGTGCCCTAGAACCCCCCCCCCCCCGCCCCTTGGAAACGTGGGGGGGGGTGGGGGCGGGGGGTATCCCTGCCCCAGCCCCCTCTGCCCCCCCCCCCATCTGCCCCCACCCCTCAATAATTTGGGAGATTAAAAAAATGAAGTAACATTTTGGAGAAAAAAAAATTGGGGTAGAAAAATTTTTTTCTATTGTTTGGAGGACTTTTTTTTTTCTTTCTTTCTTTAAATGATCTTTATGTATCATTTTCTCGAGATCCGATTGTCGACTGCCTTAGCCAACCCACCCCCATCCTTGTTTGATTATTCCGAGGCTGGAAACTACCTTGTCAGGCACGCTGCCCCTCCCCCCTCCCCCCCCCCCCCCAATCATCCCATTTCCCCCCACCCCCACCCGCCCACCCCCGCCCCAATGAAAAATGTCTTCCTACGCCACTGCGCATGACCACACATGAAGCGAGTTCAATAACTGTAACTACAAACTGTTCACAGCAGTTCAGTTGCACTCGTGATGGTCTATGACGGCCTCCAACAGCTGCACGCATGTCTTTGACGGATCCGAGCCGTGAACACGTAAGAAACAAATTGGCTGCTGTTGATGGGGCCCATGTGTATCTATGCCGCCGGCAGCTGAAATCATCTCTTTCAGAGACTGAGTAGTCAGGGGCAAATACGTAGCTGTCGGTTTAGGTGAGCTATTGTAAAATCTTGATTATTTTTATGTCGTCTGGAGTGTAAACTGATTTTCCTCTGGGTGTGCGCGCAATAACAACAAATCCAACATCCAATCCACTCGCATCGCTGTCAATTACCAGTGACACGCTGCACGTGCGCAGTACTGAATTTTATTTTTTGTTCGCTAGCGGGGCGCACCATAAACATTTGTTATCAAAAGTGCCCGTTAACCCTTTGGCTGTTGGTAGAACTTTTGTCACGATGATTCCTATAGGAGGGTCTATCAACAGCCAAAGGGTTAAACACTGCTGCCGATACTACACACCAAAGATGAAAGTGATTGTGCCCAAACACGTGACATAAAAATTATTCAAATCAAGATGGTATCTTGTCCTCCTTTCACGGGTTGACGCCTTCGCGTATGTTGATAATCCACCACGACCCCCTCCCCCCCACCCCACCCCCCACCCCCACCCCCACGACCACACCTCCCCCACCCCCCTTCCGTAGTGAGACTTGAATCTCCAATGTTCTTCTCAATGCGTCATTGCTCCGGGGCAGAGAATTGAAGATGTGTGAACAGGTTTGTGTGTGATAGCAACATTAGTTCACCGTTGATCCGGCCTCTCTATTTCTTCACTCGTATTTTTATCCATTTTCCAAATCATAAAGTTTAAAGGCTATGTACGTACGCCTAAACTATCATCACATTACCTGGGACACATTGCACGACAGGTTCGACAGAACTATATCTTGGAGTAAACGTTTCTTCATTATTATCTCATCATCATTATCATCATCATCATCATCTCTCTCTCTCTCTCTCTCTCTCTCTCTCTCTCTCTCTCTCTCTCTCTCTCTCTCTCTCCTCTCTCTCTCCTCTCTCTCTCTCTCTCTCTCTCTCTCTCTCTCTCCTCTCTCTCTCTCTCTCTCTCTCTCTCTACGTAAACGCTTTGTCTAAATAACGTACTGCCCCCCGCCCCTTTCTTTTCCCTCTCTTTTCTGTTTAAATTTCGCTTTTTCCGTGAAGTTTACTGTTTGTTTGCCTTACATTTGTTACTTTTATTACTCGCATACTACTTTCACTGTCTATATAGACTATAGATTTTACGGGAAAAGTCAACTTACTTTTATTATTATTATTATTATTATTATTTTAATATTTTTCTTTCTTCCCATTAAAGCGTATCTGAGCAGTCAGATCAGTGAATATTGGCGAGTGCCCGTTACATTTTCCAGCCTCACAAATATTCTCTTATTGGTCTTAGATAACGTAAACGCTTTGTCTAAATAACGTACTGCCCCCCCCCCCCTCCCCCCGCCCCTTTCTTTTCCTCTCTTTTCTGTTTAAATTTCGCTTCTTCCGTGAAGTTTGCTGTTTGTTTGCCATACATTTGTTACTTTTATTACTCGCATACTACTTTCAGTTCCTGTGCTCTACTTCCCTTTAGTTCCATTACTTATTTTTAACGCCAAAATTACCATACAAGATAATGTGCAAAAAAAGGCCAAATATTTCGAATCGACCATTTAAATGTATATCACCTGGCGAACAAAGTGCCGGACGTTTGCGTTTATGTTAACTCACCTAGTTACTTTCATCTCTTTGGTATAACCGAGACACGCCTTGCCTCCCACATCAGTGATGAGGCGCCTTGCCTCCCACATCAGTGATGAGGCCATCGCCATTCCAAATTACTCCATTCTTAGGAGAGATCCGTCAGTCCAGGGTGAGACAGGTGTAGCGGTCTACATCCACAACTCAGTTAAACACATAACCCGCAGGCGCCGAGACTTAGAAACTAGCGATGTGGAATGTATTTGGATAGAGATTAGGCAATCTAAATCCCCTCCTTTACTTGTTGGGTTTCTTTACAGAAATCCTGCGACCACTTTTGAGTGGTATGACAACTTTGTACAGTTGATTGATAAAACAGATATTCATAAAAGCGAACTTCTCCTTCTAGAGATTTTAACATTGACACTCTTAAACCTCACCCATCATGGGAGTGTACCTTAGTCGGCCTTCAACAAATGGTAACATCGCCCACTAGAGTTACGCCATCATCAGCCACTGTTATAGACCATATTTATACAAATAAACCGCTGGCAGTTAGCAACGTTCACGTTGGTAGTCTTAGAGTAAGTGACCACTATCCGGTGAGCTGCAAGTGGCTGTCCAAGCTTCCAAAACTAAAAAAGCAAGGTCATACGTGCATAACATACAGATCATTTAAAAAGTTCAATGAAAATACCTTTCTGTCTGATCTAGCTTCTGCAGAGTTTACTGAAGTGTACAATGAAACCGACCCAAATAAAGCACTAGATACGTGGTATCACATCTTTCTCAGAGTGCTAGATAAACACGCGCCCTTGAGACAACAAAGAGTTAAATACGCCACTTTACCACCCTGGCTGACTGCGGATCTTATCGAGGTCATGGAGCACAGGGACGAGCTGAGAAGAGAGAAGCGCTTCACCGATTACAAGAAAGAACGTAATCGAATAAAATCCATGGTTCTAAAGGCAAAGAAATTACTTTTCGATAAAGTTATTCACGAAAGTAAAGACTGTACCACAATATGGCGTGCGATACATTTAGTTACTAGAGGCACGAATAAAAGCACAGCTCCTTTACCGCCGCATCATCTCACAGCAAACAGCTTCAACAGCCACTTCGTCTCCGTAGCAGAATCATTAATCCCGCCGGGAACTGAGTCGCATGACTATGTATGCCCGGACAACTTAGTCGATTTCTGCAAGCAGAGAACTGCCGGCACAAAACCTTTCATCAAACCCACTATAGCGGTCCATGAAGTTGGTAAATTAATTACATCCTTGGAAAATAAAAAATCATCAGGACTGGATGAGATTAGTGCGAAAATACTCAAGATATCGCTCCCTTACATTGTAGAGAGTATCCCTTATATCTACAACCTCTGTATTAATTTTAATTGTTTTCCAGACGCATTTAAAGACGCGAAAGTAATACCTCTACCTAAATCTAAAGATCTTAGTGAAATTCATAATTTTAGGCCCATATCACTTCTACCTGTTCTGTCCAAGCCCTTAGAACGGCATATTCACAAGCACTGCTATCTATATACCTGGAAAGCCGAAAATTAATCTATTCATTGCAGTCGGGCTTCAGATCAGAACACTCATGTCACACTGCACTGATACGGATGATAGACACCTGGTGTCTTCCATCAATGACTCAAAACTTACAGGAGTCATGTTTCTAGATTTTCGTAAAGCCTTTGATCTAGTAAACCACGAAATACTGATCAAGATAGTATCCATGTATACCAACAACTCGGCGTTGTTTTTCAAATCCTACCTCGAAGGTAGAAAACAAAAGGTATTACTAAATGGCTCGAATCAAAGGTTAGTGAAGCATGGCGTACCACAGGGCTCTATTCTTGGTCGCCTTTTATTCTGCTTGTTCATAAATGATCTTCCTCTTGCGATAAAAAATGAAAGCGTTACATGTGATATGTTTGCAGATGATGCTGCTGTACCGGCACACGCCAGATAAGGATATATCAAAAATCAATTCACGACTGCAAAACACACTGCAAGATATTGATGAATGGTGCAGTCATAATATTAGGATTTTAAACCCAGTTTTAAAAAAAAAAAACGGAGAGCATGGTAATTAGCACCCGCCAAAAACACCAGCTTGGCTGTCTCTCACTCAGTTTGTCCCTCCAAGGCAAAACCATCAGCCAAGTTACTAACCATCGCCTGCTTAGAGTCACGGTGGACAATCAGCTTAGGTGGCAGCCACACATCAGTAATGTTTGTAAAATTGTCTCCAGAAATCTGTACATCTTAGCAAAACTTAAACACATTACTGATATGGAGACACGTCAACTGTTCTTCAATGCCCATATTAGATCACATATAGACTATGCTTCTACTGTGTGGGATAGTTCGAGCGATGTCAATTTGAAAAGATTGAACTCTCTACATCGGAGAGCTGCCAAACTAATACACCCTGATCCCAGCTTAACTACTGACCAAAATTTGGCAGCCTTAAAAATTCTGCCCCTGAAAGATCATCTAATTTACGATAAGGGAATGGTTATGTTCAAGGCATTAAGCGATAAGCTACCCCGATATATCACATCGCTATTTACCGTCCAGTCATCAACATACTCCAGATCAAGAAAATCCCTTATTGTGCCGCGACCTAGAATTGATCTCTATAAAACGAGTTTGACGTTCTCTGGTTCTAGTATTTGGAATGCCTTGCCTAGAAACGTCACGACATCAGCTACTTTCTCCTCGTTTAAAGTAAGTCTCATCAAGTACTTATTTTTGTCATCAGCATCCCCGTGACTGTGCACATATTGAAAAATACTATTTCTCATTAGATCATTAATCGCGTGTATCACAGGTTTCGATGACTCATATCTATTCGGTACAGATTGTATGTAGCCAGCTACTCATATGACTGACTAGCTTAACGTTATAAGCCGCGTAAGCGTGTGTGTGCACGTGTGTGTGTGTGCGTGTGCGTTTGTGCGTGTGCGTACGTGTATATTAGAGATAGAGAGTGGCGTGCTCAAATGTGCATGCGTTATGTATGCGTATTAGGTTGTGTGTATTCTTATTATATTATTATAATTAAACCTCACAACATGTCATTATGCCCGACCAGTAAAGTTGATAATTCCTATGTCACTTCCCCCTTACATTTTTTTTTTTCTTCTTCTTCTTCATTCTTGGCTTGTGCTGTGTCATGTAATTTTTTTCCCGTTTTCAGTAGTAGAATACAATTAGTGTGATAGTAACTCTGTAATCAGTAGATTAGCAACGGCAAGTTCGAAAAATGGTTGTTACTACCAAAACTTTTACCGTTGTCAAATAAAGGATCATTGTCATTGTCATTGTCATTGTCATTGTCATTTTCTCTCTCTCTCTCTCTCTCTCTCTCTCTCTCTCTCTCTCTCTCTCTCTCTCTCTCTCTCTCTCTCTCTCTCTCTCTCTCTCTCTCTCTCTCTCTCTCTCTCTTAATGATTTTCTGTGTATTGCTTTACTTTGCATTTTTACTCATTTTATATTTTTGTGCGTACGCGTTATGCGCGTACGTATGTTTGGAGTGCGTGTCCGAGAGCGTGTGTGTATATGTGTGCGTGTGTGTCTAAGTGCGTGCGTGTGCAAGTTTGTGTTTGTGTGTGTGTGAGCGTGCGTGTGCGTGCGTATGTGCGGGCGTGCGTGCGTGAGCGAGTGCATACATGCGTCAGTGTGTGGTATGTGTATGTTTACATGTCTATGTCATTTATGTAGTAGATGTAGCAACGGCAAGTTTGAAAACTGGTCCTGTTACCAATAACTTCTACCGTTGGAAAATAAAGGTTCATTGTTCATTGTTCATTGTTCTCTCTCTCTCTCTCTCTCTCTCTCTCTCTCTCTCTCTCTCTCTCTCTCTCTCTCTCTCTCTCTCTCTCTCTCTCTCTCTCTGTATGTGTGTGTGTGTGTGTGTGTGTGTGGGCCCATTGTATGAGGGCAGATGATGTAGCCACCTACCCTTTGCAGACACAGATAAAAGCACTGAGCCAACCTGTCGAACTGAGACTTCTACTCAGATGCGTTCAAAGGTGTGTGGACGTGCAAAGAACCCCACTCCGTCTACCAGCAAGAGGCATAGATTCTCATGTGCCCCTGCGTATGCAGGGCTCATGAGAATCTATGCCTTCTGCAGACGAAGGAACATCGCTGGCGGAGTGACGACCTGTGAGCTAATCCATTACCTACAAGTCTTACAGATGTCGGGGGGGCGGGGGGGGGGGGGACACACCACATAGCGCGTTCTCAGTACTTCTGGTGTTCCTAACAGGATGACATTTTTGCTGTTTGCGGTATATCGGCGGAGTAGGAACTCGTGTGTCTGGCCTGGTCATACTTTCCCTGAATAATTGACGTGCACGGCCAGAGCAGTCTGCTTGAAATCTAAAGTATATAAAAAAACACACACATTTCTCTATTGCAGATTGACCCATTTGTTTGCAGCTACATGTGTGTATGTGTGTGTGTATGTGTGTGTGTGTGTGAGAGAGAGAGAGCATGCGTGTGTATGTGTGTGTGTGTGTGTGTGTGTGTGTGTGTGTGTGTGTGTGTGTGTGTGTGTGTGTGTGTGTGTGTGTGTGTGTGTGTGTGTTTCTAGTGTCAGCTTGTTTCTAGTTGTAGTAAATATAGTTTTAGTTTCCCTTCAATTTATAAATAAAAAAGACTTTTAGGACTGGTCGCGGTGGGGCGAATTTAATAGCATGTCCATGATATCAAAGGCAGGCAAGCCTAAACATGTAACAATTGAAGTAACAAGATAAAAATTACGTCATGTCTAGATACGCTAACCTCGCTGCTGAACGTACATTTGGTGCGAAGCGCCGTATGTGCGTATGTATGAATGTATGTATGTGTGTGTATGTATGTATGTATGTATGTATGTATGTATGTATGTATGTGTGTGTGTATATGTATGTATGTATGTATGTGTGCGTGCGTATGTATGTAAGGCTGTTACCCTTTTCAACAGTAATATCAGAAGATAGTGTCTGTCAACATTCTTTAGTTATTTAGCACTAGCCCATGTAGTAGATCACTGCAACTTTGCTGACACCAGAAGCACAGGGGGCCTAACCATAAGTGTTTGTGATGCCAAGAGTGTTACAAAGGTAACTGTCACGACACGGGGTTTTTTCTTTTTTTCCTATTTTTGTAGGAGAGGTAAATTTAGAGGGGTGACAGATTAGCTAGTCACCGGGTAGCGATATCATTGGTGTCTAGTCGTCTACACGGGTGTTTTGCTGCCGTGCGAGAATTTGGAGGACGGCGTGACGCACGTGATCGCTCGGTCTGCGCGATCGGGTGGTTATTGTTGCACGTGAATTTTCATCACATGATTTACTGAGCGTTTTTTTGGCTAACCGTACGAATCCAAATTGTTATTCAGTCGCATTCCAGCTGCGAACAAGAACGGTCGGCTTCAAGCAGTCAAAAAAGTAACTAGTCTTCGAGGGGGGAATTTTGCGTGCGTGGTTAGCCATTTGCTGCCGTCCTCAAGTGGCGCGTCGTCCTCCTGTGACGGTCCCACAATACGGCTCTGGTTGTTCCGTAGCTGGTGTCCTGAGAGAAGAAGATGAAACTGCAACGACTGAACCCCTGGCTTGTCTTGTCTTTGTTCGTCTGCGTCTCAGCCGGGGCCTCTCCACGAATAGAATAGCGGTGAGTACACGCAACAATTCGTTAGTGGCCTTTTGCTCTGGGGGGGGGGGGGGAGAGGGGGGGTCTGTGTTTGCTTGTTCTGTTATTATTATTAGTTTGGTTAGTGCGTACTGGGGGAGGGGGGGGGGCAAGTGTAGGAGTGTAGAAGTAAGTGCCATTTAGCGTACAGTAGTTAGCGTCGGATTAGTTATTGGTGTTTAACGCCGAGCAGGCGACTAAGGCCATCTCACTATTTAGCGTCGGAGTGTAAATTTGGAAGTTAGTCATATGGTGACGTGTAAATATGCTTTTTGTTGAGTGTGAATTTATTGTTGTGGGAGAGAGGTGAAGGAACGTAAAAGACGGCAGTTAAACTTGTGGGAAGGGTGATGTGATTGTCTTTTGTTTTGTTGTTGTTGTTGTTAGTTATTCATATGCGTATTTTGCACCTGTGTTGTAGTGTATCCAAATCCAGTTCAAATCCAGTTCCAAATCCAACGGTCTAAACGTCAAGTCGTAAAGCTTAACCAGCTAAGTCCGCCGCTGCGCTGTGCGCAAGAGTGGAAGCTGGCTGTGTTATTCCACTTGTGGGTCTACGACGCCGTACCTGGGCGCTGTCGAGAGCATCGCGGCGCGCCCCGTGTTTAGCCAGGTCGGGTCGCCCCATTTAGTTATTTCTAACTCGTCTAACCTATATTGTTTATTTGTAAACTGGTAGAGGACGTTGTGTTAATTTCATCTCCTCGTAGCGACAGTGTTGCGAGGATAGCTTTGTGGAAGTATCAGTGATATTCTGAAATATTGTATTGTTTAAAAGTAGCCCTGTGTTACGGAAGACCTTGTCGCGAAAGCAAGAGCGTAGAGCTGAGCTTGGCGGTTGTGCTTCCGTCGATAAGGTCTAGTGACGTTAGAACTATTAAGTTTGCTTAACTTTCGGTTGTGTTGTATTGAGGATGTTGGTTCCATTATATAGTCGACTTTGTGGTCGAAATACTGTTATTTAAAGGCAGTCTTGTGATGGGGAAAACCTTATCGCGGAGGCAAGAGCGTTAAGCTGAACTGAGCTCGACGGTTGTGCCTCCGGCGAAAAGGTCCAGTGACCGGTGAACGGTATTAAGGTTGTTCCACGTTTGCTTGTGTGTCAGTAAGCACTATTCGCTTCATTATATTTGATATTGTGCTATTTGAAGTATTGTTACTTTAGTAGCCACGTGCTGAGAGGGACTCTTCGCGGAAGCAAAAGTGTAGGTCTAATTCACGTTAGAGCTTGACGTTTGTGCTTCGACGGGGTCCAGTGGCTTGTGAATTATGTAAATCTTTTCAGTCTCAATTTTCGTTTGTATTATTAAGGATATTTGTTTATTATATATTTGTTATTTTGTATAGTGTATATTGGCTATTCGGGTTGTGGAGTTTGGATGCGTGTGAATGTCAACTGATGCGTGAGTGTGTGGTTAGGATTGAGCGAAAATAGTTGATTATTGTTAGGGTTATATGTAATAAATGTTGTAGTAATTGTTCCTCTGGTGTTTGTGTTAGGTTTATGTTAGTGTTGGTCGGGTGTGTCTCGAGTGGTAGCACTCATAGCTCGCGCCCCGGAAGTGGGGTCGTGACAGTAACAGTACGTCTGTTACAGTTCATCTCTTTAACTGAGAGTTATATAGGTTATTTAATTAATTGAATGAGTGAATGATGATGCCATGTGTTGTATGGGCAGACAGTGAATTTCTCCATGAGGGATTAATAAAGTGTTGTTGTGTTGTTGTATTGTTGTTGTAGTATTGTTGTTGTTGTATTGTTGTATTGTATTGTAAACAGGATAATCTCCGATATTTCTGTACACACAAGCTTGAACTTGGCGAAATACTTTCATAAAGGGGTGGATAAGAGAGCCTCGCCTCCGAGCATATTGTAATTGAATGTCTCATTTAAGACGTAAAGAACCGTTTATAGGAAGTCGGTTGACCCATATAGTCCGTAATTTTTGTCATATTTACTTGAAATTTTGGATATAGCTAGTTTAGATAAAGACATTGGATGAGTTTGTTAGCCAGCCTTTCCATATTTTTAGTAAAAAATAATTCTTTTCAAAAAAGAAATAAAAACGCTTTTTAAAAAAAAAAACTTGACTTCTAGAGAAAGTCAGACAGTGGCGGTGACGTAAAAGAAGCAACTCCGTCACCACGCAGAATTGACATAATACTCTAAATATGACGTCATTCTCTCTAGCGCGCCGAAGTCTCTCTCTCTCTGTCACACACACACACACACACACACACACGCACACACATACATATGCGCGCATCTCCAAGCCGAGGCATAGATTCTCCTGTGCCCGGAGGTCGCATGAACATATATGCCTCTTGAGTATATTTGGAGCGCGCGCGTGCACGCGCACACGCACACGCATACACACACATCGACGCGCTTTCAGAAGAGCATGCAGGTGTACTTAGTATAGCATGTAGCTAGGTAACGTCAACCTGATTTCACACAAATTATAACAAGACTGAAATTGCACCGTAAAATTGTAGTTTTGTCACCATTTTCGCACGTCTTGAAGCGAAAGCAAAACTCATATCACGTTAAATATAAAATTACGTAAAAACAAAAAAATACGTCATGACAAATGACGTTTGACAAACCAATGACGCATATGCACTGTGGCGCCCCTTCTAGAGTTCACTATGACGCATTGGCACATCTGTGAGGCTTTTTCAGAAGGAGATATTTCAACATCAGAATCAAGTCAAAGACAAAAGGTAGAGACCCTTGACAGCGAAGACAGCTCTCATATAGAAGGGACTTTGTGGGTTATGGTTCATCCCATCTTTGTACATGTACTGTAAGTGTTTGTTTTCTTATTGTGATTGTAAAGCGGTTAAAGCACCTTGTGATTATGGGTTATTCAAATGACCTTTATTATTATCATCATCTTTAAATCATTATCATCATCATCATCATCATCATCATTATCATTTAGTCAGTCATATGGTATAATTATACCCTATGGCCCTGGGAAGCCCGACTGTGAACAGAGTAGTTTAGTCATAGCTCCCTCTTTCTTGTGGGCCCCACCGACCTCTGGCACTTCCCCTACAGGAGCATCCTTTAACACATCTCCTGCAGATAGCTGCCCGTGGCCTACACAGAACTGTTGTCATACCAGGCTGTTGTCATACCAGATTGTTGTCATACTAGGTTGTTGTCATACCAGGCTGTTGATATACCAGGCTGTTGCCATACCAGGCTGTTGTCATACCAGGCTGTTGTCATACCAGGCGGCGTGGCTGTACTATCTTTTGACATAGAGACCCACACACACCCTCTCCCATGTTTCAGTTTTTACGCCAGCCGCCCTTGCAAAGTGTTCCTACGCCACTGGTTGTGTACGTCGGTCTTGTTTTCAGTGGCGATGATAGGACCACGGCGGCGATGTTTCGGGAACGCCGGATGAGGGTCTGCCTGGTAAGTAAAGGTCCTCGGGCCGATGTCGGCCGCTTACACTAACACGGATGTGCGCGGGCCCCCCTAAGGCCGACGTCGACCCGAATGAGTTTTACTTACTTAGAGTGGAGATAGGCGTGTAATGTATACTGGTCTCACTGTTTTATGGCCTGCCGTTACTTAGAGTGGAGATAGGCGTGTAATGTATACTGGTCTCACTGTTTTATGGCCTGCCGTTACTTAGAGTGGAGATAGGCGTGTAATGTATACTGGTCTCACTGTTTTATGGCCTGCCGTTACTTAGAGTGGAGATAGGCGTGTATACTGGTCTCACTGTTTTATGGCCTGCCGTTACTTAGAGTGGAGATAGGCGTGTAATGTATACTGGTCTCACTGTTTTATGGCCTGCCGTTACTTGGAGTGGAGATAGGCGTGTAATGTATACTGGTCTCACTGTTTTATGGCCTGCCGTTACTTGGAGTGGAGATAGGCGTGTAATGTATACTGGTCTCACTGTTTTATGGCCTGCCGTTACTTGGAGTGGAGATAGGCGTGTAATGTATACTGGTCTCACTGTTTTATGGCCTGCCGTTACTTGGAGTGGAGATAGGCGTGTAATGTATACTGGTCTCACTGTTTTATGGCCTGCCGTTCCTAATTTGTCTCGTCCTGGGACAAAATATGTAACGCAGGGACTAGATAATTGATCCTAGGACAAATTCGATTTAATCCTAGGACAAATTCGATTTAATCCTAGGACAAACTCGATTTAATCCTAGGAGTAAATAATTTATTCCTATGGCTAATTCCAACCAATCAGACAACAGGAATCGTCCCACGCGACACTGATGACGCGCGGTGATTGATGCAAAATACGGCATTCATTCATTGGACGTCGCCTGAGGCATCCTGGCTGATTGGCTGGAATTAGTCATTTGTATTACGATTAAATCGAATTTGTCCTATGAGTACATGGAAGGGGCGGTTTGCTCAGTATGAGCGACGGGTGTCTTTTGCTTCCTTGCTTGGTTGGCATATTCAGAGTGCGACATCCTGTCCGCATAAGTCGGCCAACGGCGCGTCAGTTAAAACATATGTAACGTACTACAACAACCCAAGTTAACCCCTTGGGTGTCGCTAGCGATTTTGGTCGAGGTGATTCCTGAAGGAAAATCGCTACCGACACCCAAAGGGTTAACATTTTATCACAAACAAATTAACGTTGTACATCAACAGTGTACTGATGACCGTGAACAAGCTTTCGATCTTCACACTATCTCTGTCGCTGCTCGCGTGGTAACTGCTTGCTAGGATAACACCCCCTGAGCCCTCGTGCACTTTGGGGAATTGAACCTATGTCCCTTACGCTCTTGGTATGCGTGCCAACCACTAGACATCCGTTTTCCCTGGTGGGAAATCCTTGTGACATGATGCTTGCATTACGAGCATATGGTAACGATAAACCACCCTCAGGAAAGTCTCTTCCGCTTGCAAGAGGCACAGATTCTCA
>BTPG01000001.1:43795160-43847660 GCA_036245525.1 Semisulcospira habei
AAAAATCCAGCCATTTCTTTGGATTGAACATCAAAATCTGATTTTTCGGAACAGATTCTTTTAAGCCGAAGAAACTGAGAAAATGGGATGCTATTCTTACATTTGGGGTTGTGCGAAGAGCGGTAGTCGAGGTATGAATGTGAATCGGTAGGCTTGTAATGTATTGAAGTTTTCAACATTCCGCAGTCAATACTGATGCTCATGTCCAGAAAGTCGACTGAAGTAGCTGATATATTTTATGTGAACTTGATGGATGGGTGGAAATCCTGCACGAAGTGAATGAAGTCTAAAAGTGCAGCGTGGGTCATGTGTGTAGCTCCGATACCATCATCGATGTAGCGTTTATACATCTCAGGGACAGGCCCGGTGTATGTCTGAAGTATTTGGTTCTCAAGGAAACCCATGAAGAGGCAGGCATAGCTGGGTCCCATTTTAGTTCCCATCGCTACGCCACTGCACTGAGCGAAGGTGACGCCATCAAAGGAGAAACTGTTACGAGAGAGAACCAATTCAGCCAGACGTATAAGAGTATGAGTAGGAGGTTGTTTATGACTTCTTTGGTTGAGGAAGTACGAAAGTGCATTGAGGCCGTCATTGTGCGGTATGACAGTATATAGTGAAGTGACATCAAGTGTAAACAACAGTTCAGGTTTGAAAAGTTGTTTCTGGTTGACTTGGTCTATGATCTCTAGAGCATGGTTGGTGTCTTTAATGTAGGTAGGTAGGTAGAGACAGGACAAAGGGTTGGAAGATGATGTCCAGGTATTCGGAGATGTGTTCTGTGGGACAGCTGCAAGCTGACACTATGGGGCGGCCGGGATTGTTGAGTTTGTGAATTTTGGGGAGAAGGTAAAAGTTAGGTTGCTTAGGCCGCTTTTTGATGAGGAGATTAGCTGTTGAAGGAAGCTCTCCTTGAAGAATCATCTCTTTGACTGTCTTGGAGATGCGCTTTTGATCAGCTTGGAGGGAGCTTTCGTCAAGGTGTTGGTAGTGTTCCGGGTTCTCTAACTGTCTGTAGGCCTCTTTGATGTACAGATCTCTGTCCCATACAACGACGGCGCCACCTTTATCGGCTGGTTTGATGACGATGTCGCTTCGGAGCTACACACATGACCCACGCTGCACTTTTAGACTTCATTCACTTCGTGCAGGATTTCCACCCATCCATCAAGTTCACATACAATATATCAGCTACTTCAGTCGACTTTCTGGACATGAGCATCAGTATTGACTGCGGAATGTTGAAAACTTCAAATACATTACAAGCCTACCGATTCACATTCATACCTCGACTACCGCTCTTCGCACAACCCCAAATGTAAGAATAGCATCCCATTTTCTCAGTTTCTTCGGCTTAAAAGAATCTGTTCCGAAAAATCAGATTTTGATGTTCAATCCAAAGAAATGGCTGGATTTTTCATCGACAGACATTACCCACATACTGTTGTTCAAGGTTCTCTCCAAACAGTACAAAAACTTAGTCGCGCGAGTGTACTGCAGACTAAGCCTACCGCTGAGAGTGACAGGCCCATCGTAACCATGGTTTACCATCCGCACACCAATCCGGTTCGTAAAATACTTCTTTCTAACTGGGGTCTTTTGTCATCCAGTAAAGAGTCCGCTGCTATCTTTTCTGAACCTCCGTTGGTGGCTTTCAAGAGGGATATTAATTTACGAGACATGCTTGTTCGCTCTACTCTTAAGCCTCGTTCTACCACCAGACCCTCCGGCTCCACACCGTGCAATGTTCCAAATTGCAAGACATGTCCTTTTATTTGCCCTTCTACAGTGGTGAATGGTCCACGCTACAAATTCAACATAGATACTTCACATGTCAAACTACCAACGTGATTTATGTCATCTCCTGTGTGAAATGCGGCCAACTCTATGTTGGAGAGACGGAAAGAACCATCAACGACCGTTTTAAAGAACATCTTCAGTCGGTCAAGTACCATTACAATAGACCGGTCGGGCGACATTTCAACCAGGCCGATCACTGCGTCTCGGACATTCGTGTTAAAGGCCTCTGGCTTATGCAAGCCAGTAATGTCTGGGCCAGGAAAGACCGAGAAAAATTTTTGATTAATAAACTGGGCACTGTGGCACCACTCGGGATGAATATGAAAGATTAACTTTTTGGACCTTACCTGTGTCTTCTGCTAACTGTCATTTACCTTACCGAGTCGCTTCTGTCTGACTACTCACTAACCAGATAGTTGCGGCTGGCGCTGATTGATATGTACTTTGTGCCTCCCATGGGGACTTTTTCAGCGCTGGCCATACGTTAAGTTGGATCCCTTGCCCTTCCCTGTCGGACGCCTGGTCGCCGGTCCTTGGATTTATGCGCGGGTGTGGGGGGCGATCATGTGCATTCCCTTGGGGATGTATGTGGTCGTCTTGTTCGCATGCCTGTGCGTTCGTCCGTGGGCTGGAGGGTGCCTGTTGGGTGGGGCTGGTGGCTCTGTTTGTTTGCCTTCCCCCCCCCCCTCCCTTTTTGTTCTCTCTCTCTCTCTCTCTCTCTCTCTCTCTCTCTCTATCTCTCTCTCTCTCTCTCTCTCTCTCTCTCTCTCTCTCTCTCTCTCTCTCTCTCTCTCTCTTCCCCCTTTCTCTCTTCCCTTTCCCCCTCCCCTTCCCCCGCCCCTTTTGTCTTTCTCTCCCCCCACACCCTGTTTTTTTTTTTTTTTTTTTTTTTTTTTTTTTTGAGTTACCCTTGAAGATGGTTTCACAACTACCTACTCTCCTCTTATACCATTATTCTCTTACTGAATTTGATTATTTGCTTTGTTTCATCGATATTCCTTGTTGTGTACCATGCTAAATGCTGGGTTTTTTTTTCCCGGGGTCCTCCCGTTTTTCCCCGAGGTAGTCCTCAACTCGATGGTGATATAAGGTTTGCCTTCGGGTTGGTGTTTAGCTGGCTTTGTGTATTAGACACTCAGCCTACTTCGTGCCCAAGGGTACTCCCCGTTCGTTCTCTCTCTCTCTCTCTCTCTCTCTCTCTCTCTCTCTCCTCTCTCTCTCTCTCTCTCTCTCTCTCTCTCTCTCTCTCTCTCTCTCTCTCTCTCTCTCTCTCTCTCTCTTCTCTCTCCCCCTCTCTCCCCCCCCTCTCTCTCTCTCTCTCTCTCTCTCTCTCTCTCTCTCTCTCTCTCTCTCTCTCTCTCGCTGTCTCTCTTCTCTCTCTCTCTCCCCGGCCTCACACACGCGCATTTACTTTTGCTCGCTCCTGCGCGCGCTTACACACACTCTTGTCTCTCGTGTTTAGTTTCTCTCGGAGTCTTTCTCTTACGATTTTTTTCTTTGACGTCATTTTTACTTTTGTTCTTCCTTTCCTTTTCTTTTCTTTTTCGTTTTACGTCACCTTCAGTTGCCACAAATAATGTCTCTGTTTGTTTGTCTATTTTGACAAAGGGTATTTACCCGAAATATTAATAAATTGTGTTGTACCGTTTTTTCTAAACGTGTTTCTTTCTCCGTTGGGTACTTCTTTGCATGATCATGTACACATGAGGCATGATATACCATGATGATGGACACATGAGGCGTGATATACCATGATGATGGGCACATGAGGCGTGATATACCGTGATGATGGACACATGAGGCATGATATACCATGATGATGTACCCATGAGGCATGATATACCATGATGATGGACACATGAGGCATGATATACCATGATGATGGACACATGAGGCATGATATACCATGAAGATGGACACATGAGGCGTGATGATGATGGACACATGAGGCATGATATACCATGATGATGGACACATGAGGCATGATATACCATGATCATGTACACATGAGGCATGATATACCATGATGATGGACACATGAGGCATGATATACCATGATGATGGAGACATGAGGCATGATATACCATGATGATGGACACATGAGGCATGATATACCATGATGATGGACACATGAGGCATGATATACCGTGATGATGGACACATGAGGCATGATGATGATGGACACATGAGGCATGATATACCATGATGATGGACACATGAGGCGTGATGATGATGGACACATGAGGCATGATATACCATGATGATGGACACATGAGGCGTGATATACGGTGATGATGGACACATGAGGCATGATGATGATGGACACATGAGGCATGATATACCATGATGATGGATACATGAGGCATGATATACCATGATGATGGGCACATGAGGCGTGATATACCGTGATGATCGACACATGAGATATGATAATGATGGACTGGACACATGAGGCATGATATACCATGATGATGGACACATGAGGCATGATATACCATGATGATGGATACATGAGGCATGATATACCATGATGACGGACGCATGAGACGTGATATACCGTGATGATGGACACATGAGGTATGATAATGATGGACACATGAGGCATGATATACCATGATGATGGACACATGAGGCATGATATACCATGATGACGGACGCATGAGACGTGATATACCATGATGATGGACACATGAGGCATGATATACCATGATGATGGACACATGAGGCGAGATATACCATGATGATGGACACGTGAGACGTGATATACCGTGATGATGGACACATGAGGCATGATATACCATGATGATGGACACAAGAGACGTGATATACCGTGATGATGGACACATGAGGCAAGATATACCATGATGATGTACCCATGAGGCATGATATACCATGATGATGGACACATGAAGCATGACATACCATGATGATGGACAGATGAGGCATGATATACCATGATGATGGACAGATGAGGCATGATATGCCATGATGATTGACACATGAGGCATGATATACCATAATGATGGACACATGAGGCATGATATACCATGATGATGGACACATGAGGCGTGATATACCATGATGATGGACACATGAGGCATGATATACCATGATGATGGACACATGAGGCATGATATACCATGATGATGGACACATGAGGCATGATATACCATGATGATGGACACATGAGGCATGATGATGATGGACACATGAGGCATGATATACCATGATGATGGATACATGAAACATGATATACCATGATGATGGACACATGAGGCATGATATACCATGATGATGGATACATGAGGCATGATATACCATGATGATGGACACATGAGGCGTGATGATGATGGACACATGAGGCATGATATACCATGATGATGGACACATGAGGCGTGATGATGATGGACACATGAGGCATGATATACCATGATGATGGACACATGAGGCATGATATACCATAATGATGGACACATGAGGCATGAAATGGTAGTCGTAGTATGATAAATACACCAGAAGCACGCACGTAAGATTCTTTTAAATAACTTCATTCAGCTGCAATCCGTCACCCGTGGCTTAAGGATGTAGACAATACTGGAGTAACAGTTCCAACAATATTTTAATTCAGCGATGCGATCTCCACAAAATGCAGTTCCAAATGCACCAGCACTGATACAAAGTCTCTTCTGCAAATGTCCACACTGCCGACACAAAGTCTCTCTACAACGTGCACCATACTGTTACGCTGTATCTCTCACACTGTACACACTATACGGGCCACGTACCTACGATAAACTGTGTGTCTCTACAACTGACAATGCAAGACAATGTATGAATGTGCATCCCAACACCAATCTTTTATAGTGCACCAATTTCTAGAATAATCCACAAAAACTCACACACCACAACCAATCAGAATGGAACACTAACTAAAATCATAAATATTAATAATAGATGAACTTTCTGGAAGATTCACGATCTATCACAAAACACAAAGAACGGCTGCTCAATTCATGCGCACAGTAAACAACATGTTGCGCAATGTCGCCAATTTACCGACGTCACACATACGAGGTCACTAAACAGTGCGACCTTTCTAGAACGTTCTGCACTAAACTTAGCGTATCATAACGAAGTGAATTCCGCTCAGCGCGACCGAAAGAAAATGTTATTAAAAAGGTGAATCATAACCATGATAGCTTAAATAAATATCGGATCGTTTCCTATGATTAACACATGTATGCTCCCACAGGAACAACGCAACCACAATCGTAACAATGGACACATGAGGCGTGATGTACCAAGATGATGGACACATGAGGCATGATATACCATGATGATGGACACATGAAGCATGACATGCCATGATGATGGATACATGAGGCATGATATGCCATGATGATGTACACATGAGGCATGATATACTATGAAGATGGACACTTGAGACATGATATACCATTATGATGGACACATGAAGCATGATGTACCATGATGACGGACACATGAGGCATGATATACCATGATGATGGACACATGAGGCGTGATATACCATAATGAGGGAAACATGAGGCATGATATACCATGATGATGGACACATGAGGCGTGATATACCATGATGATGGACACATGAGGCATGATATGCCATGATGATGTACACATGAGGCACGATATACCATGATGATGGACACATGAGGCATGGTGTACCATGATGGTGGATACATGAGGCATGATATACCATGATGATGGACACATGAGGCATGATGATGATGGACACATGAGGCATGATATACCATGATGATGGACATTGAGTTATATTATAAAATATGAGAAATGCGCCATATAAATACCATGTAATAAATAATACCACATGAGGCATGATATACCATGATGATGGACACATGAGGCATGATATACCATGATGACGGACACATGAGGCATGATATACCATGATGATGGACACATGAGGCATGATATACCATGATGATGGATACATTTTGCAAATTCGGTGTTGTTCACGTTTTTTTCAGCCGTTAAGGGGTTAAAAATCACACTTTGTGCGCATGTGACAGCTTTTTTTGTATTTTTTTCTTATTAACCCCTTCCTCGCCACTGGACGCAATTTGTGTTTATGGAAATCATTGTACAATGAGCGTCAATGGCTGATCCCCAGCCCTCAAAGTGGTTTTAGCAAGAGGTAGAGAGCCTTATCACCCCCGCAAAGTGGCGTTAGCAAGAGGTAGAGATCCTTATCACCCCCGCAAAGTGGTTTCAGCAAGAGGTAGAGAACCTTATCACCCCCGCAAAGTGGCGTTAGCAAGAGGTAGAGAGCCTTATCACCCCCGCAAAGTGGCGTTAGCAAGAGGTAGAGAGCCTTATCACCCCCGCAAAGTGGTTTCAGCAAGAGGTAGAGAGCCTTATCACCCCCGCAAAGTGGCGTTAGCAAGAGGTAGAGAACCTTATCACCCCCCGCAAAGTGGCGTTAGCAAGAGGTAGAGAGCCTTATCACCCCCGCAAAGTGGCGTTAGCAAGAGCTAGAGAGCCTTATCACCCTCGCAAAGTGGTTTTAGCAAGAGGTAGAGATCCTTATCACCCCGCAAAGTGGCGTTAGCAAGAGGTATAGAGCCTTATCACCCCCCACAAAGTGGCGTTAGCAAGAGGTAGAGAGCCTTATCACCCCCGCAAAGTGGTTTCAGCAAGAGGTATAGAGCCTTATCACCCCCCGCAAAGTGGCGTTAGCAAGAGGTAGAGAACCTTATCACCCCCGCAAAGTGGTTTCAGCAAGAGGTAGAGAGCCTTATCACCCCCGCAAAGTGGTTTCAGCAAGAGGTAGAGATCCTTATCACCCCCGCAAAGTGGTTTCAGCAAGAGGTAGAGAGCCTTATCACCCCCGCAAAGTGGTTTCAGCAAGAGGTAGAGAGCCTTATCACCCTCGCAAAGTGGTTTTAGCAAGAGGTAGAGATCCTTATCACCCCGCAAAGTGGCGTTAGCAAGAGGTAGAGAGTCGTATCACCCCCGCAAAGTGGCAGTTTCAGCAAGAGGTAGAGAGCCTTATCACACCCGCAGCTGCGCGGGCTCATAACCGATGATTTCTACCTCTTGCGTTTTGAGTGTTTCTCGGCAATGCCGAAGGGTTCAACATGTCAACGTTTGAATCAAGTTTTCTCGGCAATGCCGAAGGGTTCAACATGTCAACGTTTGAATCAAGTTTTCTCGGCAATGCCGAAGGGTTCAACATGTCAACGTTTGAATCAAGTTTTCTCGGCAATGCCGAAGGGTTCAACATGTCAACGTTTGAATCAAGTTTTCTCGGCAATGCCGAAGGGTTCAACATGTGAACGTTTGAATCAAGTTTTCTCGGCAATGCCGAAGGGTTCAACATGTCAACGTTTGAATCAAGTTTTCTCGGCAATGCCGAAGGGTTCAACATGTCAACGTTTGAATCAAGTTTTCTCGGCAATGCCGAAGGGTTCAACATGTCAACGCCGGTTTGAATCAAGTTTTCTCGGCAATGCCGAAGGGTTCAACATGTCAACGTTTGAATCAAGTTTTCTCGGCAATGCCGAAGGGTTCAACATGTCAACGTTTGAATCAAGTTTTCTCGGCAATGCCGAAGGGTTCAACATGTCAACGTTTGAATCAAGTTTTCTCGGCAATGCCGAAGGGTTCAACATGTCAACGTTTGAATCAAGTTTTCTCGGCAATGCCGAAGGGTTCAACATGTCAACGCCGTTTGAATCAAGTTTTCTCGGCAATGCCGAAGGGTTCAACATGTCAACGTTTGAATCAAGTTTTCTCGGCAATGCCGAAGGGTTCAACATGTCAACGCCGGTTTGAATCAAGTTTTCTCGGCAATGCCGAAGGGTTCAACATGTCAACGTTTGAATCAAGTTTTCTCGGCAATGCCGAAGGGTTCAACATGTCAACGCCGGTTTGAATCAAGTTTTCTCGGCAATGCCGAAGGGTTCAACATGTCAACGCCGGTTTGAATCAAGTTTTCTCGGCAATGCCGAAGGGTTCAACATGTCAACGCCGGTTTGAATCAAGTTTTCTCGGCAATGCCGAAGGGTTCAACATGTCAACGCCGGTTTGAATCAAGTTTTCTCGGCAATGCCGAAGGGTTCAACATGTCAACGCCGGTTTGAATCAAGTTTTCTCGGCAATGCCGAAGGGTTCAACATGTCAACGCCGGTTTGAATCAAGTTTTCTCGGCAATGCCGAAGGGTTCAACATGTCAACGCCGGTTTGAATCAAGTTTTCTCGGCAATGCCGAAGGGTTCAACATGTCAACGCCGGTTTGAATCAAGTTTTCTCGGCAATGCCGAAGGGTTCAACATGTCAACGTTTGAATCAAGTTTTCTCGGCAATGCCGAAGGGTTCAACATGTCAACGTTTGAATCAAGTTTTCTCGGCAATGCCGAAGGGTTCAACATGTCAACGTTTGAATCAAGTTTTCTCGGCAATGCCGAAGGGTTCAACATGTCAACGTTTGAATCAAGTTTTCTCGGCAATGCCGAAGGGTTCAACATGTCAACGTTTGAATCAAGTTTTCTCGGCAATGCCGAAGGGTTCAACATGTCAACGTTTGAATCAAGTTTTCTCGGCAATGCCGAAGGGTTCAACATGTCAACGTTTGAATCAAGTTTTCTCGGCAATGCCGAAGGGTTCAACATGTCAACGCCGGTTTGAATCAAGTTTTCTCGGCAATGCCGAAGGGTTCAACATGTCAACGTTTGAATCAAGTTTTCTCGGCAATGCCGAAGGGTTCAACATGTCAACGCCGGTTTGAATCAAGTTTTCTCGGCAATGCCGAAGGGTTCAACATGTCAACGCCGGTTTGAATCAAGTTTTCTCGGCAATGCCGAAGGGTTCAACATGTCAACGCCGGTTTGAATCAAGTTTTCTCGGCAATGCCGAAGGGTTCAACATGTCAACGCCGGTTTGAATCAAGTTTTCTCGGCAATGCCGAAGGGTTCAACATGTCAACGCCGGTTTGAATCAAGTTTTCTCGGCAATGCCGAAGGGTTCAACATGTCAACGCCGGTTTGAATCAAGTTTTCTCGGCAATGCCGAAGGGTTCAACATGTCAACGCCGGTTTGAATCAAGTTTTCTCGGCAATGCCGAAGGGTTCAACATGTCAACGCCGGTTTGAATCAAGTTTTCTCGGCAATGCCGAAGGGTTCAACATGTCAACGCCGGTTTGAATCAAGTTTTCTCGGCAATGCCGAAGGGTTCAACATGTCAACGCCGGTTTGAATCAAGTTTTCTCGGCAATGCCGAAAGGGTTCAACATGTCAACGTTTGAATCAAGTTATCGGCGTTTTAATACATATTCAGTTAATACTGATTCTGTGACGATCGCCGATTACCGTATATGCTGGTCACGAGTACGGGGCCCAACCATCACATCAGTGCAGTAAAAAAAAAAAACTACAACACGCTGACGTACAAGAACTGAGGAATAGACCGCTCTCGCGCTCTCTCTCTCTCTCTCTCTCTCTCTCTCTCTCTCTCTCTCTCTCTCTCTCTCTCTCTCTCTCTCTCTCTCTCTCTCTCTCTCTCTCTCTCTCTCTTGGGATCGCCGGCCAATGGCTAGAAAGATAGAATCTCATCAGATAAGTCATGTTTTATGGCCTCGTTAGCCACGCTTGTCATGCACTGCGGGCGCTACCTTTTTTACAACAAAGCCGGAGCCTCGGGCCGCGTTCAAGTACTGAAACTTGTCTGAATGTGGGAAAAGGCGATGAGAAGTCCGTTAGCGAGAGGCTGCGTCAAGCCACACTTCGATTTCTGGATAATTGGAACTATGGGGTGTCACATCTCGCAAAGCCGATCGATCAGGATCTACCTTTGACTGAGACATAATGGTCAATCCACCTCTCGCAGGCGACAGAGATGTGTCGTACACTTTGATACGTGACCGGCTCTTTCTTCATTTCAGTGTGGAAAAAGATGAAAAAAAGAAGGAAAAAAAAAAAAAACACTGACTCGACTCATTAAGGCAAAGAACCTCATGAGCCCCCGCATCTGCTGCCTCCGCATCTGCTACCTCTTGCTGCCTCACATTTATATCTGTGTTCCTTGAACGGATGATGTGATCTGTCTTTGAACTACCCATTGTTACACAAATTGTATTCGCATCCGCCTGCAGTTACGGAGTTAAGATAGACCGGGCAGGCAACTGTGATGTGACGTCAAAAGCAGTAGTTTGTTTGTTTTGGGTTTTTTTTGTATGTGAGCTAAAAATATGACGTACTGTCACCGACGTAGGCAGTCGCAATACGTTACCATTTGACGTCACACACAAATGACGTTAAATTAACGCCTTCAAAGTCTGCCAATTAACGCATGTTGTGTTTTTGCAATCGTCGTTAGTTAGCCGTTAAAGACCCAAACGTCCGAGAAACAAAGATCTAAAGTGGCGTCAGCAAGAGACATAGATCCTTATGAGCCCGCGCAACTGCTTGGGTTCATGAGGACCTGTGTTTTTTGCAGATGAATGTTTTGATAATTCCTCGGCAATGAATACTGAACACACTACAGGTTCAACAAAACTGGACTCGACCAAGCAATTTTCACCGGCCTTTTGTGAATGGGATAGTTGTGGTTTTCGTTTGCCAAAAGCGATATGTTTCCCACCAAAAACATCAAGGAGGAGCAACAAGAGGAGGGCAAACGACTGGAAAAGATAGGCCTAGCGTTGGCTGCGTTTCAGTTTACAAAGCAATGAAACAGGGGGGGGGGGGGGGGGGCAGGAAATCTACTCAAAGCTTAAGAAATCTTTCATTGTGTTTTCTTAATAATATTTTTATTTTATGTTTATATTTTATTTGGTGTTGGGTTGTTGTTGATTTTTTTTTTTGTTTTGTTTTGTTTTACTTCAGAATAAGCTTCTTTCTTTTTCTTTTTTTGTAACGTTGTCGTACATTATAGTGACAGTAAACATTTCTGATATATTTTTTTTAAATCGTTTTTTGGAAGGAACTACTTTCTTTAAATTAGACTGAATGTTTACAATGTTTCTAAGTTAATATTCTACTTACATTCGGGAAACACTGACACACACGCATACACACATACACACACACACACACACACACACACACACACACACACACAACACACGGCACGCACACACACACACACACACACACACACACACACACACACACACACACACACAACACTGCCGGAGCGCCTGATTTCCCAACACAACAAAGAACAAGCGCGCACTCACTGAACCTTGAAGCATCCCGTTTAGCCCGCCCTGACATCATGTTGTGAACTCCCTCTCAACCCACCCGGCTCACAAACACAGATGCAAACACCACCAGCATAGAGACATAAATCCTTATGAGCCCCCGCAATTGCGGGGGCTCATGAGGATTTATGCCTCTTGCAGACGGAAAGCGTTTGCTAACGCGGCGTTCGGCAAACTGGCGTATGCCCGCCCGGTGGGAGGGTACAACCGTTTTGAAGCGCAAACAAAACGTACACAGTTTCCACGACGTAATAGCACCCCGGAAAAGCACCCGGAACCAAAAATGGAACCGCACCTAATCGGACCACCTCGGTCACAGCGAGCCTTTGTCAGATCGCACCCACAAGCGCGGTGCAGTCGGATAGGAGTTGACGTAACGTCCATTTGTCGTGAATTAAGAGACGTTCTACACAACACTATGCACTGATGACACAACAGTCTTTTGTCCTAGATTATAGAACACATCTTGCTTACGAGTGTCACGACACGCCTGACGGAGTCAGGGCGCCGTGGACAATATGAGTGCAGACACTCGAGAAAACCCACCCACTCTAAATAAATAACACAACGCCAGCGATAAACAACAAACAGATCCTTTATTACCTACTCTTACTCTAACCCCCACCCCAACCCACTAACGCCCCACACACTCACACATACCCACACATGCACTCATAACGTATTAACACTTAAAAAAGATTAACATATAAAAAATGACTAACAAGTGAAAATGACTAACAGGTGAATATGACTAACAGGTGAAAATGACTAACAGACGAAAATGACTAACAGGTGAATATGACTAACAGGTGATAATGACTAACAGGTGATAATGACTAATATGGCCAACGGCTATACAAGGCGGGTAACTTTGTCTCTGTACAGTGTCCTCTGTCCCACACTAGACAGGGTGGCTCGTAAAGTAAGAGTACTACCCCTGCACCACAGAGCACCGTAGCCGCGCTTGCCCACGCAAGCCTGTGACCGACGCTCAGAACGTAGAATCAGCCTGCTGTAGCTCAACGTACTTGTCCAACAGGACCGGCTAGCGAAGGCGTTCCGACTCCCGATGATGCGTCACCGTTGGTCGTGGAAGATGAAGAGATCGAAGGACGAAGTCTTCGAAGCCAATCTTCGAAGCCAATCTTCGAAGCCAATGATCGAAGCCAGTCTTCGAAGCCAATCTTCGAAGCCAGTGCACTGGAAAAGGGCGCATTGTCAGTCAAAGTGCCAACACAGTTAATTCTGGCCTATTTGACACGCACCTACTCACAAACCACGTGAGTTGTGTCTCGTCTCACCCTAATACCTGCCTTGGCCATATTAAATATACAATCATGGATATGAAAGCTTCCTATGTACATTCAACATTCACCAGGTCTGCACTATTCCATTACACTAGCATTAAGCTAGCACAACCACTTTTGTATAATCACATTGCCACTGCTAAAACCAACATTATCAAAATATCCAGATGTACATACAAAGATATGAAATAATCACCAGCAACCACCCAACGTGACAATCTTATTACATTGCACCTAGGACTAATACAGATATATTTGAAAGGATACCCACTTTAATTCATTTTACAACATGGCCCTTTAAATATACTGATACTCGGCGACAGCCGAACATACACTAAATCCGACACCCATCACATTACACCCCAACCTAACAAACATGGTTAAAGACTCGATTAAAACGTCACTAAAAAACTAGACGAACATACACTTCCGAACCTATGTACACATTCAAACACCCGAGAGCACAGCAGCTAACTGAGGAAAATGGCATGAGTAAATACCTGTCACTGGTGAGTCCTCCGGCAGGACGAGACAAAACAAGACGAAGACGAACCGGAGGGGTCTTCTGCTGAGCAGCAGCCGTGGTCACAAGTCTCTCGGGACACCCACACCCAGGAACACTGGCCGTGGTCTTGCAGAGAGGGTAAAACAACCCTCACACAGCTTGTCAAGGGCTCCAAACGAGGCCGCACCCTGACCCAGACTCTCACTTCGCTGGCTAACTCCGCTGACTGACTGTAATATCCTTCTGCTACCTTGCAGTTTAACTTTACTTCTGAACACTGTTCGGTTGAAGCTACTTGGCTAAAGCGTGCAACCGCTGTACTCGCTCACTGTTAAGCTTGCTGCACGGGCTTTACGATTACGCTCACACTACATTTATTAACTTCCCTAAACTAAGGCTATTTACAGAAGTCGGCGACCTACACTTATTAACAAGAAAACGACTTGGCAAAAAAATAAACAACATGTCACATCCGTTACGTGACAACGAGTAGGTCCCGAACGTAGTGCAGCTGTCACTGTGAAGGCGCGAGGTTGTTACGTTGCGGTTTACAACCGTCTGCGCGATCGTGAAATAAGTTATTTATTGTCAAGGACAAATATATATTGTTATAATGTGAAAAACTGTCCGCCGTCCGTGTGTTTGCTGTCGATTTGTTTTCTTTGGTTCTTGTTTCGTTTCGCCTCGTTTCGTTTCGTTTATTTAGGTTGAGTTGGGATGGGCTGGGATGGGTTGGGTTGGGTTGGGTTGGGTTGGGTTGGGTTGGGTTGCGTGGCTGGCTGGCTGGCTAATTTTTGGGTTGGATGGTTGGCTGGCTGGCTGGTTGATTTATAAACGTCGCTGTGCCGGCGTACGTTCAATACTGCGTTATTAAAGACTGGGATCGCCTATTCTGTTCATATCTAGATTGAACTTAGTTATCAGAACAACCATAACGGAACAGATAAACGACTGTACGCAGAACCAACACCAAATGTCACATCGTCAGTCTGTAAGGTCTGCGAACTGCTGCCCGGCCTCGACATTTTTTTTTTTTTTTTTTTTTTTTTTTTTTTTTCCACATCAACATCACAATCCCTGCATGTTGTTTTACGCGGGGATGGAGGGCAGATCAAGGGACTGGCACACGTGCGGGAAAAAAGGGGAGACAAGCCAGCATCAAAGGGGAATAAGCCGAGTTGTCCATGACCCTCATAACAAGTTTCCATTATTATGCAGACGTGAAGGATTAGCGTGGGCAAGAGTTGCGTCGCATAGATGCTAATTAGGTCATGTCTCTTCAACCTCCCGGTTGTTCGTGCTTGAGTTTGGTATAGTTGTGTTGTTAACCTCATATCTGCTTAGAAAAACTGAAGTGACGACCCAACCGGCAAATGGTATAGATCCTCATGAGCCCCCGCAGTTGCGGGGGCTCATGAGGATCTATGCCTCTTGCTGACGCCACTTTGTGTCATGTTTGGTTGACGGCTGGGGATGTGAATTTACGATTCCAATGAATTTACAGCGATTGCAATGAATTTACAACTCTTCCAATGAATTTACAACGATTCCGCAACCACTATCTGCGTTCATTGACACTGAGTGAAGATACGGGATTTTTCATGCTTGCCTTTTTTTCATATTTCTTTTTCTTTCTTTCTTTTTAAAACTTTTGGCGGCCTTGTCCTTAGGGTAGTGATAGGTAGTCTGGCACTCCATCTTGCATTTGAAACTTTTAATTTTAACTATCGACTTAAAACACATAGCACTCTTCTCATCACAAATGTTACTGTCATATGTAATCATTGATGTCACCCCGCACTCTCTTACACCATGATAGCTCAGCGAGCGGTTTTCGGCATGCATTAACGCATTAACTCATTTGACTCTTACACACCATACCTAGATATCGATCGACCATGACACTACCCATAAACTATCATGGCCCATATGTCTCCTGGGTTGTAATGAAGTCTTCAGAGGACAACTCCAAAATTTGAAGAAGTCGGCCTTAAGATACAAAGAGTTAAGTGTTCTAGCGAACTATAATAAAATGTTATGAGGCTCGACCCTAGCCTGAGGTGCTATGAGGCTCGACCCTAGCCTGAGGTGCTATGAGGCTCGACCCTAGCCTGAGGTGTTATGAGGCTCGACCCTAGCCTGAGGTGCTATGAGGCTCGACCCTAGCCTGAGGTGCTATGAGGTTCGACCCTAGCCTGAGGTGTTATGAGGCTCGACCCTAGCCTGAGGTGTTATGAGGCTCGACCCTAGCCTGAGGTGTTATGAGGCTCGACCGTAGCCTGAGGTGCTATGAGGCTCGACCCTAGCCTGAGGTGCTATGAGGCTCGACCCTAGCCTGAGGTGCTATGAGGCTCGACCCTAGCCTGAGGTGTTATGAGGCTCGACCCTAGCCTGAGGTGTTATGAGGCTCGACCCTAGCCTGAGGTGTTATGAGGCTCGACCCTAGCCTGAGGTGCTATGAGGCTCGACCCTAGCCTGAGGTGCTATGAGGCTCGACCCTAGCCTGAGGTGTTATGAGGCTCGACCCTAGCCTGAGGTGTTATGAGGCTCGACCCTAGCCTGAGGTGCTATGAGGCTCGACCCTAGCCTGAGGTGCTATGAGGCTCGACCCTAGCCTGAGGTGCTATGAGGCTCGACCCTAGCCTGAGGTGCTATGAGGCTCGACCCTAGCCTGAGGTGCTATGAGGCTCGACCCTAGCCTGAGGTGCTATGAGGCTCGACCCTAGCCTGAGGTGCTATGAGGCTCGACCCTAGCCTGAGGTGCTATGAGGCTCGACCCTAGCCTGAGGTGTTATGAGGCTCGACCCTAGCCTGAGGTGTTATGAGGCTCGACCCTAGCCTGAGGTCGTAATTGTAACGTGATTGCCTCTCCCCTTGCAAATGGCGCTGGGAGTAAACGTCATTTCGAAACGAAAAGAAACGGATCATTTGGACAATGAAATATTGTTGATGAATACCGTAATTTGCCATGATTTCTCGATATGCATTCGTGTGTATGTTCTCCCCCAACCCTTTCACCTTGTCGTTTGATTTTCCCAGGACTGTACTAGTACAGGAACCGAGTGTTTTGCGGTAGGACCGACTGATTTACACGGTGAACGCTAAAAGTAAAGTTTCGTTTGCAACGTAAGACCGCTCCCAACAACGATCGAGAGCGAAATTTGGGCGGATCGGGCTCGGGAAGCTGACGTCATCACGTTAGTCGTGGCGGGAATCTTGAGAGAATACGCCGATTTGTGCGCTCATCGGGAAATCGCTGTCAGTACAATGTCAGGAAAGTCCTGACGTGCTATAGGCAATAACAGCAAGTCTTGCCATCACCGTAGGAAACCCGGCGCTCACCAGAATCTGTTTTTGTTTGTTTCCAAAGAGGAAGAAACATGAAGAAAAACGTGTTGAAGAGCTACTTCGCTACTATCTGAAGTCATCGCCAGGCGAGCGCGTCCTTTCAAGATGGTGGCGCGGCACTGAGCCGACGCGGGGAACTTCCCGGTCCCTATAGGGCTCGGGACGTTCCCCGCGTTGCCTAGGAGCGTCGGCGCGTCAGCCGCTATCTTTAGAGGATACGATAGACTCAGATAGTAGCGAAGTAGTGTTTCAACACGTTTTTCTTCATGTTTCTTCCTCTTTGGAAACAAACAAAAACAGATTCTGGTTAGCGGTTTCCTACGGTGATTGCAAGACAATGTTATTGCCGATAGCACGTCAGGACTTTCCTGACATTGTCCTGACAGCGATTCCCCTATGAGCGCATTAGTCGCGTATCCTCTCAAGCAGTTCCCGAGTCCAGCTTGTACCATAAGCACAGACAACACTCCACATATCTCCAAGATCTCCTCCGGGCTCAGGAGGATCTATCTGCTAGGAGATGTCTGGTGTGTTATCACTGAGTCCGCCATGATTTCGCTGTCGGTCGTTGTTGCGAATCGTTCATTGCAGAGTAACCTCACTCAGTGGCGGATCCAGGGGGGCCTACGGGGCCCTCCCCCCCCCCCCCCCCCCCCCCCCCCCCCCCCCCGTCAGCCCTGGCAATTTTTTTTTTATTTTTAAGATGGTGGAGGGTTGGTTAATTTTTTTTTTTTTTTTTTAGTGGTGTTTGGTTGGTTCTTTGGTGAGATTTTTTTTCATCACGGTACGCAGTCTTCTTAAGCTTTCGTGTCCTCTCTTACGTCAGTACTGAATCAGTAGATGGACCTCATGTGTCGAGACTAGTCAAATAACCTCAGTTCGCACTAAACACCTGCACCCCGACATAGTCTTTCAGCCAGAAACAGAGTGTCAAATACCCCGCAATTAAAGGGGCTCATGAAAAGTTGTGTCTCTCACTGTGCGATATCATCAGCATCGCATCCTCAGCCATATGATGTAAGTCCTTGAGTGTTGGTCCACCCCAATTGTGGGTGAGAATTCAGTCCCTCCTGATATACGGCTCCTCAATAGAACCATAGAGTTTCATGAGTCCCTGCAGGCAAAGGGGCTCCTGAAAAGCTATACATCTTGATGTGTTATACACATGTACCATCCTCAGACTGAGGCAGTCATCTGAGGATATGCCTACGACTGATGACACGCCCGGCTGAGGCAATTGTCCAATTAAAAAGCGAGAGGTCGGCTTTATGGCTGCGGGTAGACCATCTGGTGTCACCTGTTAATCGGATAATTGTCCCCGACTGCTGATACAGCAGAGTCTGGTTACGGATCATTGAACTTCACCGGCCGTCTGTGTCGGCGGCGAGACTAAAGTAACGGATGTCTTTCACAACAGTCTTACGTCTCTACGTCAGTTCCGGTTCAAGTTAGTTTAGTCTTTTGATGCTAAGGTGAATCTTCACTAAGGCTGACAATCACATTGTAACCGTATTACTGCAATGAATAAGCTCATAGGTAGCGACGATTGCTAAATCCGAAGAAATAAAACATCACCAAAAAAAAGCTCTGTGCGATTTAGTGGTCCACCTATCGGGACATTAATGTAATCGCAACCGACATTGCTAGGGACTTTGCGATCAAGCAGCCTCGCAAGATTCTCCTCCCGTCCTTTTTGTTTGCGGAGGGAAAAAAGTAGATTAGCTTACTTCTATGACTGACAACAGACTGTGAGTCACCTGTTAATGCAGGTAAGCTGTTATGGTTCCACCCAGAGTTCTAAGTCACAGGTCTAGACATGTCGACTGTGATAGTTCAAAGGTGATGTCGGAAGAGCTTAGCGCCTATGTGCGCCAAGCTATTCTTACACCGCCCTTAAACTGTCATGGTCGATACGCATCCTGTCATAGCATGTCTGACCTTTATGAGTTAACAGGTGTTTTAGTCTTGTAGTCTCTTTCTGCTATTTTGTCCCTTTGTGCATTTTTTTTAAAAATCCATGATTGTAAAACGTGTGTGTGTGTGTGTGTGTGTGTGTGTGTGTGTGTGTGTGTGTGTGTGTGTGTGTGTGTGTTGTGTGTGTGTGTGTGTGTGTGTGTGTGTGTGTGTGTGTGTGTGTGTGTGTGTGTGTGTGCGTACACCAAATGACTAAAATGGGTTACTTTCTTTACCATCCTTATGCAATCTGGGGGTGTGTGAAATTCTGGGTGACCAGGTCAGACACCCAATTTTTCTGAGGGTTGTTTCTGTATTATCTTTCATTCAAAAGACAGAAAAAAATATCAAAATACGATGTACCCATTTTAACAGATTTACTTCATGGTTGTGTTTCAGGGATGCCCTGAGCCTGTGTGTGGACACGGAAGCGGCCGGAATGTTTTCAGATCAATTTGCTGATCGCCGATTGGTTAGCCCAACACCGATGAACGGAGTTCTTTCCCTTGCTTAAACGTCTTTCGTCTCCAACGGTCACACCGGCCATTCTTTCGCGTTTGCAGAGGTACTTTATGCAATATTTCTTAGTTAAGAGCACGCCCAAATGTACTTGTTCAGTGCAGTTATTTAACTGAGAGATGCCTCCAATCCCCGATACCCGTTTGGCCCAGAAAAATAAGGTGTCTGCTTCAAACGTGTCTTCGGCCTCTCGGCCGCTCTGACCGTTGAGTCTTGTAGTAAATGATAATAGAACCCCTCGATTTTAACAAAAGCTTTCTTCTTCAATGAAAGGAATTCGTTCAATAACCCCATTACAAGGTCAATCTGCCACGCGATTTTGTTTCTTCTTTTTTTTTTTTTCTGACGTGTTAACTTGCCACATGCATGCACAGTATCAGTTGACTTTTATTTTTAAAAACAAAAATGGCGCCAGATTTCAATCCTCGTTCGCAAAACTGCCTCGCGATTCGAAGAACAAACGTCCACAAACAGGTCTTTAGGAATGTGCAACTGAAGTGTCGCTTTTTACTGTATTGCCAGTTTTTAGTTCTCAGGGTCACCCTGGTCAGCCCCACAGGGTGGGTTTTTCTCTCTATTCTGGGGCATGCATGTGTTTCTGTCTATCTACCCTTTGTCCATTCACCTGTATTTGCCTTTTTAAAACTCTCCCTACTGTCTGCACTGCCTGTAGCTCTTGATATTGGATGTGTGTTGCTAAATGGTCTTAGCTTTATGTCTTGGCCCCATGTGTTAGGTTTATTTAACTCATTCTACCCCAGACACACCACGGCAGGATAAGGATCCACCATGATAGTTCAAGGGTGATGCCAGAATAGCTTGGCGCCTACGGGCGCCAAGCTATTCTGGCATCTCCCTTGAACTATCATGGTCGATCTGTGCCCTGCACTGCAATGCAGTCTTGAGAGGACAGGGGCAAAATTTAAGGATTTTGGTGTTGGGGTAGAATGAGTTAACGTATTTGACCGGCAGGCGACATACATGGCAATGTTCTGTTTAGGTGTTGTTGTTTTTTGTTTTTTTTTCACAAGCAGTGCAGGCACATCCTGAGAAAGCCTTGTGGCTGTCGGGACGTTAAGCAATGTACAATCAATCTGATTCAAAATGTCAGTTGGTTTACATGGTTGTATTGGACATGTTCTCAGCAACACCGTTTTGGTCACACCGGCTCAGGACTTTCTGCACACACCCAGCGCC
Organism: Semisulcospira habei; assembly: GCA_036245525.1. Taxonomy (NCBI): domain Eukaryota; kingdom Metazoa; phylum Mollusca; class Gastropoda; family Semisulcospiridae; genus Semisulcospira; species Semisulcospira habei. The sequence goes on from BTPG01000001.1 coordinate 43,816,049, forward strand.
GGATGGCAGCAGGATGTCCAAACCCATCGGGATCTATGCTGCAGAATCATGGCCCCCCAGCCTCTGCCACAGAGGGTGCGTCTGGTAGGAGGGTGCATGGACGGCAACGGAATGCTCCCAATTACAAACTGGTAAGTAAAGTGATTCTATGATCATCTTCATTTTATTGGCTGGCGTGCGTGCAAAGCAAAAGTGAGTTTATGTTCTGGGCCACTGGTCGTCCGTCCGTCCGTCGTCCATGGTAAACTTTAACTCATTCTACCCCAACACCAAAATCCTTCAATTTTGCCCCTGTCCTCTCAAGACCGCATTGCAGCGCAGGACACAGATCGACCATGATAGTTCAAGGGTGATGCCAGAATAGCTTGGCGCCCGTAGGCGCCAAGCTGTTCTGGCATCACCTTTGAACTATCATGGTCGATCCTTATCCCAGGGGTGGGATTCTTCCGCGTTTCCGCGGAAATTCTTTCACAATTCCGCTGAAGCATATTTATTTTCCGCGTCTAATAACAACGAAAAAGACGAAAAAAAAATCTTCTTAAATGGCAAAAAAATCTCAAATGGGTTGGATTTGTATGTAGTTTGGTTCACTATCGCCCGACACTTCCGGTAGCTTTAGGTCGCAGTGGAAAATGGCGGTGAAAAAGGATATTGTCCAAGACACAGTGCCGTTTAGTGTGCATCTGAACATAAACTGGTACGCACATTCCATTTTTATACTGCAGATCAGGAGTGTCATAACAAAGTCCATTTTCGAGTGTGTTTGGTCTCGCTCCCCCTGTCGGTTTTTGGATACTTTGGCGAACGGTGGACACGCGCCTATCCCCCCCCCCCCCCCCCCCCTGTCGTTTGATTTTTCAGCCGCTGAAAATGAAGGACATGACCCCACTCCCCCTCCCCCCCCCTCCCCCCCCCCCCCCCTCCCCCCCCCCCCCCCCCCCCCCCCCCCCCCGTCGTTTGATTTTCTGCGTTTTCTTTCTTACTAGAATCCCACCCCTGTTATCCTGCTGTGGTGTGTCTGGGGGTAGAATGAGTTAACGGTGGCATTTTCTCGAAGACTATTCAAGCCACATTCTTCAAGCTTGGCCCAGGGATACTTTGTGGCAAGACCTTTTTAAACATGCCAATTTGAGTGACCTCTCTCAAAGGGTCACGCAGGGTTGACAAATGTGTGAAAACTGCTTGCATTTTCAGAAAACGTGGATTTTGACTGCTGCAGAAGCCAGCCCTCGTCACCGAGGTCACACATATGTAAATCGGTCATACACGGGATTACTCTTTTTATTCTTGTGCAAGGCCCCTTAAACCAAAATTGGGCTGTTTCTGTTTCTAATGCAGCTTTGGTTTTAATTTTTCTTTCTTTCTTTCTCCAGTTGGCAAATGGCGCCTGGGATGGACCCGAGACTGAGAGCAGTGCCAGCGCATCGTAATACGAGGGCAGTGATGACGAGGAGTTTGTTCCTGGCTCGAGCTCACCGGATTCAGAGGGTGTGTCGGCATCAATTGCTGGGATCTCTGACATAGACAGTATTGTATCGACTATGTTAGATTTCATCAAAGTGGCAGGTTCGGGGTGGTCAGGTGTTGGTGACGCTAGTACCAGCAAGGTGCAGTGTGCGTTAGGGGGTGGCAATGAGAATGTGGATAGGCAGGAGGAACATGATGCTGGAAAGAGTGGGGAAAGAGCACTTACAGAAGAAACAGGTGTGCACGTGTCGCAGAGAGGGAAAGGAAAGTACAAATGGGACAAGAAACATGCATGCAAATTGTGTGGCAAGCTTGTCTTGAAAATGAGCACGCACTTACAAGATGTCCATGCAGATGAGGCAGACGTTGCTAAAATTTTGTCGATGAAAAAAGGGACCAAGCAGAGACGTCGAGCATAGATCAGGCTACAAGATGAGGGTGATTACATGCATAACGTTGCTGTTCTTGAAAACAAATCCGGATGTTTGATTCCTAAGTATCGCACCAAAACTAGTAAGGTAGACGACCTTCTCGCCTGTAGCCATTGCAAAGGGCTCTATCAAAAAAAGCTGATCTCTGTACACTCAAAACGTTGCTGTCAGAAGCCAGGAGGGTTTCAGATCACTCGGCGAGGAGACGCGGCGCGCCGTGGTCGACTAATGCTTCCAATACCCTTAGACGTTGAATTTTCATTCTATCACAAGGTCTTGGCCAGCCAGAGAGATGATGAGATAAGCCGTCTCATCAGAACTGACCCCTTGCTTCTTGAGTATGGAAAAGAGATTATTTGACCGCAGGGACATTGAAGAACACACGGCTGGACAAATCAGCTCAAGGATGCGGGAGTTAGGGAGACTATTAAAGATTATCAGAGTGAGGTCAGAAATGAAAATCGCAAGTTTAAATGCTGTGATCAATTCAGCTAGTTTTGATCATGTTGTCCTGGCTGTAAAAGAGCTAGCAGATTTTGATGAGGACACACATCAGTTCAAAAAAGGTAATCTCGCAATGCGCATAGGCCATGCTTTGAAAAAGTGTTCACAGATCAAACAGTCACAGGCATCCAAACAGCTTGGGCAGGGTTCAGACGACAGGTGGCGACAGGAGCTCTCTGAGGCGCAGCGGTTTGACTCTGTCTTCAACGGGGACTGGTATGATTGTGTGTCCGCTACAGCAGCCCAGTCGGTCGGGAAAATGACCATGAACAAACCAAAGCTGATCCCATCATGTGAAGATGTGAGGAAGGTCCAACAGCTTCTTGAGACAAGGATGGTTTCGGAAGATTATCCGACAGTGGTTAAAGCAACTCTTTGTCCTGTATCACTTTTCAACCGAAAACGAGGGGGAGAAGTTCAGAGAATAAAGGTGTCAGACTTCCAGAATGCTAAGATTGGATCTATCACCAATCAAGATATCTTGAAAGGTCTCACAGAGGTTGAGAAGAAAATGGTGAATCATTTTCAGCGAGTGGAAATCAGAGGCAAGTTTAATAGGAGTGTTCCCGTTTTGCTGACGAAGAAGATGATGACAACTGTGGACAGAATCCTTCAAATGAGACAATCAGTGCCAGCTCTCGCTGATTCCCAGTACATCTTTGCCACACCTTCTGGTCAGAGGCCTTACAGAGGCCATGATGTTCTGAAGGCCCATGCCCTAGTAGCAGGGGTGTCATACCCAGCCATGTTCACATTTACTCAGTTGCGGAAGCAGGTTGCAACTTTGGCTCAGTCAATGGCCATCTCGGAGTTAGACCAGGATCAGCTGGCAGATTTCCTTGGCCATGATATTCGGATACATCGCCATATCTACCGCCAACCTCAAGACGTCCTTCAAAAGGCAAAAGTGGCAAAGATTCTTCTGTCAGTTAACAATGGGATGACAGATTTTGAGAGTTGCATTAGAGCTGAGCTGGGCGATGATGAAGAGATTGACTTTGACAATGAAGACACATCAGAAACTGGCAGAGAGGTCTCGGGGGGAACAGCACCTGTGAATGAAGCAAGTAGCAAGTCAGCAACACAGGAATCGATGAGCATGACGGAGAAAAGACGTCCAGAGCCTGATGACAATCTAGATAGTTTTAATGAGGACAGTACTGCGTCAGCTCCTGTTCGAAAGAAAGCTAGATTTACAAGGAAACCATGGGGGGAAGCTGAAGAGAAAGCTGTTCAAACTCGTTTCAAGACACACCTCGTCATGAACAAACTTCCTGGAAAGGCCGAGATACAGTACGCAATGGCAGAGGAGCCTGCACTTAGACATAGGCGCTGGACAAACATTAAGGATTACGTCCGCAACAGACTGAAAAAGTTACAAAAGAAATGAATCGAGGTTCCCCGCCACTCGCGGCATTTTCGATTTCATACAGATTTATTACATGAGTGTTATTATTGGGGTGGTTTCAGCATGTATAGCCTGCTTTTTTTTTTTTTTTTTTATCTGATGGACGCCTGGATCATTTGTGACCCTCTCTCACAAAACCAGTCTTAAGAACTCGCATTTTGGATGTTTTGACATATAAACATTTATGAAAACTACAGTGTTTTTCTGATTACTGTGATATATGACCGTATGCTGTAGTGCAAAAATTGTAAAAGCTGTTAGTGTTTAAAGTTGTTAAAGCCTCCGGCGGCCATTTTGAGAAAACAGCCTGTGAAGTCACGGTTTCTGTGTGCAGCATAATTGGGGCCAAGGGCAGACTTTTAAAATCATTTTTTACCTATTTAATGGCATTTTTCATGATAAAGATTTTAACCATACGATACTTTGGTGTATGTAGAATACATTTCTCCCAAAAAGTGAAAATGCCCCAGATTGACCCCCACCACATATTATTGCGTGTAGTGCTGATTGGCTCGCTGCGAGTTAAGACTGGTTTCGTGAGAAAGGGTCACATTTTGTATACTGTATAACCTTTGGATTTGCAAAACGAAACAGCCGGCTGGGGACAAAAGACAATAATAAGATAAGAAAACCATTGACAATGTAAAGATTGATTACAAGAGTGTTATTGGGGGGGGGGGGGGCGATCATTTTGTAATATACTGCATGCCATTTTAAAAACTCTGCAAATGAAAGAATGGTTGGTTGTACTGCATACCATTTTAAAAACTCTGCAAATGAAAGAATGGTTGGTTGTTCGTTGGAGACGAAAGACGTTAAATAAAGGCTGAAGTTTCAAGTGATTTCTTATGTTGTCAGTTAATTAATTAATGTCAGTGTTCTGTTCTGTCATTTTAACTCATTCTACCCCAAGACCGGAATCCCCAAATGTTGAAGTCGTCTTCAGAAGACTGTGTTGCAGTGCAGGACACAGATCCACCATGATGGTTCAAGGGTGATGCCAGAATAGCTTGGCGCCCATAGGCGCCAAGCTATTCTGGCATCACCCTTGAACTATCATGGTGGATCTTTATTTTGCTGTGGTGTGTCTGGGGTAGAATAAGTTAAGCCCAAATGTTGAAGTCGTCTTCAGAAGACTGCGTTGCAGTGCAGGACACAGATCCACCACGATAGTTCAAGGGTGATGCCAGAATAGCTTGGCGCCCATAGGCGCCAAGCTATTCTGGCATCACCCTTGAACTATCGTGGTGGATCTTAAATTTTGCTGGGGTAGAATAAGTTAAGTGTTCGTTTCTTCGTCTGGGTCTTTTTCTATCTTTCATATTTTTCCACACTTTTTGACCCGCATCATAGTCATACTGAGGCTAATAGCTTCAAATTTGTTCACTGCCATAATTCTATGCAAGCTACATTACAGTACTTACAGATGAGGACATAGACCAATGGCTTTAGTTCAAGGGTGGTGCCACAATAGCTTGGCGCCTAGAGGCACCAAGCTATTCTGACACTAACCCTTGGACTATTTCAGTCACACTAGTTGCACACACTGGTGTATTCCGAATGATAAGGGTTAATATTCAAAATGCTCTGTTGCTGTTTGTCTGAAACTCCAGAGTACCCAAAAAACACAAACAAAAAGTCGTTTAATTTCCAGAATACATTATGTTGATTCTCACATCAATGCCATGATAACTGTTTTGCTTCAGAAGGACAAAACGCAGCAATGTTTAAAAGATTTCCTCTGTAAAAATCATAATCGAAAGGTTTCGGGCCAGTGTTTATTGAATTTTGCACCATACAATGTAAAGAATGTTAAAGCACACATACACATTAAGTTGGGAAAAAAATTAATGTGAAAAAGAAGTATTCCATGAACTTGACCTTATTACAGACGCCTACTGTTGTGAAGACACCCATTTTGACTGTAATGCCAGTCAGTTTTGTGTGAGAGAGACACCCACCCACTTTATTGGCAGAAACCCATTTTTTCGGCATCTAGTGCCTCTGTTTCTAGAAAATGTCTATTTTATTTTAAGTTATAGAGCTTAGTTATAAGGTGAGTTCTAAACATTCGCATCAATTCCAGAGCCCTAGAATAAATAGAAATATGGGAACCCATTTTCACATGAAATGGTAGGTAACCCACTGTGAGGCTTATGTGCGCCTGTGTGTGTGTGTGTGTGTGTGTGTGTGTGTGTGTGTGTGTGTGTGTGTGTGTGTGTGTGTGTGTGTGTGTGTGTGTGTGTGTGTGTGTGTGTGTGTGTGTATGTGTGTGTGTGGATGGGTGGGTGGGTACACAGCTTCAGTATATATAGTTTAATGACTTTTTTTTATAACAGTAAGGAGTTTGAATGACGTCCATCTATAACAGTAAGGAGTTTGAATGACGTCCATCTATAACAGTAAGGAGTTTGAATGACGTCCATCTATAACAGTAAGGAGTTTGAATGACGTCCATCTATAACAGTAAGGAGTTTGAATGACGTCCATCTATAACAGTAAGGAGTTTGAATGACGTCCATCTATAACAGTAAGGAGTTTGAATGACGTCCATCTATACAGTAAGGAGTTTGAATGACGTCCATCTATAACAGTAAGGAGTTTGAATGACGTCCATCTATAACAGTAAGGCGTTTGAATGACGTCCATCGTGTTGGGGTGGGTCGGCGACGGGAAGGAGGGTGGGGGGGGGTGGTTTCGGCGACGGAGGGAGATCGGCGGCGGCGAATTTGGGCCCCCGCTGCCCCCCCCCCTCATGACCCCCCTGGATCCGCCCCGTCATGACCCCCCCTGGATCCGCCCCTGTCACTACTGATGACAGGTACACTGCTAACGAAAGAAAGTACTGGTTGTCAAAACCGTAGCGCGAAGACAGTATGTAATTATTCACTGAGGTCAGTGAGTCGTCGTGGCCGAGTGGTTAAGGCGATGGACTCGAAATCCATTGGGATCTTCCCGCACAGGTTCGAATCCTGTCGACGACGAAACTTTTTTCTTTTCTTTTTTTTTTTTTTTTTTTTGGTTGGGGGGGGGGGGGAGATAACCCCTTCGCTGCCAATGATCATGAATTTCGCGTCTGCAACCTGCACGCTGACCAACAATCATTTGATAAAGATGTAAGCAGGAGCAAACATAGACACAAAGACATAGCACTGACAAGAGACGCAAAACCTCATGAACTCATGATCACGGGCCAGTTGAATGAGTGACCTTAGTCCTGCGCCAGCCACTAAGCAAGGTGCTCCGCTATAGCGCCATTACACTGACTCACCCCGCTATAGCGGAGTACCTTGCTTAGTGGCTGGCGCAGGACTAACTCACTCATGCAGCTGGCCCCTGGAGAGTACTCCCGCAAACGGTACGGGAGTCTCACTATCTTCATTTAGTTGAAAGGTGCTGAGTTACACAACGGAACACTTTTTACAGATATACTGAATCAACTGTTGTGACCTTATCAAAGGAGGTTGCGCCTTGAGCAGTGACCCAGGGCCCAGACTGGAGACATACCACCTCCCTTGCCACCCCCACTACACACACGGTGACACCGTCAACACCCATCCACCGCCACACAATCAGTACCGTTAGCGCCACCAGGACAGCTGTGGGTGGTACTACTCTTAGAGGTCAGGGTCAGCTATAATGGCAAATCGCCACCTAAAAGAAGGCCTGGGGAACACAAAAACCCAGAAACAATAGCGGTGTGGGAAAATACGTGTACTCCACAATTAATCGCGTGACTTAGTCCAGTGTTCCCCCATTACACGGTGAATGCATTTCTTTTTCTCAAGCGGTCCCTCCCCCTTCGACGCCTTCCTGCCCCCATAGTGCCGGCACCTTGCCTACCCACCCCCCCCAACCCCCCCCCCCAACCCCGCACCACCTCCACACCCTTCGCCAGCTCCACACCCTAGCGCCTGTTCGATTCTTTTTTGTCAAGAAGCGCCGAAAAGCAGATTCTGTGCTAAGAATTGCAGTCTCGTTGTTGGAATCGTGTTGACATGATATCCCCCGACACATTAACCCATTCAGCACTGACACACTACGACAAGATATGGCTCCACCTTGATAGTTCAAGGGTGGTGCCAGAACAGCTTGGCGCCGAATTACGTCTGTAGGTTTCAAAATGTTAAATCGATCAGCCATCTTTTCTTCTGTGACCGCATGAGCTCATGAGAATCTACACCTCTCGCTTGTAAGGAACAACCTCACTTACTCGGGCACCCGCACCCTTGAACTATAAGGATCGAGAGTGTTCTTGATTTCGGGGCCAACGTCAACCCAGGTACTATTTATTTGTTCCGGTTAACTTACGTCCTTGAGGGAACAGCGACAAAAGTGCCGAGAACAAACCGGCCTGCACCCTGTGTGTGCAAATTCTGTAACGCACACCGAGCCTCGCACTTTGTTTCCGTGAATTTACGAGCGGCGGGGGTGCCACTGCATCCATTAAGCGCCTTCAGACGCCATACTGCACCATGTCCCTTTTAGTCGTTGACTTCACCCCTTGAGTGCTATTGACCGCGATACCGCTTGCGGTAACGTCAATAGCAGTCGCGGGGTTCAGTAAAGTGCCAGTGATTTCACTCAAGGTGTGTGTGCGTCTTTTGGCCCGGGAGGGGGGAGGGGGAAAGGTTGGGGAGGGGGAGGGGGGGTAGAGGCCATTTGTTACAGAATACCTTGACATGCGCTGGCCAGTTTAGTCTGTCTTGACTCGCAGTACTGCTGGACTTGTGAATAAACATAAGCACGTATTTTTTTCCCCACTGAGAACAACGAGGGCACTACATTTGAACAATCGTGATCGATCTATCCGTCCAGAACTATGCTACAAACGAACTCCATAGGGGCACAAACCAAGAGTTATATGCTACTCGCAATAAGTTATCATATATCATATAAGTTATCAACAATCATCGTGATTTCAAATATGCAAAACTCTGTCAAACATACAGTCTTGTCTAAAAATGGAACGACAAAATCTTAGAATTTGACTGAGTTGGGGCTATATAGTCATGTCCATGGCAAATTCTTACATTTTGTCAAAGTTGTGATTTTTTTTGGGAAATCATGACTTTTGTTCAAGGTGGTCCTTAACTTAATGCGAGTAGTATAAGTACACTCTGTAGAACAGCTTTCCAGTTTGTGAATCTCGACCTTAGCTTTCAATATGCGAAATGAGCTGGGAATTACACCGTGACTGTAAATCGAATTCGCTGACAAGCAGTAAATTTAAAATTAGCAGTCATTTATTGTTGGGAGGGGAGACTTACTTTTTTCTGTCCTGCCACTCACTCGGATGCTGTGGATTTCACTGGTGCAGTAAAAAGTGCGTCTTCGCGCGGCTTCGCATTCCAAAACAATTGCCGTCTGTTCCGCGGGGGATGTGTGATCGCTTTTAGTGTCTTCACTGGGAACTAAACGTCTGTCAAGGTGCCAGCCAAGCCGATGCAGGCTGTTACATCCAGGACCTCCTCTTCTGTCTTGGGAACACAGGTGTAAATTGTTTAACCCTTTCAGTGCCGAGAAAATGTGAACGCCACTTAACTGCAAGAGCCTAGATCCTCATGAGCCCCCGCAGTTGCGGGGGCTCATGAGGATCTATGCCTCTTGCTGACACCACTTGAGATCCATGTTGCTGGAAGAGACAGAGCTTTTAGGTGTTGTGTTAATTCATTCTTCCCCAACACCGAAATCCCCACATTTTGAAGTTGCCCTCTGAAGGACTGTATTGCAATTTTAGAGACAGATGATAGTTCAAGGGTGGTGCCAGAATAGCTTAGTGCCTATGGGCGCCAAGCTATGCTGGCACCACCCTTGAACTATCATGGTCGATCCATGTCTTGCTGTGGTGTGTCGGGGCTGAATGAGTTAAGGAAGGTTGCAGAAACACAGTTTGCATGCAGGCTAACCGCCATCGGTACTCTAAACAATACGGGTGGCTGCGTGAACAAGAGGGTTAACCCTCCGGGTGTCGGTAGCGACTTGTGTCCACGCTGATTTCTGCAGGAATCATGGCGGGTTTTGTTCAAAGTGTCGGTAGCCGCTTGTGTCCACGCTGATTTCTGCAGGAATCATGGCGGGTTTTGTACAAAGTGTCGGTAGCCGCCTGTGTCCACGCTGATTTCTGCAGGAATCATGGCGGGTTTTGTTCAAAGTGTCGGTAGCCGCCTGTGTCCACGTTGATTTCTGCAGGAATCATGGCGGGTTTTGTACAAAGTGTCGGTAGCGGCTTGTGTCCACGCTGATTTCTGCAGGAATCATGGCGGGTTTTGTTCAAAGTGTCGGTAGCCGCTTGTGTCCACGCTGATTTCTGCAGGAATCATGGCGGGTTTTGTTCAAAGTGTCGGTAGCGGTCCGCAAATGGTTACAATTCGGCCTTATCGGTTGACATACCACGGCAAAACACCGAGGCACCATCGGTTGATACGTGGTACGTGGCTACTTTAGCAGAACATGCGTCATCGGTTGATACAGTACCCATGCCGGTATAAGAGGCATGTTTGGTTGATATACCACGGCAAACCAGGCGTTACTGGTTGATATACCACGGCAAACCAGGCGTCACTATGATAGGATAATGTACCACGGCAAACCAGGCATTATTGGTTGAGTGTACCACGGCAAACGAGGCGTGGCTATGATCGGATAATGTGTCACGGCAACCAGGCGTTATTGCTTGATGTACCGCCATGGCAAACAAGGCGTCACTATGATCAGATAATGTACCACGGCAAACCAGGTGTTATTGCTTGATGTACCGCCATGGCAAACAAGGCGTCACTATGATCAGATAATGTACCACGGCAAACCAGGCGTTATTGCTTGATGTACCGCCATGGCAAACAAGGCGTCACTATGATCAGATAATGTACCACGGCAAACCAGGCGTTATTGCTTGATGTACCGCCATGGCAAACAAGGCGTCACTATGATCAGATAATGTACCACGGCAAACCAGGCGTTATTGCTTGATGTACCGCCATGGCAAACAAGGCGTCACTATGATCAGATAATGTACCACGGCAAACCAGGCGTTATTGCTTGATGTACCGCCATGGCAAACAAGGCGTCACTATGATCAGATAATGTACCACGGCAAACCAGGCGTTATTGCTTGATGTACCGCCATGGCAAACAAGGCGTCACTATGATCAGATAATGTACCACGGCAAACCAGGCGTTATTGGTTGATGTATGACGGCGAAACAGCCATCTTCGGTTCAAGTTGATATGCAGCTAGGAAGAATTGGCGTCATTGGTTGTAATGGGGTTTTTTTATACCTCGAGAGAAGACGCATCATCTGTTGATATGCCACGGCAAAATATACTGACATCGTTTGATAAGGCCATGCCGGAATATCGGCTGACCGTGTTTACAGAAGGTCAAAGAGTACAGAGGCTCTATTAACTCTGTGGTAGTTATAGTCGGACTGGTGCCAAAATAGCTTGGCGTCTCCAGGGCTGTTCAGACACTACCATAAAACTATCATGGTCGATCCATCTCAGTCCCTAAACTGGTCTTTCACGGGACATTCTAAAATCTGGGAATTTCAAACTTAGGTCACCATGTCATTCTGTTGTGAACGTCCAAGTAACCGGGGCCTCGACCACCCCGTAACACAGACGTAAATGGGACGTCAAGAGGTACAGCTCTTTATGATGGCTGCAGATCTGCAGGTATGTGCCCCTTGCAGATGGGTGGTGTTTGCTGTAGAGGTTTTTTTTTCTGTGATGCTGAAGTGGGGCGGTCCGTGGCGCAGTGGTTAAGGCGCCTGCCACCAATGCTAAAGGTGCGAGGTTTGATTCCGGGTTCCGGCGTCGGATTTTTCTCCTCTAGTAAGTGTCACCGTTAATTCGGGCGGACCGTCGGGGGTTCTTTCTCCGGGTACTCCGGCTCTTCCCCTTCACTTTGGTATCAGTTTCAGCCAACTTAATAAAAAAAAAAAAAAAATTGAAATACAAAACGATTTCCAAATACCGTCACTTCAGTAGCTCGCTTGAGCTTGCCCTTAGCACCACGTGAATGTTCTGTGTTTTTGTACAGTGTGTGAGTGAATGCGTGTGTTTCACGTGAGCGTGCTTGTTGGGCTCAGTTCGCGGCTACAGTCTGCGCATTGAGTTATATTATAAATATGAGAAATGCGCCATATAAATACCATGTAATAAAAAATAAATAATAATAATAATAATAAGATGAAACTTAGATAATTTTCTTGGAGCAATTTTGTTGAAAAGCTTCAGTTTCCGCAAAAGCGACTCCAGAATAAGACACGAACCGAAGTCTGGTCTCTATACACCTAATGAGAGATGACGATAACGAGAGTCAGTGATAATGATAACGATAATATGTAATGCATATATTATTTCTGTTGAACGGTTGTGAGTGTAAGTTCAGCACCACTGAGTGCACAGAGAGAGAGAGAGAGAGAGAGAGAGAGAGACTCTATGTGCGTGCGCGCGCGTGTGTGTGTGTGTGTGTGTGTGTGTGTGTGTGTGTGTGTGTGTGTGTGTGTGTGTGTGTGTGTGTGTGTGTGTGTGTGTGTGTGTGTGTGTGTGTGTTTACCAGGAAGCAAAGGCTCTCGTTTTGTCACTGAGGCTCTGCATGTGTGGGCGTGTGCTGTGCGTGAGGACACGAGCATGCATTTTTACAGACATATTATATTGTGCTAGAAATTGTCTGATATATATATTTTTTTTATATACAGGAAGCTCATCCAAAACGAGGAACTGATTTCAACGTACAGGGTGACTGACGCGCAAGCAATACACACTCACCAGTCCACGCGACACAACTGAAATAATAAATCAGCAACCAACGTCAATGTTCTTAACCGCGCGCGATCATGTTGGTTCACAGATACCCCCCCCCCCCCCCCCCCCCTGGTGGGCCGGCTCATTAATTGAAGCTCGAAAACAGGGACACTAGGCCTCCCGCATGCTTCTCTTCGTGCAAGCTGCAACTGACAACTTCTTAACCCTTTCGCTATCAGTGAGCACGGAACTCGCGTCTGAAAATGACTGCACTGACTGACCGACATTCGCGTGACGAACACAGATACAAATAGGCATAAAGAACGTGGGACTAACAAGAGGCATAAATCCTCATGAGCCCCCGCTGTCGCGGGGGCTCATGAGGATTTATGTCTCTTGGAGCTGGGTAGCCTTCGCCTTGTCAGTCCCGGCAGCTAAGGAGTTAACGGGAACAAAAACCCCTGTACGTGTAAAGGGTGCAGATTCACATGAGGCCTCACGATTAAATCCCTAGACTTCGCAGAACATAAGCACTCCATCGACAAGAAGTATGTACTGACGAGCCAAACGAAGTGTGTACTGACGAGCCAAACGAAGTGTGTACTGAAGAGCCAAACGAAGTGTGTACTGACGAGCCAAACGAAGTGTGTACTGACGAGCCAAACGAAGTGTGTACTGACGAGCCAAACGAAGTGTGTACTGAAGAGCCAAACGAAGTATGTACTGACGAGCCAAACGAAGTGTGTACTGAAGAGCCAAACGAAGTATGTACTGCCGAGCAAAACGAAGTATGTACTGAAGAGCCAAACGAAGTATGTACTGCCGAGCAAAACGAAGTATGTACTGAATGACGAGCCAAAGAAATGCCGCATCATTAGAATCATGGGGAATTTGCTCGTCAGTGGTGAATCCAAATGTCTCATTTCTTTGCTCGTGGTGATTCAGAATGATGTCGCATTTCTTTTGCTCGTCAGTGGTGATTCGAAATGATGTCGAATTTCGTTTGCTCGTAAGTATATCTACAGCAAGCACAGATTTTCGTGAGCGACTATAAATCGCATACACAGGTCCTGCTTCAAAACGGAATCCCGGGCCACCAGCAAGGGGTATAGATCTTCATAAGGCCCGCGTCTGCACAAGTTTATGGTGATCTATGGTCTCTTGTTAACACTGTTCTGCCGGTTCTGGATTTGTTCATCGTGTCAACTCATTTTATAACAATAATAACAACAATAATAATAGGCATTAACTCTTTTCTGACAAAATCTCAACACCACCCAACTGCAAGAGGTATAGACCCTCATGAGCCCCCGCAACTGCGGGGGCTCATGAGGATCTATGCCTCTTGCCTGAGACCAATTTGCATGCATGTGGTTTTGACGGTTGTGGATTTCGGTCGCTCGATGCACGCAGACTTCACTGTCTATTGGCAGACGGGGTTTAAAAAAAGAGACAAACCTCCATAGATCTAACAAAAAATTATTTTTAAAAAATGTTATCTGCACAAATAAACCCCGAGAATGACATCTGTTTTACTCTGGTAGACGAGGTCAACGTGTGTTCGCTCTGCATACCTTTCCGATAACCTTTACGTCTGTATTCCTCTTGTGTAGCAGGTTGATGGGGTTCTCTGCATACTGGAACAAACACGAGTTTTGCATACGTTCCCAGCAATCGCCACGACAGCCTGTATTCATCATTGCCCTGAGATCGCCAAATTTGGAGTAATGTCGCTTTGAATGGCCCCCAAGGGACGTAACTATGGGCCACGCGAGAGAGTTGCTTGCTCCTCATAAAGCATATTTGCATCATCAGTTGTGCGCTATCGTAGACAGTTATGGCGAAAGACTAGAGGCGAGGCGGGCTGATGAAATTGCTTCTTGCTATTGTTTTTTTGTCATCAGGAATGTGTCACCGTTCACAGGTTAGCAGCAATTTGTGCCATCGGGAACCCTTAAGCTGTCAGAGCGTTGTTTCCACATCTGAAATATGACAATTTTATGGGAACCTTTCAGCCATCACGGTCGATCTGTGGGTCATTTCGGCAGTTGACACCGGAAGTGACGTAGCCGTATTGAAATTCTGACGGAAGTTGGCACGTGGTCAATCGAAAATGTCTTGAAATACAGGTCTCGACATCCAAACCAAAGTGTTTCTGACTCCGTAACACAAAACCGTTTCAGCTGTGGAATTAAATTCGTCTTGATCTTCAGGCATGAGGCAAATATTCTCATGAGCCCCTGCGAATGCAGGGGCTCATGGGAATCTTTGCCTCTCGCGGACGGAAGGGTACGCGCCTAAGACTGCTCTCAACCATATTGTAGAGTTCTGGGTCTATTGCAGTGCAAACACACCGCTTTCCAGGAACATCGATTTCATCAGGATAATGTGACTGGAATGTGCAAGAACACCGCCATATCCGTCTGCCTTTATGGCACTGTAGTGACAGCATGGCACGAAATTCCCTGAAATGGGTCTTGGTCTGTGATTCTGGACTTAACGGCGTGAAATTCCTCAAGTCGGAGCATAGTCCTAGGGGTTTAACCACTTCCGTGCCACTGGACGCAAATAGTGCTTCTGAGATGTGTCTTACCTCAAAGACAAAAGACAAAGAATCTCCTTCGTCCAAGGAACATGGAGGCAAAGTGGGGGTTAGCAAGAGGCATAGATCCACATGAACCCCCGCAACTGCGGGGGTTCATGAGGATCTATGTCTCTTGTGGCATGTGGGTTCTGCCCGCTATGTCCCGGCAGTGGTGTGATTAAAGTCTGCGATTGAAAAGTTCGGCTGCAACTGAGAGGCACAGAGTGCCATGAGCGACAGGGGCTAAATAGGAATCCATGCCTTTTTTTGCTGGGAGGAATTTGGCCGCCCTGAATATGCAGTCATCTATGTTTGTACGACGATGATGGCCGAAGGGTTTCAGTCGTGACTGAAGCCAGAATTAGATCTGACTCGCTCACTCCCACCCGTCGCTTGGACAAGGAGAATTCTATGTCCATGTCCAATTGTCTCTAGCCATAGAGTTAAAATCTCAACAACACTCTCTGTCTGAGAAAAAGACTTTGAGTGGACCTGGAACCGGGGATTGTGGATACAAATTTAGGTCTAAATTCGCGGGTCCCTACCATTCCATTTCAAGAGGCTTTGATTTTCCACAGCCGCAGCATCCCAGTGCAGGGGCTGTTGAAAATTTAAGCCTCTTGTAGTCTGAAAAGTATGTCAAATGCACAGCATCAGACAGCAAATGTAAATCCTGTAACGTGCCTTACCTCATCCTACCCCAAGACCGAAATCCCCAAATTTTGAAGTCGCTGAAGACTGCGTTGCAGTGCAGGACACAGATCGACCATGATAGTTCAAGGGTGATGCCAGAATAGCTTGGCGCCCATAGGCGCCAAGCTATTCTGGCATTACCCTTGACCTATCATGGTCGATCTTTATCTTGCTGTGGTTTGTCTGGGGTAAAATGAGTTAACTCTCCTCGGAAGAGGCATGGAGTTTTAAGAGCCCCTTAGTGCTGAAAAGCTATACCTATTGCATATTGCAAAGTCTTGACCGAAAACACGAAACACACTGGACGGTAAATCTAAAATCAAGGAAGACGCTTGGAAATCTAGAATTATGAAACGTTCCTAACTCTCCTAGCAAAAAACGTCCATTTTCAAGAACCCCTGCACCTGCAGAAGCTCTTGAACATCTCTGGCTCTTGCACATGAAAAAAAATTGTTTTCAGCCTAGTTGTCAACCCTCAATACCGCACTTCGTCTGAGACAAAAATAATATACTATAATATGACATGAGATATTGAATTAAAATCTTCGAAAAACAGCAAGAGGCATGGATTTTCAAGGGCCCCTTCAACTGCAGGAGCCCATGAAAATCTATTCCTGTTGTGGATCTAAGGGTTTGTCAAGACTTACACGGTATGTGTGCAGACATAGCGCAATTAATATTGCCGTTATCAGGGGCAGCGTAAGCTGCTCGGCGTCGTGATAAACCGCTAGAAGAAACGTGTCGTTTGTCCCCCTTGACCGCCGCCATTATACCGTGGAGCGCCATCTAATTCCGGCGTTTTGGAGTGATATCCCTTGCTCGGCCAATCTGCCTATCTCGATCGAATTTTAATAACGGTTCCCTAAAAACGGCTCCGACTGACTGAGCTGGTGGAAAGGCTTGCAAGCGGTGCGTGATCAGATCTCTCTCTCTCTCTCTCTCTCTCTCTCTCTCTCTCTCTCTCTCTCTCTCTCTCTCTCTCTCTCTCTCTCTCTCTCTCTCTCTCTGGCTATTCACTAAGTAGTGAGTGTGTGTGTATGCGGGGGAGGGGGGGGGGGAGAGGGGGGACGAGAGAGGCCGAAGAGGAGAGGTGGGCGGTGTTGGAGAGTTACACGTCTTAGAGCTGATTAAGATTATGTTTTTGTTGTAGTTGTTGTCCCGCCCCCCGCCCACCGTCCCCCGCCCCCCGCCCCCTTTAAAAAATACAAAATAGGTTTAAAGCGACCTAATCCAGGCAGTAGTGACTTAATGGATGGCAATGTCTCCTTTAGGATGAGTGATCTTAGTATGTCGTAAATTAATTCTTAACAGACCGGTTCACTTTCACTTAAATTATGAAGTTTTAATGTGGTAAAATTAAAGACTTTTCTGCTCTTCCTCAAATTTGTACCCAAAAGAGTTCCTTCCTTCCATTACGCTCAATAGGCAATGGAGAACCTCTGGTAGGTGTGCCTACTCACAAGATTTGTGAAAAGAAGGGTAGAAAAGCCTTACCTGAGAACCCCTTGTATCGGAGAATGTTAGCAGTCAGAGTCTGCCGGAGTGGATGGAGCATGTCGTTCTAACCCTTTCAGCCCCAAGGTCCCATTTCTCAAATGTTTGAGGTGTTGTTTAACGACTGTGTACCAGTTGTAGGAGATGGATTGATCATGATAATTCAAGGGTAGTGCCAGATGAGCTTGGCGCCTTCAGGCACCAAGCTCACCTGGCACTACCCTTGAATTATCATGATCAATCCATTTCAGGCGCCAAACTCATCTGGCACTACCCTTGAATTATCATGATCAATCCATTTCAGGCGCCAAACTCATCTGGCACTACCCTTGAATTATCATGATCAATCCATTTCCTGCTGTATGGAACCGGGGCTAAAAGGCTTAAGGTGTCTCCGTCAGAACATGGGAATGATTTCAGTGAGCCATTCAATGTCTGTTTTTTTCCAAATTTAGCCCCCCCCCCCACCCCCTCCCCCTCCCCCCTCCCCCTCCCCCTCCCCCATGTTAACCCTTTGCTGTCTGTGATCAGGAATTTCTCATCTGAAACCACTGCACGCTGACCGACATGAGCGCGAAGAGCACTACTGGCCTGGCACCGAAGATAGCCAGTCACGAAGAACACGACTTGCCTGGCACCAAAGATAGTCAGATACGAAGAACACGACTTGCCTGGCACCGAAGACAGTCAGTCACGAAGAACACGACTTGCCTGGCACCGAAGATAGTCAGATACGAAGAACACGACTGGCCTGGCACAGAAGATAGTCAGATACGAAGAACACGACTGGCCTGGCACCGAAGATAGTCAGATACGAAGAACACGACTGGCCTGGCACCGAAGATAGTCAGATACGAAGAACACGACTTGCCTGGCATCGAAGACAGTCAGTCACGAAGAACACGACTTGCCTGGCACCAAAGATAGTCAGATACGAAGAACACGACTGGCCTGGCACCGAAGATAGCCAGTCACGAAGAACACGACTTGCCTGGCACCGAAGATAGTCAGATACGAAGAACACGACTTGCCTGGCAACGAAGACAGTCAGATACGAAGAACACGACTGGCCTGTCACCGAAGACAGTTAGTCACGAAGAACACGACTGGCCTGGCACCGAAGATAGTCAGATACGAAGAACACGACTTGTCTGGCACCAAAGATAGTCAGATACGAAGAACACGACTTGCCTGGCACCGAAGACAGTCAGTCACGAAGAACACGACTTGCCTGGCACCGAAGATAGTCAGATACGAAGAACACGACTTGCCTGGCACCAAAGATAGTCAGATACGAAGAACACGACTTGCCTGGCACTGAAGACAGTCAGTCACGAAGAACACGAATTGCCTGGCAACGAAGATAGCCAGTCACGAAAAACACGACTTGCCTGGCACCGAAGATAGCCAGTCACGAAGAACACGACTTGCCTGTCACCGAAGACAGTCAGTCACGAAGAACACGACTTGGCCTGGCACTGAAGATAGTCAGTCACGAAGAACACGACTTGCCTGGCACGGCCAAAGACAGTCAGTCACGAAGAACACGACTTGGCCTGGCACCGAAGATAGTCAGTCACGAAGAACACCAATTGCCTGGCACCGAAGACAGTCAGTCACGAAGAACACGACTTGCCTGGCACCGAAGACAGTCAGTCACGAAGAACACGACTTGCCTGGCACGGCCGAAGACAGTCACGAAGAACACGACTTGGCCTGGCACCGAAGATAGCCAGTCATGAAAAACACGACTGGCCTGGCACCGAAGACAGTCAGTCACGAAGAACACGACTTGGCCTGGCACCGAAGATAGTCAGATACGAAGAACACGACTTGCCTGGCACGGCCAAAGACAGTCAGTCACGAAGAACACGACTTGGCCTGGCACCGAAGATAGTCAGATATGAAGAACACGACTTGCCTGGCACGGCCAAAGACAGTCAGTCACGAAGAACACGACTTGGCCTGGCACCGAAGACAGTCAGTCACGAAGAACACGATTTGCCTGGCACCGAAGATAGCCAGTCACGAAGAACACGACTTGCCTGGCACCGAAGACAGTCAGTCATGAAGAACACGACTTGCCTGGCACGGCCAAAGACAGTCACGAAGAACACGACTTACCTGGCACGGCCGAAGATAGTCAGATACGAAGAACACGACTTGCCTGGCACCGAAGACAGTCAGTCACGAAGAACACGACTTGCTTGGCAAAGAAGATAGCCAGTCACGAAGAACACGACTTGCCTGGCACCGAAGATAGCCAGTCACGAAGAACACGACTTGCCTTGGCACCGAAGATATTCAGATACGAAGTACACGACTGGCCTGGCACCGAAGACAGTCAGTCACGAAAAACACGAATTGCCTGGCAACGAAGATAGCCAGTCATGAAGAACACGACTTGCCTGGCACCGAAGATAGCCAGTCACGAAGAACATGACTTGGCCTGGCACCGAAGATAGTCACGAAGAACACGACTTGGCCTGGCACCGAAGACAGTCAGTCACGAAGAACACGACTTGGCCTGGCACCGAAGATAGTCACGAAGAACACGACTTGCCTGGCACCGAAGACAGTCAGTCACGAAGAACACGACTTGGCCTGGCACCGAAGATAGTCAGATACGAAGAACACATAACTAACAAAAAACATAACCCTCATGAGCTTCAGCGACTGCGGTAAGTTAGTGCGACTGCGGTAAGTTAGTGCGACTGCGGTAACTTGGTTAGTGCGACTGCGGTAAGTTAGTGCGACTGCGGTAAGTTAGTGCGACTGCGGTAACTTGGTTAGTGCGACTGCGGTAAGTTAGTGTGACTGCGGTAAGTTAGTGCGACTGCGGTAAGTTAGTGCGACTGCAGTAACTTGGTTAGTGCGACTGCGGTAAGTTAGTGTGACTGCGGTAAGTTAGTGCGACTGCGGTAACTTGGTTAGTGCGACTGCGGTAAGTTAGTGCGACTGCGGTAAGTTAGTGCGACTGCGGTAACTTGGTTAGTGCGACTGCGGTAAGTTAGTGCGACTGCGGTAAGTTAGTGCGACTGCGGTAACTTGGTTAGTGCGACTGCGGTAAGTTAGTGTGACTGCGGTAAGTTAGTGCGACTGCGGTAAGTTAGTGCGACTGCGGTAACTTGGTTAGTGCGACTGCGGTAAGTTAGTGCGACTGCGGTAAGTTAGTGCGACTGCGGTAACTTGGTTAGTGCGACTGCGGTAAGTTAGTGCGACTGCGGTAACTTGGTTAGTTCGACTGCGGCAAGTTAGTGCGACTGCGGTAAGTTAGTGCGACTGCGGGGGCTCATGAGGATTTATGTCTCTTGCAGGTGGGTTTCTTTTGCCTTGCCCCGGCGGTGAAGGGGTTTAAAAGTTTTAAGAGTGAACACGGCGGCCTGCTATCTAAAAAGCTGGGATATTGTATAAATCTGTTTGTTTGCACGGAACACTTCAGCCTTAGTTTTAGTTCGCTCCAACGTGTAACCTTTCTATCTGCAAGAGACATAGATCTTCATGAGCCCCTGCAAGTGCAGGGGCTCATGAAGATCTATGCCTCTAGCCCACGACTAATTTACGTCTGTGTTCTTGTGAATTAGGAGATGATTAGGTTTTCAACTAACGATTGAGTTTCAGCAGAAGTTTCAGGTCTAACAACCCTTTAAATCCGTGAAGAGGCATTTTAAATCCGTATGAGGCATATATCTTGTTGGCGCATGATTTATGATGGATGATTTATGTTTGTTGCTGGCGGCCCATTTTCGTGTATGTTTTGCGGACTGAAGGAGCTACTGGGGTTACAGCTGACGACTGAGTTTGCAATTTCACAACTCAGGAGTAGGATTTTATTGTCAGGCGGAATGCCAGTGTGATTGAGATAGTGGGGCGCCTTCAGTGCTAACTTATGTAAGGCGCGGGTTGGGTTTTCCCCATTTAGAAAGTTAACTCTTTCAAACCCGTAACTGCCGGATCAAGGCGAACGCTGCCCATCTGCACGAGACCTAAACCCTCATGAGCCCCCGCGGTCATGAGGGTTTAGGTCTCGTGTTAGTTCAATGTTCTTTAAGCGCCTAGTTTGGTCACATTTACATATGTGTTCTTTGCGGGAACGTCGGTCAGCCAGTACGGTCGTGTCAGTCGCGCAGTTCGTGATCACTAGCAGTGAAGGGGTTAAATTTAACTCCTTCGCTGCCACTGGTAGCAGAAATTTGTTTCTGAAAATGACCTTGTGTTGTTGCAAATAACTCACATTCACGGTCATGGTCATTGTCTCTCCATATAGTATTGCCACGCAGAATTCGTAACGTCTGATATAAAGCACTGACAACAACAATGTTATTATTTCATCTTATGAAACTGAGAAAGTTTCATTCATTTATCAGGGGCGAGGGTTACAAGGAACTTCCCTCCCCCCCCCCCCCCCCCCCGACCCAAAATTCTATAAAATGCTATAACAAACTCCCTTTTTGGGGTGTTTGGATCCCCACCCACCCACCCCACCCTCCACCCCCACCCCAGCCACCCCCCCTCCCCCGGCCCTCCGATTTTTCGGCCACTAGAAGCTAGAAGCAAGGTCTAGCGTCGGGGAGGTCTTTTGTATCAGGTTGAAGGTCCCAAACAGAAAGTTGGAAGACCCCCCCCCCCCCCCCCCCCACCATCGAGGTAAGGTAACGTTCATTCATTCATTCATTCATGCATTTACATGTATCAGTTCGTCTTTGCTTTCCTCTCTCTCTCTCTCTCTCTCTCTCTCTCTCTCTCTCTCTCTCTCTCTCTCTCTCTCTCTCTCTCTCTCTCTCTCTCTCTCTCTTGAGTGTTTCCAAGGTTTAAAACAAGGATGTTTAGCATCGCCGACATTGTTCTCCTTTTTGATTAACGAGCTTGCTGTGTACATTATTGAAAATGGTAAACATGGTTTCCAACTAAAAGCCGATGCAGCAGAACTGTTTTTGTTGATGTTTGCAGATGACATTGCTTTGTTTTCATCAACCCCCAATGGCCTTCAGACTCAGCTGAACAATTTATACAAAGAAGCATCTAAGCTTGGTTTGTCTGTTAACCTAGACAAGACAAAAATAATTGTGTTTCGAAATGGTGGGTATTTGTCAAAATATGAAAAATGGATTTACGGGGGAACGAGGGTAGAAGTTGTCAATATGTATAAGTACCTTGGGTTAAACTTTACCACACGTTTGAGTTTAAACACATCCGTTGATGACTTAGTGACTAAGGCAAAAAATGTGTAATCGATATTTTCTGTATGTTGAAGAAAATTAACTGCGCTAGTCCTGATGTTTTTTTCAAGCTGTTTGATGCGCAGGTTGTCCCAATTTTGTTGTATGCCTCAGAAATTTGGGGTATAAACGAGTGTGCCGAAATTGAAAGAGTCCATACATTTGCATGTAAACGTTTTCTTAATGTCAACTTCCGCACACCGAACCTGATGGTTTATGGTGAACTTGGTCGATATCCACTGTCAGTATTAACGTCAGTAAGATGTGTTTCCTACTGGCTTCGACTCTGCGCTTTACCTGTTACTAGATTTGCAAATATGGCTTATCATATGCTTAAGGATTTAGACGATAAAGGGAAAGAAACATGGGTGTCAAAGATAAAGAATTTGCTTTTTCTAAATGGGTTTGGTCATGTATGGATTTCACAAGGTGTTGGAAACAGGAATGCTTTTATAAACAAGTTTAAACAAAGGATGGTTGATTGTGCCAAACAAAACTGGTCATCGAAGCTTTCTGAGAGTGAACGTTTTACTGTGTATCGTAGTTTTAAACATACACTTGTCCAAGAAAATTATTTTGAACTGGTTAAGCCAACCTATGTCAAAAATCTATACATTAAATTTAGACTTGGCATAACCGAATTGCAAAGTAACAAACAAAGATATAGTACTCTCAATGCTGTAACGAAAGTGTGTCCATTGTGTGCCAAGGCTGTGGAAGATGAAATTCACTTTATGTTTTACTGTCCATTCTACGATGAACTGCGTGTCAAATACCTATGTAAGTTTGACCTTATGGAACTCAAAAAGAAAGAATTGTGTATCCTAGACACTACCAACCCGCAGTCTATTGCCGATTTAGCAAGATTTGTATTTCATGCATTTACACTCCGTAGCAGCATGCTTGTATGATTCCACGTGCAAACTGTGGTTCTTACTCCGACCTGGTCTGTGTGGTACACGGCTGTGGCCTGGATTTGGATACCGCATTTTACATGTAGGTCAAAAGTGGCTGTTATGTGCTGGCGTAGATCGAATGGAAATGTGTGTGTGTGTGTGTGTGTGTGTGTGTGTGTGTGTGTGTGTGTGTGTGTGTGTGTGTGTGTGTGTGTGTGTGTGTGTGTGTGTGTGTTTTGTTATAAACATCGCCTTATGGCTTTTATATACACCTGAACTATAAATTATGTAATGTCTCACTCCATTGTATGGACATTTTGTCTGAACAATAAACTGTCTGAGTCTGAGTCTGAGTCTCTCTCTCTCTCTCTCTCTCTCTCTCTCTCTCTCTCTCTCTCTCTCTCTCTCTCTCTGAAACTGATAAATTTAGTGACATTAAACACCGAACACTTGCCCTCGAAATCTTTGGTTCTTTATTATCGAAGCGGTGCGCCTCCGCCCTTGCCTCTCTTATCTGTCCACGTGTCGCGAGTTATCTCCCGTCAGTTGTCGATACACACGAGTTGCG
The DNA here is from genome assembly GCA_036245525.1 of Semisulcospira habei. Taxonomy (NCBI): domain Eukaryota; kingdom Metazoa; phylum Mollusca; class Gastropoda; family Semisulcospiridae; genus Semisulcospira; species Semisulcospira habei. Next base: position 43,840,064 of record BTPG01000001.1, read on the forward strand.
TCCCTGCCGTGTCGGCATGTTGATGACTGACAGAGCTTCTTCGTCGTCGTCTTTCAACTCTTTAACTCCCAGAACTAAATGACTTCCATTCTATAGAATGGAAGTCATTTAGTTCTGGGAGTTAAAAGTTAAAGAGGGAGATGGGGTGGGGGGGGGGGTGATCTTTATGTTGGTCCGGCCCTGGGGGACAAGAATCCCGGCACTTGGAGTTCACATGCACAGAAAAATGGCAAAAACTTCTCAACTATACTCATGTTGAGGGAAAGTTTTATGTTGAGGGAAAGTTTCATGTTGAGGGAAAGTTTTAATCACGTCCTTAACGCCGTCACTGCCGGCCGGAACACAACGATCACCATCCCAGTGAAAGAGGCATAGATCCACATGAGCCCCCGCAGTTGCACTAACTTACCGCAGTTGTGGGGGCTCAGGAGTCCTATGCCTCTTGCTGTTCCTTGGACGGCGGGGCCGGATCATCGGTGTTGTAATAACTCTTTGAGACCACGTAACCCTTATACTGAAAGACCTTCACTGGCTTCCAATCCAATCCTGCATACGGCAGTTTAAGATAGCGACCCTTGCATACCGCCACTTTGATGGCAGCCTTCCGTCATACCTTTCCTCCAGTCTGATCACTTACCAGCCCTCTCGCTCACTACTGACGTTCATCGGGAGAGAAACTTCTCAAAGTTCCAAAGTACCATCTCAAATCTGCCGGTGAACGCTCTTTCAGATGAACTGCTCCTTTAATTTGGAATTCCTTACCGACTGAGCTGAGAAATGCCCCCCCCCCCTCCCCCACCCCCCACCCCCCTTAAGCAGTTCAAAGCAAAGTTAAAAACCTACTTTATCTCGCAGACTTTCGTGTAACCTCGACGGTTTTCTCTACACCCCCCCCCCACCCCCCTCCCCCCTCCTCTGCAGACTCTGTGTGTGTGTGTGTGTGTGTGTGTGTGTGTGTGTGTGTGTGTGCGAGCGCGCGTGTGTGTGTGTGTGTGTGTGTGTGTGTGTGTGTGTGTGTGTGTGAGTGTGTGTGTGCGCGCGCGCGTGTGTGTGTGTGTTTGTGTGTGTGTGTGTGTGTGTGTGTGTGTGTGTGTGTGTGTGTGTGTGTGTGTGTGTGTGTGCGTCGTTTTCGCCTGCGCATTGAGTTATATTATAAATATGAGAAATGCGCCATATAAATACCATGTGTTATTATTATTTGGGTTTGGGGCGATTTTGATCGAGGAGATTCCTGCAGGATGTAAGGGTGTTGTTATTCCTGCAGGATGTCAGGGTGTTGTTATTCCTGCAGGATGTCAGGGTGTTGTTATTCCTGCAGGATGTCAGGGTGTCGTTATTCCTGCAGGATGTGAGGGTGTTGTTATTCCTGCAGGATGTGAGGGTGTTCTTATTCCTGCAGGATGTCAGAGTGTTGTTATTCCTGAGGAGGTCAGAGTGTTGTTATTCCTGCAGGATATCAGGGTGTTGTTATTCCTGCAGGATGTGAGGGTGTTGTTATTCCTGCAGGATGTCAGGGTGTTGTTATTCCTGCAGGATGTCAGGGTGTTGTTATTCCTGCAGGATGTCAGGGTGTTGTTATTCCTGTAGGAATCTCCTGGACCTAAATCGATACCGACACCCAAAGGGGTAACACAGATTTCAGAAACAGAATCTTCGCCCACTGGCAGGCATTGTACTTGTTAGTTGCGTTATAGAGAGGCCGTCCTCCTTCACCAGTAAGTATGATACATCGGTTCCAGTCGTATTTGGCATTTAATGCCATCGCTGAGTGTTCGGGGTGCGTCAATTAACTTATCTTCGAAAGAGTTATTGCCCTCTTATCGCCGCCATCTAGTTTTGAAGCGGCAATTCGATTCATTGATCGGATGCTGGTCCCAGGTTTCATGTGCAAAGTTGACCTTACATGAGAGGAGAGACAAAATTACTGAGTCGTAGACTGAAATATGAAACCACCGTATGCCGGCGTCTGAGGAACTCAGATATATATAGATGGTTGCGGCGGATCAGTCACAGCCGGCAAGAGGCATAGATTCTCATGAGCCCCCGCAGTCTGCGGGGGCCCATGAGTATCTATCCCTTTTGCAGATAAGTGTGAATGGTTCACTATTTAGGGGTTACGGTCGTACCAGACTCGTAAAACACGTACCACGAGAGGGTGGGAGTGAATTCCAGACACAAGCGCCTGTAAACTGATCCGTTTACAGAGACTGTTATCTCGCACTGCCCACTGGCCCTTAGCGCTTGTAATCAAATTGTGGGGGGAGGGGGGGGGGGGTCAGCTTCTCACGCATGCGCACTCGTAACCTTAACCCTACCAGTCTCCTCGCCTTGAGGAGAAAATATAACATCATCACGAAAATAGATACTTCTACCAGCAAGCAACAGATTTTGTTACCTCGTTTGTGTCATTCATTATTATTTATTATTATGGTTAGAGCATGTCTTGCCGCGTGTGAAAAGTGAAAATCGGCTGAGGCACAGATTCTTATGAGCACCCGCATGAAGGGCTTCTTGAGAACTCTTCGTCTTGTGCAGACGAAATGATGATAGATGTCCATGTCACACATAGATAGCTGCAGTGGCACATGGCAGTCTGTGTCTCGCGCAGGTGGAAGACTTGCGTCAGGCGACTGTTTAGACAGCACCAATACAATACAAAATAAAAAACGACATCAGAAACTTGTCGCACGCTCGCGCGATACTGATAATACCGCCTCCAGTTGTAGATTAGGACGGTCATTCTTGTCGACAAAATATCGGCGGACGAGCGGCAGTATTGCTTTACGACTTGGAACTGATTGGATGTTCCTACGATTAACCCGGGCCAAAGGCGGCGAAAGCTACCCAGCCACATGCAAGAGACCCCCGCGAGGATTTATGTGACCGAGCCGAGGGGATGTGATGATGTGCAGGTGGTGTGGGTGTATTTGACAAAAGGGAGCTAACTCTTGTCCATGGTTCTCATTCTTTTATTTCATGAACCACAAAAAGCAATACCTGAAAAATAAAAATAAAAGGATATAAGTAAACAATGTTACAGAATATAAAATCTAAGGAAACGGAAAATGTCATGCACCAATAGCAAACCAATAATTAATCAAACCAACTATTCCAAAGCCGCCTGTACAAATAAAACCACTAAATTTCTACTCAAAGACTAAATACTAAAACACACAAATTAGGAGGCCAATAAACACAATATAGTCTTACAGAAGCGAGCCACTATGATTTGGAATCATAGAGGTACGCTACCGTAAATACGGCCACAAACAAATATCTGACTAATGACTGCACTAGCGGTAGCATGACAGATGCACTCCAATAGGCATAGAGATCCTAGAGGTGGGCACCTCATGCAACAAATATGCTGCCACGTTCCCGTAGAATTCAGAATCCTAGGGGCGCGCAACTGCGTTTAGCAGAATTGAAATACTCCCGATTCTAAACCACCAAATCATAACCGATAAATTATCATTAATATAACTAGTAACTGTTACCCGTGTTATCAGCCACGCGGCCGTAGGATCGAGGATCCTAGGGGTTCGCAGCTGAGTACGGTGTGATTATGGTTGCAGAAGCGTTCCCGTATGATCGGGGATCGGCATAGGGGCGCGCACCTGCATCTTTGGTAAAACATGTTTACACGCTGATGCATGACCAACACAAACATAGAAATAAACAAAATCAATGAGTAACTACGTAATTGCATGGCTAAATGGCAAGTAACAAATCCATGGCAATGCATAAACAAACATGGCGGATAGTAGTGACGTCAATGAGTAGCACAGGTAGGGAGTACTAGCGAAGCGATAGACAAAGGAGAGAGAAGACAGAGCATAGAGTCAAAATAGCAAGGGAGCACAACATAAGAATGGATACAAAAGTAACTAACATGAATTTAACAAAGCGATGCTGATACCTCAAGATTGTCAACCTCGAATAACTATATTCTCCTTAAATCAGAATTGGATTCAAGTTCAGACACAAGTAATACCGGCGCTACAAACTGCGGTGATCCCAACAATCACACTGTAATGACTTAACGTTCAAATCTAAACGCACACTCGACACTGATCATGGCGGTGACGCTATCGCCACGCCGCCACGACCGGTCATAGTACTATTTCTAACGAAAGGCTCTTCAAAGACTAGGTAAACTACACAAACTGTCGATCGTTCCAACAAGACAGTAATAATGATCGAGCCAAAACTACATTCGAGCACTGACGTTACAAATGTGTACAAAAGAGAAACCACCCCAAAGTTACAATGTGGATCGCAACATATTGTCAAAAGCGGAAACACATTACCCCAAAACTGGCTTCCTAAAATGCGAGGTCTGACAATAATGAAGAATCAAACATCAAGAAAATCATCACTAGCAAAACACACAATGGATATGTACACAAAATAATCACTACTTAGAGGGCACTCGACCCGCAGTCCAGTTTCCAGAAGCACAATCAAATACTCGACGTGAAGCCGGCACGGTACTAACTACACGCACTGATACTCAATGGTATGCAAATAGTCGTCTGCTACAAGCCGGCCGGATGCTCGGCTTTAAATAGGCATAGTGCGGGCCGCGGAGAGAGCAACTCTCTCGCGGAGCCGAAACGATTCGGCCAGACAAAGAAAACAGCAAAAACTGTGCGAGTTGGCAACTGAATAAACTTAAATAACTAGCTAACTATACATTCAATACTAATAAATCTTAGCATTTCCAAAAGAGAATTTAAAGGGCTTTTCAGTGAACTAAATTAGGAAAAGCTTAACACTGAACTGAATTTAATATGATTTTTTAATGACTGTCAGACAAGCACAGTGAAATGCGAAAAAGCATGAAAAACGTAAATCTAACTAAGACTGATTACACATCATACAAAACCAAATATATATTCTGAAAGCAGGAACTGTGCTGAATATAATGACTATCGAAACAGCTTTCTACGTTTAATATAACAAAAGACACAAGTTACAAAACCATTACTACAAAAGAAGACTCGCCGCGCCACGCAAGTGGTGCCGTCACGGCTAGCGGCTGAACGGGGGAACCTCAGACGTGGACCAAAAATAACTACATGGAGACAGAGGCTTATGGCGCTCTGCTACATTATGTCTCTTGTTAGTCCTATGTTCAGTGTGCCTATGTTCAGTGTGCCTATGTTCTGTGTGCCTATGTTCTGTGTGCCTATGTTTGGTCTTGTTAGTCCTATGTTCTGTGTGCCTATGTTTGGTCTTGTTAGTCCTATGTTCTGTGTGCCTATGTTTGGTCTTGTTAGTCCTATGTTCAGTGTGCCTATGTTCAGTGTGCTTATGTTCTGTGTGCCTATGTTCTGTGTGCCTATGTTCAGCGTGCCTATGTTCAGTGTGCCTATGTTCTGTGTACATATATCCAGTGTGCCTATGTTCAGTGTGCCAATGTTCAGTGTACCTATGTTCTGTGTGCCTATGTTCTGTGTGCCATTTACATCTCAGTGTGCAGTGGTTTCAGCAGCGAAATCCGTGATCACTGGCAGCAGAGGGGTCAGCCGCTGCCGAGACAACGAAAGGCGTTTGAAGGCGTTTTCTTCACAGTTGTCAACCAAATAGGTGTTAGCAAATAAAAATAAAAAATAAAAGGAGTACCAGAAGGAGTCTGAACAAATTTTGATCCCACCCGGGTTCAAACCCGCGAAATTACAAAAACTGGACTTCAACCCCTTCACTGCCGGTGTCTGTTTTCGCCGGAAATCGTTGTAACCTCAACGTTGAGGGAGGACCACACACTGACGAACATGAATACAACGTGGTTTCACTCTGCAATCGGATCCTCATGGGTAGTGCCAGATGAGTTTGGCGCCTGAAGTGGATTGATCATGATAATTCAAGGGTAGTGCCAGATGAGTTTGGCAGTTGCGGGGGCTCATGAGGATCTGTGCCTCTTGCAGTTGTGTAGAGTTAAGTTTTTGCTCGCGGCAGCGACCAGGTTAACTGAATGAGGTTGTATGGTGTCGGTGTGGGATTGTTTTTTTTAATGCAAATTGGCGGCCCATAGCAACAACTCCAGACGGCAACAGATGACGTCAGTTATTGATGACTGATTGTCACTGTGACCATTACGTCAGCGTTATCGGTGGCAATGGTGGTCGTGGTGCGGGGTGGTGATGGTGATGTACGTGACGCTGGGGTTGTGGACGTCATTTGTGGTGGTGGTGGTGGTGGTGGTGGTGGTGGAACGGAAAAAAGACGCCAAAACTTAACCCTCTCCCGGCTAGCCAGCTCAATCAATGTTTGTCTTAGAAACCTCTGCCAATTCAGCTGATATAAACAAGTTAATCCATCCGGCCCGAGCACGTCGAGATTCGCCAAAAGTCTATCGGGCCGTGTTGGTGTAATCACAGTCGTGCGCGGGCCGGCCGCTGCGGCCGACTTCAACCCGATGGCGTTTGTGTAAGTGCTTGGGCGTAATATGACTTCGGCCATGTAGAGGCACAGACCGGTCTATTAGCCCATATCCTACTGAGGCTAAAAGCTTCAAATTTGTACACTACCATATTATGCAAGCTACATTATAGTACTGACAGATAAGGACATAGACCAATGGCTTTAGTTCAAGGGTGGTGCCAGAATAGCATGGCGCCTAAAGGCGCCAAGCTATTCTGGCACTACCCTTGAACTATTTTAGTCAAACGTATTTCACACACTGGTGTATTCCGAATGATAAGGATTAAAGTCAGTAAGTCCATTTTCTTGTGCAAAGGGCGATTTTCACTGTAATACGATCGTACACTACTGACTTTTGCCAAATTTTGGGCAGATAGCCATCCTCATTGGCCCCGGCGTCTATGAGCCTAGCAGTTGGGTGTTGTTGTGGTGGTGTTTCGACAGTGATGGGGTTAAAAAGTTGAAGAAAGCAGAAGTCGATGAATTTGCCGCCGGCACATGCATTGACTTTAACCGTGTGGTTGTCGGGTAGAGCGGTTTTTGTCGCGATGATTCAGTCATTCAGGAATAGCAGCATCCTGACGTCCTGCAGAAATAGCAGCATCCTGACGTCCTGCAGGAATAGCAGCATCCTAACGTCCTGCAGGTTAGCAGCATCCTAACGTCCTGCAGGAATAGCAGCATCCTGACGTCCTGCAGGAATCATCGCGACAAAAAAACCGCTACCCGACAGCCCAAGGGTTAACCAGAAAAACACAAAATGTTCACCCCCCACTCCGCAATTTCCGTTTGTCGCCTTTTGACTTCAACTCTTTCAATCTCAGCGCCAACTGACGCAGGAGGGTGGGGGACAAGAACCCAGCGTGACTATAGCTCGAGCATAGGGCCTGAATGTCTTGGTGGATTTATCTTCACGCCTCACTACCCTTCAGCTCGCACGGTTTATAAATCTCAACGCCTTCCAACTTAACCAGTTCGGTGCCAGCCGACGCAGACTGTGTCATTCTGCAATCGTTGTTGATTCAACCACAAAATCCCTAGACGTCCCAGGAACAGGGATTGAAAGTGGTGTCGCAGCAAGAGGCATAGATCCTCATAGCCCCCGCAGTTGCGGGGGCTTATGAGGATCTATTCCTCTTGCAGTTCAGTGGTGTTCAGGCTTTCTCGGCAT